>CM018031.1:12950061-13086646 GCA_008638375.1 Nyssa sinensis
TGAGTACAGTGGGAAGGGGTATTGGGTTCGAAAAAGGTTGGGGGAATCGGGTTTGGGGGATTAGGAGTTGGACCTAGGTTGGAATCAAGAGAAAAAATCAGGAGATGGTAATTGCAAAGGGGAAGAAGAACCAGTCAGATTGTCATGGGAATGACGAGTCGGATGGGTGGTTTTGTGACCTAGGGTGTGCGAGAAATCATGAAGTAAATGACCAGGAGGGTTGTCGAAATTACCTGAGGAGGATGCGGCGATGGCAGGTGAACCTTCCGGATGCAGCAGGGAGATTGTGCGGGACAACGTCGATGGAGGCACTGTAGGCAGTGGAGCATCGAAGAACAAGGGAAGGCATTTGTGGGAGTCGTGGGAAAGCAGGGGGTTGGACAGGCTGAAGTATTGTTGAGCCTCATCAAACAACACGTGACGGGAAAGGAAGAATTTTTTGGTCGGAGGGTCAAAACACTTGTAGGCATTTTGGGTTGGGGAATAACTGAGAAAAATGCATGCTTTGGATTTGGGCTGCATTTTATTGGAATTATAGGGCCGTGTGAGAGGGTAGCAAAGACACCCAAATTTTTTGAGTTTCAAATAATTTGGTGTTTGACCAAAGAGAGCTTCAAAAGGTGATTTTTCTTGGAGAAGAGGCGTGGGTTGTCGGTTGATGAGGTAAGATGTTGTTTGAAAAGCATAGGGCTAATACAAGAAATCAAGATTTGCATCATGAAGAAGGGTAAGGCCCGTTTCAACTAGATGACGGTGACGACGTTCAGAGACACCATTTTGTTGCGGGGTGTGGGGAGCAGTGGTATAGTGAGTTATGCCATGAAGCAATAGATATGATTTTAAAGCAATAAACTCACCACCATTGTCGGAGTATAGTGTTTTGAGAGTTTTTTGAAACTGGGTTTCAACAAACTTTTTGAAATACGAAAAAATATTAGAAACACCGGATTTAGTAACCATTGGATAAAACCATGTATATTTGGTATAATGATCAACAAAAATAAGGTAATACCGTGATCCATCAATTCCGGTATAACTAACGGGACCCCACACATCAGTGTAAATAAGTTCAAGGGGCTCATGACTTTGGAGACTAGTGACACGAAAGGGTTGTTGATGTGCTTTATTAATAGAACATGAATGACATAATGAAGATAACTTCTTGTTTGATGAAAGAGGAAGAGAAAAATTCTTGACAAGATGGTGAACTATTTTAAGCAAAAGATGTCTAAGACGCTTGTGCCATCCATCAAGGGATGTCCGTTCATGCACATTAGCAACCTTTTTGGATAAGGACGCCACCGTTGAATCCGGGAAGGTGTAGATCCCATTGTTACATGCTCCTCGTAGTAAGATCGCCCCCGTGATCGTGTCCTTCACAAGAAAATGAAAAGGATGAAATTCAATAAACACATTATTTTGTTTGGTGAGATGATGAACGGAAATTAAATTTTTGCAAAGGTTTGGGACACAAAGAGTATCACGCAATATAAAAGTGCGGTGAGGAAAGTGCAAAGCCAAGGAACCAATGTGTGAGACGGGCAAACCTGAACCATCACCAAGAATTACTTCATCAATGCCATCATATTCGGAATGAATGGATAAATTGGAGAGATCTCCAGTGATATTATGAGAAGCTGCCGAATCAAGTAACCAATTTTTGGCCTTCTCTGTAGAAGTTGTAGCACAATTGACAGAGACATGCTGAGAATTCAATTGAGGACAGGACTTGGCAATGTGGCCCAATTGGTCACAAATTTGACATTTGGGTTGGTAACGCCGATTGGAATGGTTGGGCCTGCCAGAGGTATTGGTGAAGCGGCGTCCATCACGTGGGGCTCCATGTGAGTTGCAGCCTGGGCTGGAACCGTGAGACCCACGGTGAGTAGTTGGCCCATTTTGCTTGGAAGACCATCGGGGACGCCATCCTTGGTCGGACTGCTTCGTCTTCGTGTAGTTAGCAGAGGCAACCAGGTGATGGGTTGCAGCTTCCAAGCGCCGCAGATACGCCTCATGGCCAACCAAAAGATTGTGCAGCTCCTCAAAGGCCAGTGATGACTCCCTAGCACGAATTAGAGCTGCGATCTCCCGAAAGCCTGGACCTAAACCATTTAACACATAAAAGGTGAGGTTATCATCCGAAATTGGATGATCAATAAGGGCTATGGCATCAGCCAAGGCCTTCACAGCGTGGAGATAGTCAGTGATCAATCGATTGCCGCGCTAGATTAAAGTGAGCTCCTCATTTAACTGCATAGCACGAGTTTGTGAGCGGCTAGCATATAAGATGTTGAGCTGTTTCCAAGCGGCATGAGAGGTCTTTGCCGTAGCAATGAGGGGTGTGATGGAAGAAGAGGTGGAGGCTAGAATAGCACTCAAGATAAGTTTATCCTGTCGGACCCAGTGGGTCTTGCGCAGCTCATTAGCGACGGTACCAGCGAAAGAGGGGCACGGAAAGGTGCCTTCGACATAGTCGAGTAAATCGTAACCGATGAGGAGTGCTTCAAATTGAGCACGCCATTGAGGAAAGGTGGAGGGAGTTAATTTTTCATTGATTTGGGCAGTGATGTTGAGAGCAACGAGTGGTTTATCTGTGGCGGAAGGAGGTTGGGTGTTAAGATTCAAGGTTGGATGGTGATCAGAGGAGGAAGACATGGTGAAGACTTGGATCGTTGGCTCATTAGAGATCGGCTCTTCTGATACCATGTAAGGAAACAAATATTGTAACACTTTCAATGAATAATTTTTCACACATTTTATTGATAAGAATTCTATCTTATATACACATAGTTGAGAAACTAATTTAGGAATTATTCAAATGTCTAGGCTAAATCTATGCTACTGTTACAATGTACAGCTATAGAATTCAAACTTAGAATCAGTTGCAAATATAGAATTAATGACAGAATATTTGACATGATTTTAGGCTAGATGTGATCTGTTTTGTGATCCACACATTCTCCCTTATACAATGCACATGTGCGTGGCCAAGGTTCAATTTTTCAATTGTCAAACTTACTTTATATATGTGATTGGCCAAGGTTCTAATTTTTTTAATTGTCAAACTTACTTTATATATATTCGGACATCAAATCTGCGCGCCCAAACCAGTATAAAAAAATACATTACCACATGAACACATTCAAAAAATTTCTATTTTTATAAATAATTGCTCCTAGTCAAATTCAATAAATACAGCACGGTTGTACACCGTGTAACTCAAAAGAGAGTGACAAAATCTGAGTCTCGCCATGAATTCTCGGTATGAAGATGAAATAGGAGAAAAACAGAGTAAAGATGGAGGGCAAAAGTGAATGTACTGTATTGAATAAAAAATGACCAACCAACCTAATCTGATTACATCATCCCTTTTATAGTAAATCTGGAAGTAACTAGTAACTAACTAGTTAAACAAACTAACCAATGAGAATAAGCCACATCAACCAGTAAACAAATCAATAAAATTGAATATTGTATTCTAATAGTCCCCCTCAAGATAGAGAATAACTAACTAGTAACTAACTAGTTAAACAAACTAACCAATGAGAATAAGCCACATCAACCAGTAAACAAATCAATAAAATTGAATATTGTATTCTAATAGTCCCCCTCAAGATGGAGAATAAATGTTAATAATTCCCATCTTGGAGAGTAAGCTGTGAAACTGAGTGTAGCCGAGCGGTTTGGTGAAGATGTCACTTAGTTGATGTGCTGAAACAACATGCCGAGGTTTAATGAGATTCTTCATCATCTTCTCTCTAAAAATGTGGCAATCTATTTCAATGTGCTTTGTCCTTTTATGGAAGACAGGATTTGCTGCAATATGGAGGGCTGCCTTGTTGTCACAAAACAACAATGTAGGTTGAGGATGATTTATGTGAAATTCTTTTAACAAAGCAAGTAGCCATGTTAGCTCACAAATGGTTGAGGCTATAGCCCTATACTCGGCCTCAGCTGATGATTTGGATACAGTTTTCTGCTTTTTAGATTTCCAGGAAATCAATGAGTCACCAAGGAAAACACAAAAACCTGTGACTGATTTTCTTGAGTCCACACAACTTGCCCAATCCGAATCACAAAAGGCTTTGAGATGAAAATCTGATTTTGAAAGGAAGAACAAACCTTGAGCAGGTGCACCTTTCAAATACTTCAATACCTTGTGAGCTGCATCAAGATGTGGTTGTCGTGGTTTGTCCATGTATTGACTTAAGACTTGGACTGCATAAGTCAAATCTGGACGTGTTATAGTTAGGTATATTAACATCCCTATCAACCTGCGGTAGCTAAAAGGATCACTGATTAAATCACCATCAAAAGAAGATAATTTTGTGTTTTGTTCCATAGGAAATTGGACTGGCTTTACTGCTAACATACCCGAGTCTTAGAGGATGTCTAAAGCATATTTTCTTTGGCACAAACTTATGCCTTTATCAGATCTGGCCACTTCTAGGCCTAAAAAATATTTAAGAACTCCCAAATCCTTTATCTTGAACTTGTTGTCTAGAAATGACTTTAAATCAGCAATGGAATGCAGATTATTGCTTGCAAGTATTATGTCATCAACATAAACTAGTAAGACAATAAATGAATCAGAAAAGGACTTGATGAAGAGAGAGTGATCAGATGCAGATTTTGTGAATCCATACTCAATTATGGCAGAAGAGACTTAGTAAGCTTGCAGACCCAAGTGTCTCCTTTTGTTGCAAATCCTGGTGGAATTTCTATATAAATTTCTTCATTAAGTTCCTCATGTAAGAAGACATTATTTACACCCAACTGATGTAAATGCCAATTCTGAGCAACAGCCAAAGCCAACAAACGTCTCACTGATGTTAACTTAGCAACGAGAGAAAAAGTTTCCTGAAAATCCAAGCCTTCCACTTATATGTATAACCCTTTGCGACCAAACGGGCTTTATACCTTCCAATACTCCCATCAGCTTTATATTTAATACGATATATCCACTTGCAACCTATAGGTTTCTTTCCTTTAGGCAAGGAAGTAAGAGTCCACGTTTTGTTTTGTTCAAGAGCTTGAATTTCAGCATGCATGGCTTTTTGCCATTCGGGTATTTTAATGGCTTGATGGAAAGAGTTTGGCTCAACATGAGATGATATTGACAAGGTGAAACATTTATGAGAATGTGAAAGTTTGTCATAAGAAACAAAATTAGAAAGAGGATAATAAGTACCTCGAGGATTTTCTGCCATGAAATCTGATTGTTGAGAGTGAAGAGCTTGGTTATTTTCTATCAAAGCTGACTGACAGTGATAATCTTACAAATAGCTTGGTTGTTTTCTTTGACTTGTGGATTGTCTAAGAAGAGGGGGAGGAGGAGGAGGAGAAAGAGGATTATTTGAAGTAGAAGTTGTTGATTCAAAGGATAGGGAATCTGTTGACAGCATGTTGTCATAAGGAGTAGAAGTTGGCATTTCAGAAATGGGATTTGGTAAGACTAAGAAAGGATCAATATCTGAAGAATTAGATTTAATGGAAGAAAATGGAAAAATGTATTCATGGAATACTACATCACGTGAAAGAAAGGCTGTATAAGAGTCAAGATCATACAATTTGTACCTTTTTACAACAAAAGGATATCCAATAAAAACACAATTTTTGGCTCGAGGATCAAATTTGGATCTATTTCTAGTGAGAGTAGAAGCAAAGCACAAACACCTAAAAACTTTTAAATGTTTGTATGATGGAAGACATGAATGAAGAACTTCATATAGTGATTTATTAAGTAGCAAAGGTGTTGGAGTTAAGTTGATTAAATGAGTTGCTGTTAAAATACAATCTCCCCAAAACTGTAAAGGTAATGAGGCTTGAAATCGAAGAGATCTAGCAACATTCAGCAAATGCTGATGTTTTCTTTCAACCATACCATTTTGCTGTGGTTTTTTAACACAACTCCTTTGATGAATTACACCTTTAGCTAAGTAGAAATCAGTCATATAAATTCAATCCCATTGTTTGTCCGAATATATTTGATTTTGGAATTGAACTGATTTTCAACAAGGCAAAAAAAAGATTGTAGGTATTGCCTTGTTTGTGATTTTTGTTTCATTAGGTAAACCCAAGTGCATTTGGAAAAATCATCCACAATTGTAAGAAAGTATTTAGAACCATCTAGAGAAGCAACTAAAAATGGTCCCCAAATGTCACAATGCACAAGATGAAAAAGACCTGAAGAATTATTATTGCTGGGTTCAAAAGGAAGACATTTTTGCTTTGCCAAAGGACAAACAATACATAGAAATGAATTGGAAATTTTAATGTCAGGTACAGTCACCGTAACTCAGCCACATCAATCTCGTTCGCCTTATTCTCTGGCCTATAGTATCCGGTGACCGGATCTGGAACCCACGAAGTCTTTGTTGATTCTTCCCCTCCTTTCTTAGCCATCACGCTGCTCATTGACCCTCCTCCTCTCACAGTCGCCGACACAACGCCTTGCAATACCGCTGCATATCCACGCCTGGCTATGGCAACAAAGATTCTATCGGCAATGAAAACAGAGAGAAGCTTAGCATTCGAGAAAGAGCGATCTGATTGCTTCAATTGATTTGATTCTCCATGGTTTTCTTGGATTGAAACTCAATCAACATGACGGAGGAACCGATTTCAGTCACACCTCAAAATCCTCCTCTCACACACAACTCGATCAATGATTCCTATTTCTTACATCACGGAGAAAATCCTAGTTTGATGCTTGTATCGTAGCAGCTGAATGGAGATAACTACCCTATATGGGCGCGGGCTATGTCCAAAGCACTTAGTGTGAAGAACAAGTTAAGGTTTGTCAATGGAACCCTAACGAAGCCTACAAATCCGTCTGATCCATTGTATTCGGCATGGGAAAGGTGTAATGATATGGTTTTATCATGGATCTTGAACTCAGTGACAAAGAATATAGCCTTCAGTATTCTGTACATTGATGTTGTTGCAGATGCCTGGAAAGATTTGAAAGAACGCTTTTCACAAGGAAATCGACCTAGAATCTTTCAGTTAAAGAAAGCACTCAACTCTTTAACTCAAGATCAAATGACGGTTAGTGATTACTTTACTCAGTTAAAGTCCTATTGGGATGAATTGGCAAATTATCGTTAGTTGCCGCAATGTAAGTGTGGAGTTGTTAAGAATTTCCTAGAATTCCAACAAGAAGAGTATATTCTACAATTCTTGATGGGATTAAATGAGTCATTTACTGCCATAAGAGAACAGATCTTGTTACTGGATCCCCTGCCTTCTATGAAACGTGTGTTTGCCCTTATTGTGCAAGATGAAAAATAACGTGAGATTAAGGTCAATTCTGCTCCAAGTTTTGACTCTATTGCTGCTGTAACAACTATAACTAGGAATTCTTCTGTTACCACTAAGACTGGAAACAAACAGTTTGGTTTTCATAAGGATAGACCTGTATGTAGCCATTGTGGCTACACAGGCCACACATCAGACAAATGCTACAGGATACATGGTTTTCCATCAGGATTTAAATCCAAGAAAGCCAATGTCCACTCGAAAAATCAAGTAACTTCTTCTCCTGCAGATCAAGTAAGTAATGAGCTTCCACAGTTAGCATTTACACAAGAGCAACGTCAGCAAATTCTTGCCTTAATCAATCCTCCCACCAAATTTCTTCATTCAACAAATCAAGTGTCAACTACTTCTCCTCTGCCTAGTTCATCTTCTGGTATACTTCCAACAACGAACATTCAATACTCTAAAAATTTATTATCAAGTAAAAATTCTTCAATCTTTTCTCTTAATCTTCCTACTAATATGGCTATTGCTTCTGTCAATTCTCCAGTGATTTCTTGGATTATTGACACTGGAGCCACAAACCATATGGTCTGTTCCACTAGTTATTTCTCTTCAATTCTTTCGTCTGTTTGTTCATCTGTTAGATTGCCAAATAATAATCTAATTTCGGTTACTCATAAAGGAACCGTAACTCTAACTAAAGAATTGGTTTTACATAATGTTTTTTATGTCTCTTAATTTTCATTCAACCTCATTTCAGCAAGCAAATTGACAAAATACAGTCACTGTTGCCTCATTTTCATCTCTAATTTGTGCTTTGTACAGAACTTGTCTACATGGAAAACGATTGGAGTGGGTGAAGAAAAAGATGGTTTATATCACTTGATGCAAATACCTTCGGTTAGTTCATCCATTGCTCTCACAGCCATTCAACAATTTGATCTTTGGCATTATAGGCTAGGTCATCTTTCTTTGTCTAGACTACAAGCTCTGATACCATGAAAAAATTTGAATCTCGCCATGAATTCTCGGTATGAAGATGAAATAGGAGAAAAACAAAGTAAAGATGGAGGGCAAAAGTGAATGTACTGTATTGAATAAAAAATGACCAACCAACCTAATCTGATTGCATCATCCTTTTTATAGTAAATCTAGAAGTAACTAGTAACTAACTAGTTAAACAAACTAACCAATAAGAATAAGCCACATCAACCCGTAAACAAATCAATAAAATTGAATATTGTATTCTAATAGAAAGAGTTACCCCCACACCCACACTGCCCCAAAAAAAAAAAAAAAAGGAAAACAAAGGTGAGGTTGGTACATAATTTATTCTATAATTTACAAATGAAAATCCATTTTTTAAGTGTAAATATGTGAGGAAAGATTGAAATGTCAGCTGCTTTTACAGAGTCAAAACACCAAGGAATCCTCTTCAGCAAAAGAGAGATATTGCCGCACATGTGGTGATCCAATCAATACATGTGTCATTTGCATAAAAATATACAAAAAAATTGTTTTTTTCAAATATACTTTTTTCTCTCTCTCACTATATATATATATATATATATAATGTAACATGTTTCAAATTTTTATATTAAAACTTACATCTCAAATAATATAACAACAAATTATTAAAATTAAATGATTATCTAAAATACCAGTCATCATGTAATAGTATATCATTTGAGTTATAAATTTTGATACAAAAAATTAGGACATTGAAGATTATTTATTATTATTATTATTATATATATATATACACACACACACACACACACATACATACATACAGAGGTAGATGCAAGGGACAAGTGGAGGCGATAGTCCTTCAAAAATTTTGATATTACACTTTTTACTCTTAATTTTATTAGAATATTCTAACAAAATAAGACTTGCTTTTCCTAACTGGCCTGGGGCAAACATGGGTTTTCTTTACTGTGGTTTGTCAAATGGTAAGAAAAACCCGATGATGTACAATGGCTGTCAATCTGCCAAATAAACAATATATATGATACAACTAGGATATGTTATTTTATTTGGATACTCAGCTTTATTTCTTTAGTTAGCCTAAGATATTCACTATCTTCCACGCATGCATGAGAATTATGGATGACTAATTAAAACCAACTAACAAGACAACCCTCGTAATCATGGTGACAGTGAATGATTTATCAGCCCAAGGTGAAGGATTCAGGGATTGGCAGTTTGGCACCATGCCATCATCTTCCTCCGTAATATTCAAAATATGACTTCTTCCACCAGGCATGCCCTTAGGAGATGTACCTAAGCTTTCTGATCAAACCAATTAAAGCATGCCTTATTGTAAGCGAGTCCCACATCCAATAGGTATTACGGTGTCGTGGAGTCACCAAAGTGGGAGCAAAAGTTTTGTCAAATATGCTACTCTGTTGGTAGCATTTGTATTTTTTTTTTATTAAAATAATGTGAAACCCTCCCTCACTATTTGTGTACACCAAAACTCAAAACAACAACTTTGTTTTCCTTTTGGTCTCCAAGGGCTCAAACTCAAAGCAAAGGTTTCTTTTGGTTTATAGCAAAATCCTGTGACTTATAAAACCCAGAATACTTATCATAATAATAGTTTAACGTATTTACCCATCAGCTAAAGAAACAAGTGTGAACTACTTAATCAACCCAGCATCTCCCAAAATAAAAAAAAAAAAATGAAAGACTTGTTCATCAATCTTTGTTATTGACCAAGTTAAAAACAACACATAAACAACCCCCTTACGTGCATTAGAATTCAGTTCATCATGACTTTGATGCAAGGAATGTTTTATTCACAAATTAGGTGAAGTAGTAGGATGATATTACATCGAAAAGCACACCACAGTTAGTTAAAGGCCAGAGCTAAGTCAACTCCTATTTAATAACTGGTCCAAGTAGAAACCCAATTCATTAATCAGTAATTGAATATTATTTATTGACTTCTATTCCTGAGGGTGAAAATGGAAAAACAAATATAATTTGAATGTTTGATCATTTCATGACCTGCTTTAATTTATCACATGTGGGTAGACATGTCAGCACAGATGGGTCTAAACATTTTGCTAAAATTCTTTAAAAATTAGGAATTCCCATCCCCTTCAAAATTTTTGGTATTTTGACAAGGTCTCTTCTTAAAATTTTACTCCCGAAACTATAATTTTTAGATTCGTCACTCATATTAAAGATATGCTTTCCTGGTTTGATAATGTGATAAACATGCCTGCTACTTGTTCCTTGTATGTAGTGTTTAGATCGACCCCATGATCGAATGGGGTGGGTCACCGTCGGGATACTATTTAATTTTTAAAATTTTATTTGTTTATTTATTTTATTAAATTAAATGTAATTAACACATTTCAAACAACAAATTACATGTATTAGAATAAAAAATATACATATTAATAAAGAATTAGAATAGTATTGACCCTTTTACAATATATAATTATATTAAATTTGTTAGGACTTTCGATGTGAGACTAAAAAATATTATTGTAAATATTGACTATGTAACACAAAAACTCATTTATTATTTTATTTTATGTAATCGGAGTAGGCAGGGTAACCAACCTCAAATCTTAACGAGATTCAAATAATTTCTTTCAAAGTTGTCTTATTAAGAGTGGAGTACAACAATTTAACATCAAACTAGATTAAATTATCATCCTTACTTTACGTACGAGAGACGACAATCCTCGGTGAAATGGAAAATGCCTATATAACCTCCTTACTGTGTTATGCCTTTAGAGAAGTTATTTAATGGTTCCGTCATAATGGTCCCGTCAATTAAATGATAGGTTACATGTATATTTATAATATATTATTATTGTTATTGTTACTGATGTGACTATCCATCTAACCCTTGAGACTATGATTCCAAAGATTATCGAATAATTGCTCATGCCTGTACGCATCTGCTATGGATTTTGGTAGGGGTATGCCCCTAAGATGACCTATGAGATCTAGTTGAGCTTCATTTTATGTGTTCTGTAATCTATATGAATTTTACCTTACCATGCACAAAATAATAATTCTCATGAATTGCACATATTAAGAAAAACAAAAAGAACAAAAAGAGGAGAGAATTATTTTCCACCCAGGGACGAAAGTAAAAGAATTTTTAAATTTTCAACTCTTCACTCTGCCAAACACACTTGATAATCACTACTGAAAAACTTTATAATCATGTGTTTCATAGTTTGAGACGTAAAATAACTGATGTCATATATATAGTTATAATAATATAAAACATGCATCATATATCAAATTTTAATATACGATATCTTAAAAAATTTCAATACCACCTTACTGTTAGACTTTTTTTTCCAAACTTAGAGTCTTTTCAATAAGTGAAAACACATGATCAATTGAGTTTATCTGGACATTGGTGTCCTTAACTCTGGTTTTTCAATCATAACTATTCATCTTCACCTTGTCCTTACTGAAAAACAAAGGGTAGGATTAACCTACAATATCTATTTTCTTCATCGAAAATGAGAAATCACTCCAAAATCTTCCTGACATGAGCATAAAATTAACAAAACCTAAAATGTCATCTTCCTCCATAATCAAAATCAACTCTTCTTTTACCAAGTCATGGTTGCCGACAGTAGGTTTGACCTCGTATAATAAATTATAGTGCCACTAGTCATAAAATCAATTATTTAATTCCTTGATCCTCCATAATTTCACACTCATGACAATCACAATTTGATGCTAGTAATGTTTGATGTGCAAATTAGATGAATTAGTGAAATTAAAACCACATCAAAAAGTGCATGATAACTTAATTAACATGAAGCCCCAATTAAAAACTTGTGCCTAATCTTCCTGCTGGTTGAAAAGGAAGGAGCCAAGTTTAAATTAGAGTGAAGGATAAGATCATAGCTAAAATGTTTTTTTTTTTGGGATGACCAGATCATAAGTATTATTACATTATAACATGAGTGGTTTAAACAAGCCTATGAAGAGTCCAGTACGCATAAGTTGGTTCAAGATATCCTGTTTTACTCAAAAAAAAAAAAAAAAGAGGATCAAATAGGGAGCAAATTAACGGCAAAAATGGCTGAAATCGTGGTCTATCATATCTTTCACAAATTAACAGATTCAACGGTCATTATTATAGCATCATAGCATCCTCATGAATGAAAATAATTTTGGTATTTTCCGGTTGTCTGTGCAAACTTGATAGGATTATTCATTTCTCAAAAGAAAATAATATTATTCTTTTTTTTTTGTAGACGTGCTGACACATGTAATGTCTTGCTTAATATGTGTTAATTATAATTAATTTAATAAATAAAAATTAAATATTTAAATTAGTACTCCTATAAGAGCCCATTCCATTTCATTGTTGTGTCTAAACAGGGGGACAGAATTAGAAAATGAGTCCTTTGTCTAACTTACCTAGTTGCGAAACCACATTATCCGGTAGATCTATTTTAATCCAAATTTGCAAACTAATGATGACTAAGTTGTTAGTTTTTAAGAATGTTAATTTTATGATTAGTTATAATTTTAAAATCAATGATTACAATAGGTTGAGTCTGATTGATGAAATAATTGTAAACTTAATGTAATTATTAAGATTAATCATCCAATTTTAACTTGATCTGGGCCTAATTGCATGAAGTTCATGTCCGAAATGATATTTATAAAAAATAAAATAAAATTACGTTAAAAATAAAATGAAAGAGTTTCAATTCATAAAATTTGGGTAAAAATTTGTTAAAATCTATTATGTTGTGTTTGGCACCATGAATTGAAATTGATTAGAATTCAAGGCAATTAGTTTATATTTTAGACTAACTTACCTTCAATTCTAGCCAATTCCATTTTAAAATTCCAAATTATAAGGGTATCAAATACAGGGTTAATGAAAAATAAAAATAAAAATGTTCTAATTGAATCTCTAAAATTCATCCAATTCATTTGTAGACCTAATTTTATCATCAAGCTATTATATATCAATTTGGCTAAAATCCAAATCTAGTCTAATTAAGATCGGTTATGAAACTAGATTACTTTGTAAGTTCAATTTTGAAATTAATTAGTAAACCATAACTATATTCGGACCAAACTTGAATTTTTGTGGATTTGATATGATTAAAGAACTATTTTTAAAGGACCAAGGTCTTATTTAAATAGTGTAAGTATGAATTTTGAATACAATTGACATGAAATCAATCTCTCTATCTCTATCTCGTTAGTGTATAAAAAAAGAGACTATTTTTAGAAATCCCAAAACTGGCTTTACGTGATCCCTTTTTTCTTTCATATTTTGAATTTTGTCAGTGAGGTCGACCATCAAGGTGAGTTGGAGTATGCGTATGAAGATGGCTATCCTGTTCGACTTGTGTAGGCTTATTCGAGTCAAAAAGTCGAGTCTAATACTCTGATCAGATTATTTCCCATCAAACTACAAGATCAATATACATTAAGAACTTGAAACACAACCTTCCGTGTGGAGAGAGGCATGGGATGTCACCTCGGTTACAATTTTGCATATAAATTTAAAGAGATGATTTTGTAATTTACTCAAATATAATACCAAATAATTTTAAATTAATGTAAATTATAAGAGAAAATTGTAATATAATTTAAAATTACCAGTCAAATTTGAATTTTAATGTGCTTTTTAATTTTTATAATTAGATTAAAAAAAATCTAGTTAGATTATTTTCATCAAATTCAACAATTTTACAATCTTAGCTATAAAATAATATGTTGATTGAGTGTAAGCTTGGTAAAACGGGCGGGTTTGGGCGGGTTGTAAACGGGTCGAGTTGTAAACGGGTTGAATCCATATTTGACCCGAATTGATCGGGTCGAATACGGGTCAGGTCATAAATGGGTCGAGTCAACCCGGATTTGACCCGCTACTCAACTTTTCTTTTTTTAAGAAATAAAACACTACTTAATATTGCCACATCTCAATCAAGTAATATAACTAATAAAATTCATCACGTTTCTCAGTTAAAATTTTTGTGAATACACATTAAAAAAAAATTATTTCCACCATGACAAGTACAATGGGATCAACGTTGATTTTTTTTACCAATATTTATGATGGTTAAGAGACAATAAGGATCTCAGTGGTATGCTTAAATTTCTTCCTCCATTTTGTTTCTGCAACTGTAAATATATTTTTATTCTAGTATATGCGTATATTCATATAAAAATAATGGGGTATATGAATTTTGATGATTGTTTTTGGTTTATATGAAATCAGTTATATATGAAATTATTTGTAAGAATTTAACAGTGAATTTATGAGATTCAAAAAAATGTAAAAGGATTTGAGATTTGGGGTAAATTGAGGATTGAAGCAAACTGGAGATAGATTTTGGTAGAAGGTGACGTTTAGCTTCAGAGATGGTAATAATAGTGTTGGATTTGATGTGTTTTGTTGATGATGAAGACAAGGTAGAAAAAGAAAACCACCTGGATTGTATTTTTTCTCTAGTGTTCTTCTTTTAGATGTGTTTGTGCAAATAGTTTGTGTATATGTATGTGTATACATACATATATATATATATATAATTCGCTTTCGGGTAGGACCCATCTCAAAAGCTAGCTTTCAAGATGAGGGTGCCCTATGCTTATAAGTAGCATTACCTTGCCTTTCCCAATCGATGTAGGAGTAACACACGCCATCCTACCCCGCCATTGGGAAACGTACCCCCAGTTAGGGCATGCCCCCGGATCACAGGCCATGGTTCAACAGGGAGCGCCCTTTAAGCCACACCGCATGTCCAGCTTAGACCGGCACCAGGTGGAGCCAGGTTCGGCTCTAATACCAATTCGCTTTCGGGTAGAACCCATCTCAAAAGCTAGCTTTCAAGATGAGGGTGCCCTATGCTTATAAGTAGCGTTACCTTGCCTTTCCCAATCGATGTGGGAGTAGCACACGCCATCTTCTATTTCTGTTGAGATAAATTAGCGTTCTTCTTTATGAACGTTGTAGTGATCAGCAGCATGGTCCCAATTCGCTTTCGAGTAGAATCCATCTCAAAAGCTAGCTGTCAAGATGAGGGTGCCTTATGCTTATAAGTAGCATTACCTTGCCTTTCCCAATCGATGTGGGAGTAACACATGCCATCCTACCCCGCCATTGGGAAACGTACCCCCGGTTAGGGCATGCCCCCGAATCACAGGCCATGGTTCAACAGGGAGCACCCTTTAAGCCACACCGCATGTCCAGTTTAGACCGACACCGAGTGGAGCCAGGTTCGGCTCTGATACTAATTCGCTTTCGGGTAGAACCCATCTCAAAGCTAGTTGTCAAGATGAGGGTGTCCTATGCTTATAAGTAGCATTACCTTGCCTTTCCCAATCGATGTGGGAGTAGCACACGCCATCCGTTGTAGTGAGCAGCAGCATGGTGATTTTGGCAATGAATGATCCATTTCATTTCAGTTATAATTCTTTAAATTATGCTCTTTTTACTCTTCTTTCCCTGTTTATCTGTATTGCCTAGTTATCTTCCCCTCCTAGACTGACTTTGCGCCTCCCCGAAAGTCCACAAACTATAGAAGACGTAGTAAGTCCCGTTGAGCTAAGAAAGCGTTTAGGGCAATAGTCTTATCAAACCTACGCCCTTAACAGAGAACAAGTTAAGTGTTAGTTACTGACTCAATCCACTATAAGTGACCATATTAAGAAAGGTTATAACTTCATCCACATAGGATTAGTCCAAGTAGGCATTAATCCTCTCATTCGACGAGGTTTAAATGCTTCAGTCCTTTTAACCCTTAGAGACGCCAGACACATTAGTTGGCCAGATAGTCTCTTAGGACTAATGGAGTCACCTTTGCATCAAGGACCAGTCCATTTTAACTGTTTCCCCGACTTCTCAGTTAGCCTCCACGACCCTCATGTCTTAAAAACTCTTACCCTCCACATTCAAACCTCTGGCACCAATATGCTAGAAGGAACACGAAAGTTAGCTCTAGTTTATCGTATCTATTATAAATGTTTTAAAACCAATTTAAATGCCTTAGTAGTAAACAAAAGCCCTAAAGATAAAACCATCATCATTCAGTCATACTCAGAAGGAGCCAACATTCAGGTTCCAAAATCCATTCAATGGTCTGATATAACTCTTCCTTCTTCTTGGACCATTGAAAATGAAAACCATCCTCTACCTAGACACATAGAAACCAATGTTAACCTTATTCAACAATTCCAAGACGGATCAGTAAGAATTAGCTTTGATGAACAAAGATTCAGACCAATTAACCCCAGTACTACTCTTAGTCAAACTAGATCTGAATTTCAACACCTAGATCTGAAAAGTTAATACCCAAGCAAAGACGAGACTTACACCTAAATCTTCAAGGTCTAAAGTTAAAATCCCAGATTAACACTCCGTGTTTTACGTCACAATCACAAATCTCGTCTCAAGTCCTAGACTCCGAAGATGAATCAGTCACATCCCCTAGTCCTACAGACTTTGAGACACAAGAAGTCCATCATCAACTCAATACACTCAGTAAAGAGTTCGTCATTGATTTAGCCGCACTAAGAGCCGATTTTGAATCAGAAGCCAATAGAGCTAAACGAGAACATTATCGAGCCAGTCATACTAAAGAACAAAAGTTAAACATTTAAACAAAATGGAGAGAATTCATGATAGAACGGTGTGAAAACATCCCATTTTTCAGTTATATAGAAAATCATTACAAACAACAATCTAAGTGTAACACCCTCACTAAGGTTAAATGGATTAAAGAAGATAAATCCACAGTCCAATCTAGTCACCCACCCATAGAAACAATCATAGTACAACATTTAGGATCAGAAATAGTTGCTTCACCTTTCAAAGCGACTCCTACAGACGAGACGTCTAAGAAGATAGTTGAACAAAACAACTACACTAACCAATGTTTAATCACAATCGAAAACCAGTTAGATAAAATAAAAAAAAAATAGTTGACAACAAACAGCCTGGTTATTCTCGACCTTCCTCTTCTTCCCAGTTAGAAAAACCTTTGATCAAGTTACCAGAATTAAAACTATCTCAGAAACCTCATCCTAAGGGCATAACGACTTTAGAACAGGTTAATAAAATGCTCCAGGAATTAGTTATACCAGTCAAGCCCGAAAGATCCAGTTCTTCCAAAACGATAGTCACCATAGACAAGTCAGATACCCCATACAGTTCAACATCTTCATCTGGAGATGAGAAAGCCTTACAAACCTAGTATCAAGAAATAGACCAGTTACAAAACCAACTTCAAGGCCTCACAGTAAATAAATTCCATCGACCTAGGTTTAACCCTACCAGCATTACCAATAATAGGTATAGTCGCCCCACACCTCCCGATCTCCAGTACGAGGAATGACTACTACATAGCCAATTCTCAGTTGCTTTTGATCGCCTCTACGAATGGAACATAGATGGTTGTTCTGAACAAGAGATTTTGAATAAATTGAGTCACATGGCCATGGTAGCCAATTTTTATCATGAAAAGAATAATAGTCCCCAAAGTGACATAGTCAAACTCTTGGTTCTCGGATTCACAGGTAAACTTCTCAGTTGGTGGGATAGACACCTTACTAATGAAACCAAAGAATCTATAATTCATGTAGTTAAAAGAGACCCTAACGGTAACCCAGTCTTTGACGAAACAATAGGACAAGGAGTACCAGATGGAGTTAACACCCTCATTTACACCATTACTAAACATTTCATAGGAACCCCCAGTCATGTAACCGTTAGGATTCACGATCAGTTAAGTAACCTTAAATGTCCTACACTCAGTGACTTTGAATGGTATGCAGATGTCTTCTGCTCTAGAGTTATGCTTAGAGATGATAGTAATTCTCCGTTCTGGAAAGCAAAGTTTATTAATGGCCTTCCTAGTCTTTTTGCCCATAAGATTAGAGAAATCCTTAGTAAAGACACAGGAGTCATAGATTACCCCAGTCTTACATACAGAGACATCATTTGCATAGTTTGCAAAGAAGGCATGCGGATGTGTATAAACATGAAAATTAGTAATCAAGCCGCCAAGAACAAGAAACGAGCCAAGTATGAGCTTGGTAATTTTTGTGTCCAGTATGGCCTGCCCCATTAGCACCCTCAAAACGACGCTCCCATCAACATCACCAAGAGAGCCACCATAAATATCATCGCACCCATGACAGTCAGCACCAAGGTCACCGCCGTAGTCATAAGTACAAAAAAACCCATCACCAAGGTGAGTCTAGTAACAAACAAACACGTAGCTACTATAAAACCAATCGTAGGAAGAAAAACCCTAATAACAAACACATTTCTTGCAAGGCAACATCTACCGATGTATGTTTTAAATGTGAAAAACCAGGCCACTTCCAGTCAGATTGTAAAGTTAAACAGTTGATTAATGCCCTCCAAGGAAACCAAAATCACAAACGGGAGCTATTTAAAATTCTAAATCTCAGAAACACAGATAGTGAACCCTCTAGTTCCTCTTCTTATAGTTCTAGTGACAGTGAAAATGAAATTGAACAGTTAGACCAATCTTCTGACCATAGTTCTCACTATCAGTCAGACAGTCCTCTCATTAAGATAGGATGCACAGATAATTGCACCCGAAGCTGTTGTAAAACAATTAATGTTTTAAGTAAACAAGAAGAGCTCCTACTAAAATTAATTAATAATGTAGAAGACCCTATAATTAAATCCTAATATTTAAATCAATTTAAAACGACATTAGTCACAAACACTCCTAAACCATCTACGGTCATCCTTTCTAATCCTCAAGTTTAATTTAATAAAGTCTTTGATAGATTTACTAGCAACATCAAACCAGTTACCATCCAAGATTTACAGTATGAGGTGAACCAAACCAAAAAGGAGATCACCAAATTACAACAGTTAATTTATACACTCAGGATTGACCATGATTCTTCAGAAAGCAAAGTTAATAGTCACATATTTCCTCCCTTTTTTGTCCCAATACAACCATCCCCAAGTGATGAAACTAGCCCAACCAATAACATCACTATCTCTCCAGAGTTACCTGCTTCTAGTCAAGATCAAGATGATCACGCTAGTTTCTTAACTGCAATCACTAGAATTAATTTCCAAAAACGGCGATGCCTAGTTAAAATCATAATTTGCGAAGAGTTTGAGATTGAGGCCATTGCTCTCATCGACTCAGGCGGAGATCTTAATTGCATTCAAGAGGGTATTATCCCTACTAAATACTTTGAAAAAACCAGAGAAAAGTTAAAATCAGCAAATGGCAGTTCCATGCAAATCTAGTACAAATTATCCAATGCACATGTGTGCCAGGATAAAGTATGTTTCAAAACTCTTTTCATCTTAGTCAAAAACATGTTTGATAAAGTCATCCTCGGTAACCCATTTATATGCTTATTGTACCCTTTCACCACCGACAGTGAAAGGATTACCACTAAACCTCTAGGTCAAACAGTTAGATTTAACTTCATAAAAAATCCCCAGTCTAGAGAAATAAATTCATTACAAGATCTCTCTATTAGACGCTCAGTTAATCTTCTTTCCAAGAAAAAGTCCCATGTTGATTTTCTTTTGGAAGAAATTCAGTTTAAAAGAGTTGAACAACAATTACTCAATCCTATACTTCAACAACGAATTAGTCAATTTGAGTCACTACTCAAACAAGAAGTTTGTTTTGAGTTACCCACAGCATTTTGGCATAGGAAACAACACATTGTTCGTCTTCCCTATATTAAAGGTTTTAGTGAAAACAATATTCTTACCAAAGCACGGCCCATACAAATGAGTCAAACCCTCATGGAGTTATGTCAAGAAAAAATCAAAGGATTATTGAGTAAACAAATCATTAGGCCTTCTAAGTCACCATGGTCATGTTCTACTTTTTATGTTAACAAAAATGCAGAAATTGAACGAGGAGTCCTTCGCTTAGTTATTAATTACAAACCATTAAACAAAGTCTTAGAATAGATTAGGTATCCTATTCCAAACAAGAGAGACTTAGTTAACCGGTTATACAAAGCAGTTATTTTTAGTAAATTCGATATGAAAAGTGGATTCTCGCAAATCCAGATCCATGAGTTAGATAGATATAAAACCGCATTCACAACCCCTTTTGGTCATTACGAATGGAATGTAATGCCCTTTGGATTAAAAAATGCTCCTAGTGAATTTCAAAATGTCATGAACGACATCTTCAATCCTTTCTCCAGTCATATTATAGTCTATATAGATGATGTCCTCATTTACTCAGATTCCATTGATCAATATTAGAAACACCTATATTCTTTTCTCAATGTCATTAAGCGCAATGGTCTAGTACTCTCAGCATCTAAACTAAAGTTATTTCAAACTTCAGTTAGATTCCTAGGTTTTGATATTTCCTATAGTCAAATCAAACCCATCCAACGTTCAATCCAGTTTGCCGATAAATTCCCAGATCAAATTCTTGATAAAAACCAGTTACAAAGATTTTTAGGATCACTCAATTACATTTCAGATTTTTATCCCAATTTGCGATCTCAGTGTAAACTTTTATTTGATCGTCTCTGTAATAATCCAACTCCATGGACACCCACTCATACAGCTGTTGTCCAACAAGTCAAGCAATATGTCAAGACCCTTCCTTGTCTTGGTATTCCATCTCCCTCTGCTTTCAAAATAATTCAAACAGATGCCTCTGATATTGGTTACGGTGGCATTCTTAGTCAAAAATTAAGTCCTGATTCTCTAGAACAGATCATTTGTTATCACTCCGGCATCTGGAATTCTACCCAGTTAAATTGTAGCACTATTAAAAAAGAAATTTTATCCCTTGTTTTATGTACTAGTAAATTTCAAAGTGATTTATTAAATCAACGCTTTTTAGTTAAAATTGATTGTAAAAGTGCCAAACATGTTTTGGACAAAGATGTTAAAAACATTGCTTCTAAACAAATTTTTGCAAGATGGCAAGCCATTCTTTCTATTTTTGATTTTGATATCCAGTACATACCCGGTGAGGATAATAGTCTCCCTGATTTTCTTACTCGTGAATTTTTGTAACCCAAAAATGAGCGGGAAGAAAGACAAGCAACCACAGTTAACTCAGTCAACTCTCTCCGTAGGAAAAATAATCCCAGTTACTCCCAGCTCTTTAAGAGCCCCAACAACCTCTTCCCAAGGCAGCTGTTTCTCTATCCTTAACAGCCCTCTTCGCCCCAATTACAATCTACCAAGACCCAGTCAGCCTAGTTACAGTTCAACCCTTGTCAGGTTACCCCCTAGCCCTTACGAAATTACAAATCCCTTTGATCCCTCCAAAGAACAGAGAATCATCCCAGCCAAGCCTCCAGTTAAAACTCCTTCATCCCCATACTTCAAAAAACCATACACGGTTAATATCTTTTCTATTGAACCTCACAAAATTAACATCCAAGACCCATGGGCTCTAGCCACTAGTTAGTTTCCTCGTGGATGGCATTTTGTTCCCGACCATCCATCTAAATCAGTTAAATGGTACAAATCCATCCTTCTCCATTCTGGATCAATTAGATTTGAAGATATCCCTAGTAAACAAGATCCCAGTCAAATTTTGTACAAGAAATTCATCATAGTCCATATCATTTCTGAAAAAGCCTGGGGATCTCATCCCTCTCAGCTCCGATCTATTCCCAATTCTTCCATCTAGTACTCATATTATGACTACAATCAAGCATTTACCAGGGCCCTCTATATGCAGAATGAGTCCAATAATCATTCATGGTTTCTCATGTTCGATCAAAAGTTCAAAAGCCAGATTCCCACATGTTTCAGTGAATGGTGGAACAAATTTGGACTTGTTCCAGAGATACTTCCACCCCCTCTTAAGATGGCAATGCAATACTTTGCTTCAGTATACAAAACCGACCAGCACACGACCCAGTTTCCCATAATCCTCTTAATGGCTAGTAAATATAAGATTTCATGGATCACAAAGTGGAACTATGCAATCAATCAAAATAAAGTAATCAGAGAATTTTCAGTAAAATGGTGGGATAGACTTAATTATGAAAGGTTCATCTCTTTTATCAATGAAGAATTTCCCCCAGCAGTTCCTCAGCCTTAGCCCATTGCTCACAGGACTCGGTCATCCTCCAGTATCGACCAAACCCTAATCCAAGGACAAACCAAAGAAGAACTTAAAGAATTAGCCAGGCAGTTAATGATTCATGTATCACAGATGGGAAAAGACCAAGATATCTAATCAGATGCTGAATCCAGTTGTCCTCCTCACAATCCTGTAACTGACGAGTTCAGTCAAGACCCATATGCTCTAGACCGTGACTTTGAAATTTAAAAATAATATCATCAGTAAATTATTCAGCAAATGTAACAAGTTCATAAAAATCTGGAGCTTCTCAGTCATCATAACCACAGTAGACTAGTGAGTAGTCAAAGAAAGCATCATGAAGTAACAGTCAGATTCCTGCATTACCAGTCTTTTAGTAAACCCGTGAATAAAGCTTTATAAAGATATAATAAGATTCCTACAGCACCAAATGAATAGTAAGATTCCTGCAGCATCAGTCAAATTCCTGCAAATAGTAATATTCCTGCAGCATCAATTAGCATCAGATGAATAGTAAGATTCCTGCCAGAAACAGCCAATCCAGTCAATCATTCACTAGTCGCCTTCCTCTATAAAAGGAACGCCCCTTCCTAGTTCAAGACACCTTGGGAAATACTTGAGAGAAAATCCTCTAACGAGAGCAACCATTCCTAATATGTCTCTAGATTTCATCATGTATTCAATTTTATTTTCTTTTTCAGTAAAACAGGCTTCTAGCCTTTAACGAGAGCAACCATTCCTAATACGCCTTTTTTAATTACGCTTACATCCCATATATATATATATATATATATATATATATGTATATATATATATATATTCTTATACTATTTTATTATTTTTCATTCTCAACCTGTATTAACCCGCTAAATTGACGGTTCCTTATTACCCAACCTGTTTATGACCCGCTAACTAAATGGACTGATTAGGAAAGGTTGATAGTGGGCGGGTTAGGCCGGGTTTATGGATTTGGATAACATTTGCCACCTTTAATTAAGTGGTATAACTGGGTTTAAAATACTTAAATAGATAGAAATTGAGAAATTTTTTTTAAAAAGTCAACTAATTCACCACGTGCGCACAGTCACAACGGTATTTTTTGAGGAGGATTCGGTAATATATCGCTCATAAAATGCTTAATTAAGTTAAGGTCTAACTCAAAACATAGTAACCCAAGAAATCCATCACTATTTTGTTGAAAAATGTCCCTGTTATAAGAATTCATGGTATACACTATACTCTCAAAACAACCTGTTCCAGAATTCACGAAAGTTGCACTAGATATCCTAATTGTTTTTTATAATTCTTAAAATTAAATAACTTACAATATATAAATCAATTTTTAATAAAAAAAGTTATATATCAAATAAGATCCATATTGCTTATGAAATTTTGAAGAAGAAAAAATCAGTATTTATATGGTGTAAATCAATCCATAGATCAGAGAATTTTCTTTGGACAAAGAAATTTCTTTATCGAGTTTAAACAAAAGAAATATCTCACACATTTTAATAGTGCATAAACAATTATTTTTTCCTTAAGAAAGTGGTTGTACCCCAACTTTGTTAAACAGAAAAAAAAAATAGAAAAAAAAAGAATCTCCAACTGAGAAAAAAAATCCAAATAACTAGCAAATAGTGGAATTTCTTTGTCTAGCAAACAAAATAAAGAAATTTCTCTATTGGCCAAAAATAACCCAAACTATATGTCTATATCTCAACAACATCACCACACAAACATGCAATACTGCTACAATGGAACAAAAATACACACCAACTTTAAATCTAATCATCTAATCAGACTAATCTCTGTCTAGCATCAACCTTGCTATCAATGAAGAGGCTCATGTACTCTTCCCATCTACAGTTTCTTTTTATATGAAGAGTTGAGCAAGCTTCTGGAGTGTGTTGATGTGTGTTGTGATGATCTTTTGGCCCTCGAATATATCGTCTCTACTAGTTCTTTTAGCCTTGCATGCACCACATCGGTTTGTACGTAGCCATGGAGTATCAGTTAATGAACTTGAACTAGTCGAGCACTTCAAATTGCTAGGGAAACTCAAAATGTTCACAAACTCATCCCAAAGCCAAGCAATTGCTATTTGAATCATAATTTGGTTTCGTCGAAATCCTAATTTGGTTCCATTACACAACTCTCAACCAGATCCAAATACTACAATTTGATTCGTTGTAGTCGAAATCCATTGCAAAAGTCATCTTCGCAGTTGGATAATATGCAATCAAAATCCTAATTTGGTTCTTGTCAATGTGTGTTATGGTATGCCATTTTTACGGTCTGAAACATCTTCGATCAACAACCTTGAGAGAGGCAATTTTCACAAAGAGATTGACATATGACACAGATAAATAAGGGTAATTTAGTCATTAAAAAGAACATAAAATTTCATATCAAAACTATTGGACCTGGGTTTACACAATTAAAAAACTTGAAAACTTTTGGGGTTACAATATTTTTTTCTTGATCCTTAAGACATTTATTTTAAGAGATCTTCTAATAATTAATTCTTTTTTTATAGGTAATATGCACACACTTATATCATAACGAAAACTTGAGTCTTTTTTTTTTATGAAAGTAATGTAGTGTTACAATTCATGTATTACAATTAACTGAAGACTGCACAATGGAGATCAAATATGGACTTCGGATAGACAATCTAGCACAACTCAACTCAACCTAACCCATGGTTGGATGAAAAAAATGTTCTCATCCTCCTAATAAGATAGCGAGACCTATATCCATTTGAGGGAAGGTATGAATGATCAATTGAGCTAACCCATTGGTTAATGATAACTTGAGTCCAATACCTTTTTTGTCTTAAGGCGGTACTATGGTAGTTGATACGTCATAAAAAGTTCTACTTAATCAGATAACCTAAACACGTGTCTAAAAGTTAGTTTTATTTATATATTAAATCTGAAAGGGTATACCGAGGTGTACTTCGGTATTCTGACCTCGGAACGATGGAATAAAGAAACGACGAAAAGAGTGACGAAAGTCTCATGATTACATTGATATAGCCTGACAGGCGGTGAGCCCTAGCCCTGCAAAAAGAAGATACAGGTTTTAAAACCATTTTTACAGGTACACGTGTAAAGGGAGTCGTGAACTTTGAAAGATAAATGTGAAAGTGATGTCCACCGCTTGTCAGACAAATTAACCGCTTCTCCATACTATAAATATCGCAAAGAAGGTATGTAGAAAGGGATCTGCATCTGAATTATTTATTTTATTGAAGGCCCAACCTTTGATAAAAGACAAAGAAATTAATTTGACCATCGGAGAGGTTACCACCGGAACCTTTCTCGGTGAATTTTTATATGTCTGTTCTTTTCAGGTACACAGTGACGGACAATTCCATGACGAGCCAAAAATAGCTTCATCAGCTTGGCGCCGTCTGTGGGAACTTTATCGTTCTTCTTGATATCATTTTCTCATTTTACAGTTTTTGGTAGTCATGGCTTCCAACCGTCACTCAGCACCAATATCAACTCAACCGTTGGCTCAGGACGAGGAGGTTGCGACCTCCGATCCTGTACAACAACAACTTGATCAAATTCGAGCTCAGATGCAGAAACAATCTGATCAGACTCAAGCTCAGCTCTTAGCCATATCCCAAGTCTTGGCTTCCTTAACTCAAAATCCATCGGTTCTCCCTCACTCAGGAGTTCCCGAAAATGGATATCCCATATTATATCCCCTTGGAGGGAGGCGATATCAAGAGGGCGGCCCTAGTGCTTGTCCCTTTTCTCCACCAGGTGTAGCTCCAGTTCGAGATGACATTCCGGGGGGCATGCCCAATGTTCAACCTCATATCATTAACTATAGCAGGGGCCGTGTTGTTAGCCTCGCAAATTCTGGAGCTAATTTGGTACAATCCAAGCCACCACTCCAGCCAGCACCTGCTTCCTTCCAAAGACAATCCGAACATGTTATTCCTAGTCAAAACAATTCTGGTCCGTCTAGAGTATCGCTGAGATCAGAAAAAGTGGCGGATTCCATGGGACAAGCAGTTCCTGCTCGAGAAGGGCATTAACCTCCTCAACAGGACGAGATAGCAAGGCTCATCGATAGGTTTACTACTCCTTTTACAATAGCTATTTTAGCCGAGGAACGTCCTCGCAAATTCATTATTCCGAAGTTCACCCCTTATGAAGGGTTGGATGATCCTGGTGATCATCTTTCTAATTATCAACATATGATGGCCCTTCATGGCGCCACTGACGCATTTCTGTGCCGGACATTCGTCACAAGTCTTAAGGGCGCAGCCCTTCGATGGTTCCACAACCTCCCTCCCAATTCAGTCCCTAATTTCTATGAGCTCAGTAGGTGTTTCCTCGACCGCTTTTTAACAAGCTGGAGACTCAGAAAGGGGCCAGAATTTCTATTATCCATCAAGAAAAGAAAGGGAGAATCACTCAGGGATTATATTGCTCGATTCAATGCCGAGCTGACAGAGATCACTGACTGCGATGCAGCCTTTTTGGTGGCCGCCTTGCATGCGGGACTTTGGCCAGGGCATTTTCATGACTCCTTGACAAAAAACCCTCCTGTAGACATGGCATCACTTATGGAATGAGCGAGGAAGCATATTAACCTGGAAGACACCAGGACATCCCTTCGCCTTTCTAAAGAACAAGCACAATTGGAGGGAAAATCACAAACACAAAGTACTGGCAATACTAACAAACGACAAAGGAGTCCTAATACAAAAATAACATCCCGAAGTCAAACTCAGCCCACCTCGGGACGCTTCAGATCATATGCACCTCTGAGTGTGCCACTCCCTCCCTTGACTGCTTCTATTTCCCAGATCTATCATCAGGTCAAGGCGCATGAAAACTTCAAGCATCCAGAACCATTATATAGTGATCCGGACCACCGAGATCGTAGTAAGTACTGTGAGTTCCACCGAGATCACGAACATACTACAGAATTTTGCCGACATCTTCAACAAGAAATTGATCAATTAATTCGGCGGGGATGACTGAAAAAGTTCGTTCAACGAGAGGGTGGACCAAATACTCAAACTTAGAAATCCCAACCACCTCGGCAGGACCCTAGGCCTCAGCCACAACGACAAGATCAGGGGTTCACTCTTGGGACAAGTCAAAGCCAACTACCCCAAACAAATAACCACGTTATCCTCGTCCTCCATGCTACGAATTCTATCTCTAGCATCTCAAATCGGGCAAGGAAACGCTATGCTCTAGAAGCAAAAGTAGCACCATTCCCAATTCAAGTTATGGCTCTTGAGAAGAGGTTGAAACCCTCACCACAAATCCAGTTCTCCGAGCTGGACCTTGCTGGCATACACTGCCCGCATACTGATGCGCTTGTCATCACTCTTAGTGTCGCGAATTTCGACGTTTCTAGAGTATTGGTGGATACGGGCAGCTCCGCTAATATTTTATTTTATGAGCCTTTCCAGAAGATGAATCTCGACGTGTCTGACCTCAAAGGCACCACGGCAGTAATGTCTGGTTTTGATGGGCACCTGAGTTCTCCTATGGGCAGTGTTGATTTCCCAACAACTATCGGAGTCGGCGAAGAACAAAGAACAGTGATATCTGAATATGTGATTGTGGATTGCCGATCTCCATACAACGTGATCATGGGAAGACCATGGCTCCATCAAATGGGGGCCGTCACATCCACCCTTCATCAGTGCCTCAAATATGTACAGAACGATCAAGTCTGTACTATTCGAGGTTCCCAATCGTCATCTCGGGAATGCCACGTTGTCGCGTTCAAAGGTAAAACCCAGTAATAACAATTACAGGCACCTCGGAAACTCAGGGTTCCCGATCTCTCTGACTCACGTGAGAGTATGGAATGTCCTACCGAAATTGATGAACCTTTGAGCCCGTGCGGTGTAGATCGCATGGCTAGGCCAGTCCAAGAACCACTTAAGATCTCGGTGGGTTTGGAGGAAGAAGAGCATTATTTATAGGTAGGTGCCGATCTGCCTCCACCAGAACAGAAAGTGATAATAGAGTTTCTAAAAACTCAACTATCAACCTTTGCATGGGAAACTAAAGACATGGAAGATATTGATCCGTCATGTATTTGCCATAAGCTCACGACAAATCCTGATTGCCACCCCGTGCGGCAAAAGAGACGAACGTTTGCTCCAGAAAGACATAAGATTATCAATGACGAAGTTCAGAGGTTACTAGCTGCAAAGTAAATCAGGGAGGTTTTTTACCCAGAATGGCTTGCAAATACCGTTCTGGTTAAAAAGAAAAATAGGAAATGGCGAGTCTGTGTAGATTACACTGATCTTAACAAAGCCTGCCCAAAAGATAGCTTCCCTATCCCGAGAATTGATCAACTCGTTGACGCAACAACTGGTTATGAGTTGATGAGCTTCATGGATGCATATTCCGGATACAACCAGATTCAAATGTATCCTCCCGACCAAGAAAAAACTTCCTTCATCTCTGAACGAGGTTTGTATTGTTATAAAGTGATGCCTTTCGGCCTCAAGAACGCCGAAGCCACATATCAACGATTGGTCAATAAAATGTTTGCACCTCTAATCAGCGACACGATGGAGGTTTACATTGATGACATGCTAGTCAAGAGTCCGCGGAAGGAGGACCACCTTGAACATTTGAAGAAGACATTCGACATTTTGAACAGGCACAAGATGAAGTTAAACCCATCCAAGTGTACCTTTGGGGTCAGCTGTGGGAAGTTTCTGGGTTTTCTTGTCTCACAGCGAGGCATCGAAGCCGATCCATCCTAGATTAAAGCTTTGGCAGAACTCGAACCCCCGAGGTCTAGGAAGGAGATACAAACATTAAATGGCCAGATTGCAGCATTGAATCGCTTCATCTCAAGGTCCACGGACCGCTGTCTTCCGTTCTTCAAAGCTCTGCGGGGGAATAAGGTCTTGGAATGGACCTCTGAATGCGACAAAGCTTTTATGGAACTTAAAAAGTATATGGCATCTCCGGAGCTGTTATCCAAACCAAGGAAAAGCGAAAAGCTTCTCTTATATCTTGCGGTATCTGAAAATGCAGTAAGCTTTGCGCTACTTCGAGAGGAGAATGGGATTCAAAAACCCATATTCTACGTAAGTAAAGCACTTCTGGGAGCAGAAAAACGATATCCTGAGGTAGAGAAGTTAGCCTTTGCACTAATTATATCCGCCAAAAAACTCAGGCCATATTTTCAATCCCATTCAATTATAGTTCCGACCTCATACCCTTTAAAAGCCATATTACACAAACCTGAAACTTCGGGTCGTCTTGTGAAATGGTCGATAGAACTAGGTGAATTCGACATAGTATACACACTTCGGACTGCCATTAAAGCTCAAGCTTTGGCAGATTTTATTGCCGAATTCACTCCAGCACTAAAACAGAAATTAGATGCTAACCCAACTATGGCCATATGGCAACTATATGTGGATGGTTCTTCAACTGATAAAGGTTCCGGAATTGGTGTTATCCTCAGATCTCCTAATGGTATTACCACAGAAAAGGCGGTTACCTTGGGTTTCCGAGCTTCAAACAATGAAGCTGAGTACGAAGCATTAATCCTTGGCATGCAACTAGCCTTGGAACATGAGGCTCGTGACCTCGAAGCCTTCTCTGATTCATAATTAGTAGTGGGCCAAGTTCTGGATGAATTCGCAGTGAAAGATGAGAGAATGATCAAATATGCTGAAATGGTAAACATTTTAAAACAATCATTTGTCACTTTTTGTATGCACAAAATAGAGAGAAGACAGAACACAAGAGCGGATGCCTTAGCAAATATGGCTTCTCACCTCGGTACCAAAGGAGATTCAGAATTATTTATTTCCTCCCGAGATCGCCCCAGTATTGACGAGGTTCAAAATGTTTACGTCTCGGAACAATGTCGGGACTGGAGGGCTCCTATATTCAGATATTTGAAAGAAGGGCAACTGCCGGATGACAGAAATCAAGCGCGAAAACTACGGATCAGGTCAGCTCGGTACCTAATTCTAAATGAGCAACTCTACCGTAGGTCATACACCCAACCCCTACTGAGGTGTCTATCTCCAGAAGAATCGGAGTATGTACTAGCCGAGATCCACGAAGGGATATGCGGCAATCATAATGGTGGCAGGACCATATCACATCGAGCTTTAACCCATGGTTATTACTGGCCTGGTATGCTAAATCAAGCCAGAGAACACGTGAAGAAATGTGACAAATGTCAGCGTTTTGCTTCTTATCAACATCTACCACAACAGGAGCTTACGCCCATTGCAAGTCCCTGGCCTTTTGCTCAATGGGGGATGGATATCGTAGGACCTTCGCCAAAGGCCCCTCAAAACAGGAGATTTTTGTTAATCGCTATTGATTATTTCTCCAAATGGGCAGAAGCGGAGCCATTGACTCACATTACCGAGGTGGATGTAAAGAATTTTACATGGAGAAATATCGTTTGCAGGTTTGGAGTGCCACGAACTATCATATCAGACAATGGCACCCAGTTTACAGTAAAAGTATTTAGAAAATTCTGTGACGATCTCCATATCAATCATCATTTTTCCTCACCAGGACATCCACAGGCAAATGGGCAGGCCGAGGTGACTAGTCGGACAATATTAAGTGGCATCAAAAAAAGGTTAGAACAAGCAAAAGGAAAATGGGTAGAAGAGCTCCCCGGTGTACTCTAGGCCTACCGAACAACAAGGAGAATCTCCACTCAGGAAACACCATTCTCACTTACATATGGTACCGAGGCGGTCATTCCTGTAGAAATCGGTATGCCCACGATAAGAACAAAAGCCTTCAATCAGGAAGCTAATCATCTTCAGCTAACCGAGAACCTCGACTTGTTAAAAAGAAAAAGAGAACAGGCTGCTATTAGAATGGAAGAATGTCGTCGAAGGATGGCTAAAAGTTTTAATTAGAGGGTAAAAGTTAAAGCATTTGACATAGGTGATTTGGTTCTGCGAAGAATCTTCCCTAATACCAAGGAGCCTACAATGGGAAAGCTATCCCCAAACTGGGAAGGACCTTACAAAGTTGTGAAGATTAATAGGCCTACGACTTATTGGTTGGAAGATATGACAGGAAAACGGATTCCCAGACCATGGAACATTGAGCACCTAAGAAAATACTATCAATAAAACTATTCCTATCTTTCAGGTGATATATCTTCTCAACACAAAAAAGTCTACTAACTTTTTCTATCATAAAGGCCCCTACAAGCAAAAGTGCTGTAGGTATGGCTCCAAGTGAGAATACTGGTCTACAGACCTGATCTCAAACATAAAGGCCCCTACAAGCATAAGTGCTGTAGGTATGGCTCTAAGTGAGAATACTGGTCTACAGACCTGATCTCAAACATAAAGGCCCCTACAAGCATAAGTGCTGTAGGTAGGGCTCCAAGTGAGAATATTGGTCTACAAACCTAATCTCAAACATAAAAGCCCCTACAAGCATAAGTGCTGTAGGTATGGCTCCAAGTGAGAATACTGGTATCTAGACCTGCTCTCAAAAATAAAGGCCCCTACAAGCATAAGTGCGGTAGGTATGGCTTCAAATGAGGATACTGGTCTACAGACCTGATTTCAAAAACACAAACCCCTTACCGACCTGGTCCACTTCAAGTGAAACCAGGATAGATTCAAATACTTCTGATAGTGGAAATATGTTTGTTATATCTTGGTTCATGATCTGTTATTATGTCCAAACAAAAATCAAAATAGTCATATTCTTGCTTTTGCTTTATTAAAACACACTACTTCGGTATGGATTATCAAAGGCATTCAAAACTTAAGTGAAACAAACGAAAGTCGAACATTTAACTATTGTATCTCATTTCCAAAATGATCACACTACAAACCAAAAAAAAAAAAATCTACTTCGGCTGCTTTTCAAGGCACCGAGGATGAAGGTACCCCGCCATCAGGAACTTCAGTTACTTCTACTTCATCCAATCTGGAAAGGTCCAGATCGGGATACAGTGTTTGAACCCTCTTCAGACATAGAAAGTAACCAGAGTCCGAGAGCTCCTTCCCCATAGATTTTACAATATCCATCATGCTCGCTTTAGTGGCCTCCTTCGTAGTCACTTTGGCTTCTTCTATCTTCTTCGCCTTGGAAGCCTCTACTTCCTTGAGCTTGCATTGTAAATCAGTCACCTGAGTGTTCAGCTTTGACCTCTGAATGATCAAAGATTCTATTCCCTGCTTCGCCATATTTAGGTCCTTTATAAGTTCTTCACATTTTGCTTCGGAAGTTTTGCAATTAGTTCGGGATACTTCAAGCTCGGACTGGGCGGCCTTCAGAGACGATTGAGCACTTTGCACATCTAATTGGGCAGCCGATAGTACTGCCTTGGTGGCCTTCAGTTCTGACTGGGTTGTTGCCAACTCTGAACGAACTATCTTTAGTTCACCTTCAAGGCCACTAATCTTCTGTATTTGATCGTCGCGATCCATCAAAATGCCCGAAGTCCCTACAAAACAAAAGAAGAAAATATAAGAACTCCACAAATAAACCAACAACAGTAAAAGCAAAGTTTATAAACAAAACTTACCCTGGTATAGCCCAACATCAGGTCACCCAGAATTCTTCTTGTGCTTTGACCAGGAAACCCCGGTGGCAAAGCCGCTTTTAACGCCAACTTCATCGCCTCGGTTCCCGACGAGGCCTCAGACGGATGTGATGGAACCACGTTGATACCCTCTACATCCGGTTGTTGAATGGGCATGGATGACCTCTCGGTCGACTGAGGTACCCCGGTTAAAGGTGGGATATCCTCACTCCCTAGAGTCTCGGTGGGCTGCTGCATATCAGTGTCCCGATCTTCTTGAGGTCTGGATACCTCTTCAGCGCTAGAAGCAGCAGGGCGGGCAGCTTCCCTGTTGGCCCGAGATATAATCCTTCTCTTCTTTTTTGCCGGAGGGGCAGCAGAAGGACCTACATCCTTTACCTTCACAGGAGGAGGGACGCATGTGGATAGAATGCTCTTTTTCACCACTGCAGCTTCCTCTTTGGTCAGTCCGGCATCCATTAAGTTCCGAGGTGAAAGAACTCGATAATTTGGTCGAAGGGTTGGGTTTAAAATACGCCGATATCTTTCTTCGATTTCAGGTGTGAACTCGGCTCTTTTCCACTTTCTTTTATCTACAAAATGACATAACAAATAAATCATTACTTAAAACGGTTAAACAATTAGGCAACAAAATTGAAATCATAAACTTTACAAAAGTACTCACCCTTCAGGCCGGAGTGCCGAGGAAAAATACTCATTTTGCCTTCATAATCTTCTCGCTCCCAACCTCCTCCAACAAAAAAGTACCATTTCTTCCACGTTTTGTTGGAAGAGGGTACCGATGTCAGAGGTCTAAACCTCTGATCAAAGCAAGTATAATAGAGCTCTTCCGCACTCAGATGTTTCAATTCCATCTGACTGCGAATAAGGTCCAAATCTACCTGGACCTTATTTAAATGCCCTAACACTATGAAGGCTAAAAGCTGCCCCCAACTGTTTACATTGAGTTCGGCAGGACAGATATTATACCAAGTAAAAAATTCTATAAAAAGGGGATGAAAAGGGAAAAGAACACCCATCTCAAACCACTCGAGATATGCACAGATCTCCCCCCTTTTTATGTCAGAGGGGCGATCAGTAGGTTTGGGAACCCTACAGGTAATATTCTTTGAAAAATTAAATTTTTTCATAATAGCTTTTAATATCCCCTTCGTCATAGCACTCGCTCCCTCCTCTCTAGTGGATATACTGACCACATTACTAGACTCTAGAGAAGCATTAGATGAGGGAGAAGACGAAGTGGTGGGAGATGAAGAAGGGCCGTTTTTGCTGATAGCCTCAGATTCGTTTCTAATCTCCTCTATATGCGGATCCGACATTATAGCAAGACAGATTGGGAGGAAAAGCAGAATGAAAAGAAAAAAAAAAAAAAAGGAGAGAAAAAGGAAGAACGAAATTACCAGGCGAGAAGAAGAAGGAGACTGTCAAGAATGGAGGAAATCTGACGGGTCGCCGGAAATCGCACAAGCGTTTCAGAAATCACTCAAATACTTGAAATGATTAGAACAATTGCAAAACAGGTTCAAAATAAACCATCCTCGTTATTTATAAAAAGATTCATCATTAAATACTTCACACAAAACGATGTGAACATCCGTTCGAAATCTCGAAACAAATTAATTAGCAGGACGGCTGTGTTATTAATTACTCCAGTTCCCAAAACCGAAATACGCGTGGTAATTATACCTGACGGCTACAAACCCCTCGAAAAATGATTTAAACGGCTGCACACGTCATCCCTCAAAAAAACCCTAAAACCGAAGTTCTGTACATGTGACAGAACTAAGGCTTCAGGGGGGAGTAACTGATACGTCATAAAAAGTTCTACTTAATTAGATAACCTAAACACGTGCCTAAAAGTTAGTTCTATTTATATATTAAATCTGAAAGGGTATACCGAGGTGTACTTCGGTATTCCGACCTCGAAACAATGGAATAAAGAAACGACGAAAAGAGTGACGAAAGTCTCATGATTACATTGATATAGCCTGACAGGCGGTGAGCCCTAGCCCTGCAAAAAGAAGATACAGGTTTTAAAACCATTTTTACAGGTACACGTGTAAAGGGAGCCGTGAACTTTGAAAGATAAATGTGAAAGTGATGTCCACCGCTTGTCAGACAAATTAACCGCTTCTCCATATTATAAATATCGCAAAGAAGGTATGTAGAAAAGGATCTGCATCTGAATTATTTATTTTATTGAAGGCCCAACCTTTGATAAAAGATAAAGAAATTAATTTGACCATCGGAGAGGTTACCACCGGAACCTTTCCCGGTGGATTTTTATATGTCAGTTCTTTTCAGGTACACAGTGACGGACAATTCAATGACGAGCCAAAAATAGCTTCATCAGTAGTAATACTCAAAATGGGGGAAATTCAAAACATGAGAATACAATAAAAGGAAATAGCTAATTTTCTCCACCAATTTTTTTCCCTTGTGTTAAGAGTTTCCGAGACTCTTTAGGCCTATGGGAGACCCAGCCCAATGACCTTGTAGAAGTGCCAAACCTAAGCCACTGTAATACCAGACCATCGCCCCCTGATGATACGCACCTTTGTAATTTGACGTTTTAACCTGGGAAAGTGCCAAGCTTATGCCAGCCCAGCCCAATGACCTTCCCTGTGGGAAGTGCCCGCCATCGCCCACCACCGATGATCCGCACCTTTCAAGCAATTTGACTTTTTAACCGGATTCGGCGAATCATACAATCAAAACTAACGGCCCTCGCTTGACATTATAACCTTTTCTCAACCGACCATACCAACAGAGCTTTGAATTTATATCAAACACTTTAACCAGACTCTTTTACTCTAGACTAGGACAAGCGAACCGACAACGAAGTGGTCTGAAGAGGAAAAAAATTGAAAGCGCAGTGCCGAACAGCGAACACCTCACATGGCGCTTAGCGTGCTCGACTTGCAGCGAATCACGAGGTGGAAGTGGAAGTGGAAGTGGAAGTGGAGTTGGAGGTGGAGGTGGAGTTGCCCTTTTCTTCTTTCTCCAAGCAAAAATAAAAAGCGTCGCCTGGTGGGCCCCTAATTAGCTGGACGATAAAGGCAAGCATTATATATCCTTTTCCCTTTCTTTCAAATCTTTTGGGAACTACATCATCTGTTTCTATCTGTCTTTTTACATCTTCCGCTATAATTTATTTATTCTTTAAAAATTTTTAAAGTTCGTATTTAATGTCAAAGGAATGACAATATGCTGAGTTTTGTTATCTTTCTCTCCCATCTGTAAACGAAATTTTGGATCTTTCTTTTATACAGACTTTTGCAAAGCTTCAATTCAGTTCATAACTGCTTGAATCTTCAACAATCTTACGCAGAAGTTAGGTAAGATCTGGTCTCTTCGTTGGGTTTCGGTTTTCTTTCAAATCTGGTTGTCTTTTTGTTGCTCTTTTGCAAATCATAGACCAAGTGTTCTGTGTTCGACATGCATTTCATAATTACATAATCTCTTTTAGTTAGATATAACTTTTGGGCGATGTAATTGCATAAAGGTACCCACACTAGGGGTAAAAAAAAAGATACACGAAGGTAAAGTGAGCCTGCAATAATTATACATTAAAGTATGAATAAAGTATGAATTTTAGATTACAAACTGTTGAATTTGGAGCTATGTATTGTTGAGATGAGATTAGTGCACAGGATGTGGATTGAATGAGTGTGTGTGTGTGTGTGTGTGCCATGTTCCTCTGGCTATGCTCTGGAGCTACATGTTAGTTATAGGGCATCGGGCATTTTCTCGATAATCCGCATTCATTTTGGTATTTTTCATTCTTCTTGAAGTTTTTTCATTTTGAATCATCTTGCTTCTTCTTATTGGGTTTTGCACACGAAAATACTGTCTTAGCCTACCTCTTGTATCTTATCATTAGTTATGAATGCATCAGATCTAATTCTTGTCTTTTGCCGTTGCCACTCATCCATCTAAACATATTGATTAGCTACTCATTCAACGGGCAATGTTGTAACATGAATAGATCATTTGGATATCCACCAGAAAGCAAATCATCCCATTTTTGTTTTTTCGTAGATCTTGAAGGCCCAAGTCCATCCATCATAATGAAGTCATTACCAAACAAGAATTGAGTAATCGTAAACGATAAGAATTTTTACCGAAAATGATGGAGAAAGGGAAAAGGCAAAATGATGTTTTTCTTAATATCTTGAAATTGATTTTGTGTATGTGTGCTTGCACGTATGTGGCTGTGCACTGTGCACTGTGCAAGTGTTTATTTTACGGAGTAGACTGAGTTCAAATTCAATGAGGAAAATAATTAGACTTATGCAAAATTTGTAAAACACATTGGATTGATTTCATTTCTTTGAAATGTCTTGGTGCCCTTTTATAGTCAAATATCCACATCTCTGACATGGTGTTTCCCCGATAAGTGATTATTGCCATATAGATGAGTACATATCAAATTTTTCTTCCTTATAATATATGACCGTCCTATTTATTGTAGCAATAACAAATATTAATGCCGGTATTGCAGAATATATTCCAAGTGACTTGGGAATGTTTCCTGAAGGATCAGATGTATAGGACTATAGGAGACAATGTCTCTTTTTGGTAAAGATATTGATTCAGCATTCCAGGGTGCAGGAGCAAAGTCATATCCTCATTGATGGTGTCATTTTGATACTTCCGTGTTATACATTCATGTTGTGTCTTTGGCCGAGTCTTTTATATCATGATTTTGGTATAGAATAGCTTACTATATAACTAGATTCTGATTGAGCTTGTCAACTCAGAGGAAGGCTCAGCTACCTGAATGGGCCACTTCTTAACTGAATTTGTGAAGACACACCTAGGTGTGACTCATTGTTTATTTTGAGTTCCTTTACTGGGAATTTGGTGCAAAGAAAAGAAGAAGAAGAAGAAGTGCTCAGCACCATCCCTTTCAACTTATGACCAGGAAGTTCCTCTCCTTGAAAGGTCTCCCGTTTCTCTCCCTCTAAATACTTCATATCACACAGAGAGGATCAACCCTACAAGCCTTCCTAACCTTCTTTCAAATGCAACCTGTAGCCCAACATCTAAATTAATCCCCCAATGACATCGGCCAATGAACCTTGAAAAATGACATAAGAAGTCTCACAACTCCCAAGCAACCTTACAATGCAACATTAAATGATTGAACACTCTCACTTGACTCTTTGCACATTCAGCACTAGTTAGTCAAAATCTTTTCCCTACTTTTTTAATTTGTTAATGGTCAAAATGGCTTCCCAAACTACATCCCAAGCAAAAAACCCACCTTCACAGTGGTTGTAATTGTCGAGAAGAGAGAATTTCCATCTCTTGGCCTCCTTGCATCTCAACACATCCTTTGCATGGGCTTTAATATTAGTGCCATAAATCAATTCCAAAAGAGACTCTGTAGGCACAACCTCATACAAAGTTTTCCAAAATCTAGGAGTTAGCACAGCTTCACTCACTATCAAGCTCAAATATCCTACCACTGATACTCCTCTATTCACCACAATTCTATACAAATATGAAGACTCCCTCTTGAACAATACATTTTCACACCAAATATCATCCCGAAATTGGATCCTCTAACCATTCCTCACTCAAAAAGATATATGCTTGGAGAACTCTTCTTTTTTTTTTGGTTTATTGGTGATGGGGGGTACACAATGAGGGTAGTCTTGTTGACGCAATATGAAACATAATAGGATGGATATGACCAACCTCAATATTCAAAACATGAAACAATCAACCTAACGGGGAACAATTAACCCAACAACAAATTCTCTAAAATTATTATTAATATCAAAATTCAAATATAAAAGATGTCTCTAATGGAGATTTATAGGGCTATATATAGATATTAATATTAGAAGTCTTAATCCCACTAGAATAAAGAATTCCACCTAAAATAAAAATAATAAAAATATAAACTTTATCTAAAATAATAAATTTGTCATAGGCCCAAATTTGAAAACTAAAGAACTCTACAATAACTCCAAAACATATATGTATAATTTGGTAGGTTTATTTGTCCTACATCACTTGCCCTAACCCATTAACTCCCTAACTTGGATGAAGGTGGGGTTCAGTCCCAAATCTTTAGTATGACTGCCATGAGAATTTACAAGTTAGGTTAGCTAGCACCTTCACTTAGAGAACTCTTCCCACCCATTCATAATGCCCCCTATAACCTCCTCTAAAGCCCAACTCTCCAAGCCTTCCCATATTTCCCCCCTTCCCAAATTCTAAGTAACCCTTTGACAGCTCCTAACCTCCTTCAAAGCCCAACTCTCTAAACCTTCCCATATTTCCCCACAATCACCCTCCTCCCACAAACTGTCTCTACAACCACTTCCTTCACCAAGCTTTACTTATATCCCCTAACCTCTAAATGCCAAATCTCTCCGTTTTAAGTGGAGTTCATACCTCCAAAGAATGTTTAAATTCATCATCCTACCCGCTCTACAAAATCTCTCTTTGAAGTTCCTCAAGCCTTTTTATTGTGACTGCGTGAAACTTGCCGAGCATGCCCCAATCTACTTCAGCTGGCCTTGATGACTTGACACATAATTAACATTTGCCACAAGATAAAGTAAGATTTGGGTTGAAAAAACACAGGACGATATGATATACATGTAAATGCATGTGTGACACACTAAAGTTGTGACTTGTATCTAGGTAGAAAGAGATTCCTCCTACTTGGTTTGGAACCAAGCAATGTCCTTTTACCAAAACTGTGTGAACTGCCGGTCGAACCTCCGGTTCAATTGAGGCGAACTGCGAGGTTTAGAGATGATTAAATGTATTTGTAAATTTAGTTATTCTGTAAGTGTAAATTTTATACAATTCACATCACATCAAGATTTAACCCATTTTATTTATTATTGACATTCTTGTAGACGGTCCAAAAACTTGCTGCAAGAACTCAAGGATCTTTACCTACTTATAGCAGATATCAATTTGAGGAGCATCATTTTCATGAGAGAGAAATATTTACATCAAAATTTGAGCTTTATTCACCTGACATCAAAGAAAAACAAGTCTCTTTTTTCCAGAGAAACATTACTCAGAAAAATATTACAAGGGATTAAAAGGAAAAGAGGTAAGAAACATAATTGCATCAACATAGTAGCATGAGCATAAACATGGTATAGATACAGCAAAGCGTTACATATGCATGCTTTATTGGTATATTTTTCCCATCAAATTTTAGTTGCCAATCAACTATATATAGTTGGTTTATTAGTTGCAGTCTGCAATCCTGGTTGATATTGAGTCCTGATATATTGCATTACCAGGTTTTGGTCATACAGCCTCTCTTTAAAAAAAAAACAGATGCTTTGATGGGCGAACATCAAATAGTTGAAGCAGCTTCTGTAAGTGGGATATTCCTTTGGCAATGTCAGTCTGGAAATGTTGACAAAATTGAACATTTTAAGTTGGAATTTTCAAAGATGAAGCACATGTGATTCTATATCAACTATCTTCCAAATCTGGGGGAAAGAATAGTGTCTCAGAATTAAGAAAGGATATAAGAGATCCATTAAATTGGTCATAGCTAAATTGAGGTAAATGCCATTGCCTTGAGTTTCTTTGAGATAATTATCACCCAAAAACCCAAGAAGGTTTGATCAAAGTTGGATGAGGTAGCATTCACAACAATCTTTCTGTGCATGCTAGCATTAGTACATAGATTTTCTGTTGGGATATTGGAACCAAACTCATTGTTTATGGAAGATGCTACTGCTTGTGTTTCTTATTACTGGTGAATATGAAGAGGGTCACTACTAAAAATTTAATGTGTCTAGAGTGAAATTATAGAGACAATCATGAATGTAGTTTCCTGAAATATCAAGAACTAATGCCAACTCCAGCTTGGCCAAGCAGGAACTAATCTGATAAGTATAGAATATCTGCAACGTCTTTGTTATTATCAACCAGGGTGCAGTACAGATAATTTAACTCAAAACAAAAGATATAAAATGAGAGGTGACCGTATGGAGGCTCCTGTGTTAAATCCTTCACATGGAACAATTTTTCAGTTGACAATTATCTGCCTACTTAATTATTTTTCATTCACATCAGTAAAAATTTGGACTTCCACTAAATTAAAGGCCTCTTATTCTGATCCTGTAAATCTAAAACTGGATTGATTCTTTTCTCGAGTCCTGCATATGTCACAATGCTGCCAGACTGATTCGACTCGTATTGTTATGAAGTTCCTTGGGAACAAGGTATCAAACGCACAAGTTGTTTAATCTTCAAGGAAAATTTCCCATCTGTCTCCTCTTGAATTACTAAAAGCAGATGCAAACTTCACAAGTGACAATTTCATGTGTCACAAATGCATTTACAACAGCTTGGAATTGTCAATATTACTCTGAAAGGATTTTTGATAATGGGAAAAAATATACACATGCTCATAGTCGTAAGCTATACTCAATAAAGCCTCCACATACATACATATGGTAAAAGATCAAGGAAAGCAAAGAGAAAACTTTGCTACATAATTTAGTATAGATACAATGGCATCACAAGCATCTTTCTCCTTCACATGGCTGTGAGAAACTTCAGCTCCTGCACACAAGGTATAAGTCAGAGCCCTAGTCTTTTTCAGTAATAGCTAAAAAAATGCAAATTTTCAAATTTTTACCTTTCAACTGGGCTGCAGCTACTCATTCCAGATTGAAGAAATTTGTCTTTGATTGAAAGTAGTTCCAAGGAAGCCTCTCTCATGTTCATTCTGTCTCCAGGGGATTGAGCAGAGCATATAACTCCCAGTTGAATTATAGAAGTCAAGCAATCAAACTGTTGGCCACCACAACCGCGCCAACTACTGGAGCTACTTTTTTCGGTTATCTCTTGGCTTTGCAGAGATTGGTCCACAATTTGCATTACGTGCCCTGGCAGAACTGTTTTAGCAAAGTTATGAAGGTTCAAATCATCTTTGAATAGTTCATTAGTCGGTCTTTTTCCAGTGAACATCTCTAACAAGAGGATCCCATAGCTGTACACATCTCCATGAGTTGACACCCCACCCCCCATGCCATACTCTGGATTTTAGTGAAAATTCAGACTTATACAACATGAAATTAAAATATTATGCAACTTATTGGGTAATTTAACAGTGATAATAATATAGATTTTTCATATTCAATGATCATAGCAACCCTATTCTATGAATGAAGCACCTCGTCCAGTGATTAAAAAAAAGGAAGCAAAATAAACCAAAAAACATTGAAAATTAAAGTGCACTTTATAAATTTTAGCATTTTTAAAAACTAAGAACAACTATAAATTAGTGTATTAATATTAATAATGGATGTAATTGAAAAGACTAATACCTGGAGCAGCATAGCCAATAGTTCCCTTAATTCCAGCTGAGCTGAAATGATTTAGAATGGTGTCTTTATTGGAGTTTGACAGGATCCTTGCCAAGCCAAAATCACTTACATGAGCAGTCAAATCATTGTCAAGAAGAACATTGCTCGGTTTAAGATCACAGTGAACTATAGGGGTTTGACACTGATGATGAAGATAATGCAATGCAGATGCCACATCTATCGCAATATTAATTCTTCGGAGAAGATCTAAATTTCTCCATCTTGCTTGTCCTGCTTCTGGATGAAGCCACTGCTCCAAGCTCCCATTTGGCATGAATTCATATACTAAAGCTTTGAATTCATTTCCCCTGAAATCAGTACTTGAGCAAGCAGTAATAACTTTGACAAGATTTCGGTGCCTTATGTTCTTCAAGGCTTGGCATTCGGCCATGAAAGTCTTGAAAGCTCCTCGCTGTTGAAGGTTAAGCACCTTAACTGCAACAGCTGTTTCTTCTGGACCTAGAATTCCTTTATACACAGTGCCAAAATTGCCTGAGCCAATCAAATTTCCCAAAGAGAATCCACCAGTCGCATTGAGGAGCTCTTCGTAGGAAATCTTCTGGAATTCTCTCCCAAATGAAGATGTGGAAAGAGTTCTCTTCTTCACCTTTTTTGTCCAGTAAACAAAAATCAGAAATAGCATGAGAGCTAAGCAAAAAGCAACAATGATAATCAGCACTATCAATTTGAGAGCAGTATGTTTGCCAGGTTTCTTTCGCTCTGCTACAGGACATGGGTGCAGATGCAGCTCTTCAATGCCCCCACAAAGCCTGCTGTTGCCAAAGACTTCAACTGCACTAGCATTTTTGAAGACTCCATCCACAGGTACCTCACCCTCAAGATTGTTGAAAGACAGATTCAAATATTGCAAATAAGATAAATTCACCATATATATCGGAATTTGGCCAGATAAGTTGTTGCTGGAAAGATCTATATATAGAATACCTTCCAATCGACCTAAATCAGGAATGGTTCCTCTAAAGAAGTTGGCCTGAAGAGAAAGAGATTGCAATGACAAACAATTCCCTATTTCCCTTGGAATATCACCTGATAATTTGTTGAATGAGAAATCTAGTGAAACAAGATATGTCAAGTTTCCAATTTCTGATGGCAAAGAACCAGTCAAAGAGTTATCATCCACAAAGAGCTTTTCCAACAAAGTTGAACCAAAAAGTGGCTTGGGTATGGTGCCATTGAATTTGTTAAGCCAAAGGTTTATGATTTGCAGGTGTGTGCAGCTTCCAAGAGTTGAAGGTATACTTCCTTCTAAGCTGTTATTATGCAAATAAAGTTCTGTCAGCATGGTGATGTTTCCAAAGGAAGAGGGTATCTCTCCTGTGAATCTGTTTTCGCCCAAGCTCAGTATATACAAATTTGAAAGCTTCCCAATGGAGTCAGGAATATTTCCTGTCAGCAAGTTTTGCTGGAAGCCAAGTTGATTTAAGTTAACCAGTCTTGAGATATCTGTAGGAATGCTTCCAATAATAGTATTTTGTTCCATTTGTAGCCATGTCAATTGGGTTGAGAGATTGGTCATTGAATTGGGCAACTCACCTCCAAAAAAATTAATGCTCAAGTCCAGCCTTTCTAGCTTGCTGCAATTGGTCAAAGAGGTGATAAAACTCAAATCATCAATCGAACTACTTCCAAGAGAATTTTTTGCAACGTTGAGCCACATTAAGTTCTGTAGACTCCCAAAACTCATAGGCACACTTCCTGCGAAATTGTTCTTAGGAATATCAAGCTTTCTAAAATTTGAAACATTGGACAATGAAACTGGAATATCTCCTGTGAATTGATTTTGTCCAAGAAGAAGTGTTTGGAGATTTGGAAGATCAAATCCCATATTGGGATTCAAATTACCAGAAAAATTATTTTGCTCCAGTGAAATGAGTTGCAGAGAAGAAAGATTGTAAAGTGAAGGAGGAAACACACCAAAGAAGTTATTTTGTGATACTTGAAAACCTTTCAGGCTAGTCATTCGGGTGATTGCATCCGGGATTTCTCCCTCCAACTTATTATCAATTAGTTCAAGATCCTGGAGCGAGGAAAGGTTCCCGAAAGAAGCTGGGAAACCTCCAGTGAAATAGTTGGTTGTGAGATGTAGTACCACAAGCTTTGACAAAGAGCCGAGTTCAGAGGGAATTTGCTGAACAAGTTGATTGTACTTCAGATCAAGAATGATGAGATTGGAACAGTGAGACAAATTGGCTGGAATTTCCCCGGCCAAAGAATTATGGCTCAAGTTCAAACTCCTAAGCCTAAACAGGCTACCAACGCTCGGGGGGATGACACCATTGAAGTAGTTGCTTGCAAGGTTGAGGGATTGAAGGAAGGAGAGATTTCCTATGTGTGGAGATATGGTTCCAGTCAATTTCTGCCCACGAAGGTCCAAGCCGGTGACTCTTTGGTGCTTTTGGCCACATCTGACTCCACTCCACTGGCAGAAATTGAGAGAATCATTCCAAGAAGCCAATGGTCCAAGAGAATTCTGACTTATTTGGGACTTGAACTCGAGCAATGCAAATTTATCAGTGTCATTTCCTAGTGCGGCAGCGAAAGCAGATTTGGTATTTGACAATTGCAAGAGCAAGAGGACGAAATGGATGGTTTGTGAGAAGAATAGGCTTACAGTCATTAGTGGAAGCTTCATTTTAGAGCAAGTTGTTGCTGCGGAGAGAAGCTAGTTTGGCGGTGGCCGTCTTACTGAGAAGACCTTTTTGTAGGCAACTAACTTAACGACTTTTTCAACTGAAGAAGTTGTGGTGAGCCAATTGACCAAAGTGCCCATACCTATGCCTCCTTAAGTTGAAACAAGTCAGTTTATCAGTTGCATTAGATACGTAGTTGCGAGCGAGATTTTTTTGGTGTTTGGTATATCACATAATAATGTAACATTTTTTAAATGTATTATGTCTCTCTTACTAAAATAAATGGACCATATAACAAATGACAAAGGGTATTTCACATGTGCGTGGCCAAGGTTCAATTTTTCAATTGTCAAACTTACTTTATATATGTGATTGGCCAAGGTTCTAATTTTTTAATTGTCAAACTTACTTTATATATATATTCAAGCATCAAATTTGCACTTTGCATTTGTTGTTCTCTATCCAAACTCGTCCAAACCAATATAAAAAAAAACATTACCACACGAACACGTTCAAAAAATTTCTATTTTCATAAATAATTGCTCCCAGTCAAATTCAATAAATACAGCATGGTTGTACACCGTGTAACTCAAAAGAGAGAGTTACCCCCACACCCACACCGCCCCAAAAAAAATAAAAATAAAAGGAAAACAAAGGTGAGGTTGGTACATAATTTATTCTATAATTTACAAATGAAAATCCATTTTTTAAGTGTAAATATGTGAGGAAAGATTGAAATGTCGGTTGCTTTTACAGAGTTAAAACACCAAGGAATCCTCTTCAGCAAAAGAGAGATGTTGCCGCACATGTGGTGGTCCAATCAATACATATATGTCATTTGCATAAAAATATGCAAAAAACTTGTTTTTTTCAAATATCTCTCTCTCTCTCTCTCTCTCTCTCTCTCTATATATATATATATATATAAAATGTCACATGTTTCAAATTTTATATATATATATATATATATATATAATGTCACATGTTTCAAATTTTTATATCAAAATTTACATCTCAAATAATATAACAAAAAATTATTAGTAAAAATTAAATGATTATCTAAAATACCACTAATCATTTAATAGTATATCATTTGAGTTATAAATTTTGATACAAAAAATTAGGACATTGAATATTATTTATTATATATATATATATACATATATACATACATATAGAGGTAGATGCAAGGGGACAAGTGGAGGCGATAGTCCTTCAAAAATTTTGATATTACACTTTTTACTCTTAATTTTATTAGAATATTCTAACAAAATAAGACTTGCTTTTCCTAATTTTTTTGGATATGTTCATATAAATTCTCTTAAATTTTAATAAATTCAAGTTGAGTCCTAAGTAAATTTTTTTGAATCTGTCGCTATATATATATAAAAGACATTCATTCATTTGAACCATTAGTTTAGGATTATTGAATAACTTTTTTTTTTTGAGATGCACACTGAACAGTTGAAAGGGAGAAATTATTCAATAAATCTGAACTATTGATCCAGACTTTAAACCAATCAATACATAATAGCTATCAAATAAATATATGATGAACAAGCTAACGTCAAATATATTTTTTGTGCATTTGTCATGGATTTATAGACCCAAAACACCATATCCACTGATGCTGCACTTTTTGGTTAGTAGAGGCTCCGAACGCCGTTGCCTGAAAAACACTCAAAGAAAAGGATCAGAGGGCCACCGGATTGGCTCCGGCGGTAGCCGTTCTGATGCTTAAGTCAATAAAATTGAATTGAAAGACTGTAATGTAAACCAAAGAATGAGCATGAAAAATAAAACGTACCTTTGGGGTTTAATTTATAGGTTGTGGCTTTCCTAAGTTGATTAGGATTTGGAGCCATAAAAGTGGGGATTTGATCATCAGAGAATAGCAGTTACCATGTTGGATACCGCGCTTGAGAGATATCCGTGAGTGGCAGTTTCCTTGTCGAAGACTGTTTCCTTTTCCTTAGCTCGGTAGGATATTCAAGGCGGTGATGAGCTCTAAATACTGAGAGATGCTCTAGGGGCCTTGTGCTTAGACGTATGAGTTCTGAAGGCTAAGTGCCTAAGTCTGCTCTGGATGGCCGAACTTTAACTGGTTTGTAGTCATACATGTCACATGGAGATTGGTCTGTCACTTTGTGGTATATCAGCTACTCCCCTCCCCCCCCTCGAGCCTTAGTTTGAGCTCAGAGCGTAACTAGGGCTACAAGCTCTCGAAAAGTCACGCATCCTGTCTTTTCGATTTCCAAGGCGACTGTTGGCACGTCATTTATTGCGCAACTGATGCTTGAGCTTTCGAAGCCATCATTGCCTACAACTGTCATGACGATTCGGCTTGGTGGCCCCAATTTCTTAAAAAGGTATATAAAGAGGGGAAAGGACTTCGTACGCCCTTTCCCTCACCATTTTCATTGTATTCGATAGAGAGCTTTCGCCATTGTTTAACCAAAACATCCAGTGAACCTTGAAGAGTATTCATCGTCCGGGGCTCCCATCTCCAGTTTAATTTCAGGTTTGATTTCGTCTTGCTTCCTTTCTTTATTTCTTCTCCCTTCCCCTATTTCTGGCACTGTCTGCCCCTTTAGCGTCTTCTAGTTCTAGTGACGGCACATGAGGTTCGGCTGTGCCGTCTAATGTTCAAACTATAGTTAGTCATCCCTCCGGTAATACCGGAAATAGGTCAGAAGAGTCCCCCTCCAGTTCGGAGGTTAGAATAGTTTATGCCTTCGTTAAACCTAGGAACAGGGCAGAGGAGGCCTCTGGCAGGCCCTCCCAAAGAGAAGAAGGGGAAAGTGCCATCACCTAGAGTATGTTAGACGAGCTAAAGGTGACCTATGAATTCCCTTCCAATGTTACCTATAAGGTACCAAGCCCCATAAATCGCCTATATGATGTTCAGGAAGGCGAGATTTGTGTATATGTTGCCTGGTTCGAGATGGGACTGAGACTCCCTCTGCCTCCCTTAGTTATAAAATTCTTTAAATGGTTTAATATTTGCTATGTTGATCTTAACCTTAATAGATGGAGGCACCTTTTAGGGTTTATAGTGTTAGGGCACCAAAACGGTGTCGAGGTGACCCTGGATTTGATCCATAACAATATGGATCTAAAATACATGAGGTCAGAAAGCCTTTACTACATGTCATTTGATAAGGGATTCAAACTCCTTTCCTCTGTACCTACTTCCAATAAGACTTGGAAGAAATGGTATTTCTTCGTGGGAGAAGAATGGGAGCTCGAGGACTTCCAGAACCATATCTCAACATTCCTCCGAAATACCGGGATTAAGGGTGAGATCCCTTTCTTTTATCATAATTCTGCTTCTGTTTTTGTATGTCTCACTTCCAAGCTGCTTACCAATGTGTTTACATTTCCTGTGCAGATAAAAGTGATTGGAAGAGGTCCATTTTCACAGTCAACCTTTAGGAGCAATACCGTCAACTTCTTCGGACTAGCAACTTAGCTCACACAGTCATTGTCATAAAGGAGAATTTGATGGCAGCTAATAAATGCGCAGAGGAGTTCAAAAAGTCTCTGACAGAAAAATAGGCTCCTAAGCAATTGAAAAAGAAGACGGGAGAGACTTCTTCTTCTGCTGAACAACCCCTTCAAGTAAAGAAGAGGAGGTTGATCTCCAACTCTCCTGAACGTACACCATCTAAGGATGAGAGGGAGGCTCTTATCCCTATATCAATAATCCCTCCTGCCCTAGCAATTCCGAGCAAACGAACTGGGAGGGGGAAGACGGTTGCCAAAACCCCCAAACCATTCGAGGACTCTAACTACAAGGCCACAAAAAAGGATTTTGATGATTTCTGGGCTAAGGGCCCTCACCGATACAGGGGGCAGAAGCCAAATAAATTAATGACCGAGTTGATGAACCTCCAGATGAAGGTGACTTCTACAAGTTTCTTTTTCTCTTTTTTGCTTGTTTGCATTGTACTTGACGTGTTTTGATTTGTTTGTCTTGTATTTTGCAGAGCATGCATAGTCTGGCTGCTCTGATGGTGACTTCTCCAAATTCAGAAGAAGTTGACAAACTTCAAGCTGAGCTGGATGAAGTTAGATTGCAACTGGGGACAACTTAGTCTGTGGCCAATGCTTCCGAGGAGAGGTTGAGAGAGGTGTCTAATTCTTTAGCTGTTATGGAGTCTGAGAGGGACCTCCATGCTCTGAAGTCTGAAGAGCTTCAAAAAAAGTTTGATGAACTCCAATATGCCTCCGATCAGAAGCTTCAAGACGTAGTTGCATTTGCCAAAATTGAGACTGAAACGGAGATGAGGACTGAAGTCGAGGAGATGGGCAAGGAGCTGATCCAGCATGCGTACAACACCCTCAGATCCATGCTTCTTGCAAAATTTTTGGACTTCGATATGTCAACAATCGAAGGTGCCAAAGCCCCTCCTTCCGAGGCTGAGATTCCAAGCAAAGACGTTGAAGCGACTCCCTCCGAACTCCCTCTAGCATAGGTGTCAAGCTCGGCCGACTCTGAAGCTGTAGTATAGGACCTTGTTTTATATATTTCGTACTATTTGTTTTTGAATCAATACAATTAACTTTCTTAGAGCTTGAGTGTTTTTACCCTTCTAAATTGTAACACGTAAATCTTGAAAATTGTTATGGACGCCTAGTAAATTCAATACTGTTCCAGGTTATTGCTGTTTTGTAATATAAGCTCGGGCTCCAGCCCTTTTCAACAAATTGTGGATGTAAGTAAAGGAATTCATGAACTGTTAGTATTCAGACCAGCACTTTAACTGGTTATGATCAAAAGTTATCTTCAGAGCAAAGCACAAAGTAACTTAAGCAAGAGGACTTGCAATGATTATGATTTGTTGGACGAATTATGATAACAAACTGTCCATAGTAAAGATTTGTGTCTACCAAGACTTAACTATTGATCCGTAAGACTTGTAATAATAACTGAGCTGATTTTTCATTACCAAGGTCTGTCTTGATAATAACTTGGTAAGAAGACCCACAGTAATTGAATAGATCAACACATTTGCTCATAGCATCAAAAGAATAAGTAACATGTCTCCCCAGATCAAATCTTATTTTTGTTATGGCTGATATGGTCTGAACAGGAAGCTTCGTAATAACTGAACCAGAACTGGTAATTACGCATTGTGATCATATATTCTATCTTTAGCATAGGGGGTAATTGAATAGATTCATCCCTGTATAGAGATGGTCCAAACCTGTAGCACTTGCACAAGTTGCAAGGCTTTTAGGGGTCTGTACCTTACGATGGACCAGACTAGGAGGTTTGTGCATTGAGATGGACCAGACCAATGGGTCTGTGCATTGAGATGGACTAAACTAGGAGGTCTGTGCATTGAAAGGACCAGACCTAAAGGGCTTGTAGTAAATACAAGGCTTTAGAGGTCAATACGATGGACCAGACCTGGGGGTCTGTGCATTGAGAAGACCAGGCCTAAAGGACTTGTAATGGATACAAGGCTTCAAGGGTCAATACGATGGACCAGACCTGGGGGTCTATGCATTGAGAAGACCAGGCCTGAAGGACTTGTAATGGATACAAGGCTTTAGGAGTCAATACGATGGACCAGACCTGAGGGTCTGTGCATTGAGAAGACCAGGCCTAAAGGACTTGTAATGGATACAAGGCTTCAGGGGTCAATACGATGGACTAGACTTGGGGGTCTGTGCATTGAAAAGACCATGCCTAAAGGACTTGTAATGGATATAAGGCTTTAAGGGTCAATACGATGGACCAGACTTGGGGGTCTGTGCATTGAGAAGAATACTTTTTTGAAAGTATCGTGATAAGAGAGAAAAGTTTTATTGATAATATTTTCATAAATGTTCTACATTCCAAGGCCTGGGTATAGGTTTTCCAGTCATGTTTTCTAACCAGTATGTGCTAGGCCTGACAATTTTTGTCACTCGGTAAGGACCTTCCCAGTTTGGTGAAAGCTTTCCCACAGTAGGATCTTTGGTATTTGGGAACACCCTTCTCAGGACGAGATCTCCAATTTGAAAGCTGATGGGTTTTAGCCCTAATTTAGAGTTATTGGCCACCCTATGCTGATATGCTTCCATCCTGATCCTGGCTTGATCCTTTTTTTCTTCAAGTAAGTCCAAGTTTTCTGCAAGCTGCTGATCATTGGCCTTTTGATTGAAAGATTCAGTCCTTAAGGTGGCCTTTTGATTGAAAGATTGAAAGATCTTAATGGAGCTTCAGAAGTAGGCATTCTTCTGGTGGTTCTGTAAGCCCAGAGAACACCAGGGAGTTCTTCAACCCATCTTCCCTTGGCTTGCTCCAACCTTTTCTTAAGGGCATCGAGGATTGTTCAGTTTGTGGCCTCTACTTGCCTGTTGGCTTGGGGATGGCCTAAAGAGGCAAAATATTGACTGATGTGCAGGTCTTGGCAGAATTTCTTGAAAACTTTGCCAGAGAACTGCGTACCATTATTTGAGATGATCACGCGTGATATGCCGAACCTGCAGACTATGTTCTTCCAAGTGAAATTCTTGACTTCTTTCTCCATAATGTGTGTTAGGGGCTCTACTTCTGCCCATTTGGAGAAATAGTCAATGGCCACTAGAAGATATCTCTTGTTTGGTGTAGCCTTTGGTAATGGACCTATGATGTCCATCCCCCACTGAGCAAAGGGCCGTGTGCTGATAATAGGAATGAGCTCGTGGTGGGGTTGGTGTTGGTAGGGGGCGAACCGTTGGCATTTGTCGCATTTCTGAACATACTTCTTAGCCTGCCTCAGCATACTAGGCCAGTAGTAGCCTTGTGTTAAAGCTAGGTGGGCTATAGTGTTGCCCCCATTATGGTTTCCACAGACCCCTTTGTGTATTTTTGCCTGAACATACTGAGACTCCTCTAGAGACAGACACCTTAGTAAAGGTTGAGAATAAGACCTGCGATAAAGCTTCCCAATCATAATAAGGTACCGAGCTGCCCTGATTCGGATCCTTTTGGCTTTATTCTTGTCTTCTAGGAAGAGTCCTCCTTCTAGGCATTGGAGGATGGGAGTCATCTAGCTCTGGGTTTGCTCTGTGGCTTGGGCAACTTGGACCTCTCTTATGCTTGGTTCTGACTGATGGGAGATTTGTAACGTGGACTCTCCTTCAACCTTGAGGTGGGAGGCCATATTTGCCAGTGCATCAGCCCTGGAATTCTGACCTCTTTTAATTTTCTGGATTGTGAATTTTTGGAAGGATTGCTTCAGTAATTTCACCAGTTCTCAATACCAAATCATTCTGTTTTCTTTGATAAAAAAATTCTCCCAGAACTTGGCTTACCACCAATTGAGAGTTAAAGAAGACTTCGAGGTTCTGAGCCTCGAATTCGAGAGCTAGCTTCATTACTAGGATAAGGGCTTCATATTCAGCTTCATTGTTTGAAGCTCTGAATCCCAAGCTTATTGCCTTCTTTGCTACAAACCCCTCTGGGGATCGTAAAACCAAACCGATACCAAAACCGTGGTCTGTAGAGGACCCATCGGTATGGAGCTGCCATGGGGCTGAACTCTTGCTGAGCTGTGCTTTATCATGCAGTGCTGGGGTGAATTCAGCAACGAAATTTGCCAATGCTTGTCCTTTGATGGAGGTCTGTGGAACATAAGATATGTCAAACTCTCCCAATTCTACTAACCATTTGACCAGTCGTCCTGAGACTTCTGGCTTCCGAAACACCGATTTCAGCGGATAGGCCGTTGGGATCTCAATGGGATGAGCCTGAAAGTAGGGTCTGAGCTTCCGTTCTGAGGTTATTAGGGCAAAGGCTAATTTCTCAATCTCTGGATATCTCTTTCTACGTCTAGTAATGCCCTACTGACATAGAATATGGGCTTCTAGACTCCCCTATCCTGCCAAACCAGTACGAAATTGACAGCATTTGCATTTATGGAGACAGCAAGGTAAAGAAGTAGTTTTTCCCCTTGGACTAGTTTTGACAAAAGTTCAGGGGAAGCTAAGTATTCCTTTAGTTCTTGGAAAGCTTTTTCACATTCCCCTGACCACTGCAGGGTTCTGTTACCCTTCAAGGCTTTGAAGAATGGTAGGCAGCGATCTGTGGATTTGGAGATAAATCTGCTCAGAGCTGCAACTCTGCCGTTCAGAGCCTGAATATCCTTTTTGGTCTTTGGTGACTCCAGCCCAATCAAAGCCCCAATCTAAGTAGGGTCTGCTTCTATACCTCTCTAGGAGACAATGTACCCCAAAAAATTTCCTTTGGTTACACCAAAGGTGCACTTCGAGGGATTAAGTTTCATCTTATGTTGCTTCAAGATGTCAAATGTCTGTGCTAAGTGCTGGAAATGGCTGCTTTTTTGTAGGCTCTTCACTAGCATGTCATCAATGTAAACTTCCATGGTGTGGCCGATCAGAGGACTGAACATCTTGTTGACCAGACGCTGATATGTTGCCCCAGCATTCGTTAGGCCGAACGGCATCACTCTATAGCAATAGAGACCTCGCTCGGTTATGAACGCTGTCTTTTCCTGGTCTGTAGGGCACATCTAGATTTGGTTATATCCAAAGTAAGCATCTATAAAGCTCATGAGTTCGTGTCCTGCAGTAGCATCAACCAGTTGATCTATCCTTAGCAGTGGAAAGCTGTCTTTTAGGCAGGCCTTGTTGAGGTCTGTATAGTCAACACAAACTCTCCACTTTCCGTTTTTCTTTTTGACCAGAACAGTGTTAGCAAGCCATTCTGGATAGAATACCTCCCGTATCATCTTGGCTTCTAGCAGCCTCTGGATCTCTTCATTAATGATCTGATGTCGCTCTGGAGCAAGTAGCCTTCTTTTTTATCTCACTGGGGGGTGATTAGGATCTACCATCAACTTGTGAGTGATAAGGTCTGGATCTATGCCCTCCATATCCTTTGTTTCCCAGGCAAACACTGAAAGGTTGTTTCTTAAGAATTTTATCATCTCTTCCTGCTTGGCAGGTGTCAGGTCCAGACCGATCTGTAAGTAACGCCCTAGTTCTTCCGAGCTAACCAGCACTTTGATAGGGTCTCCTACAGGCTTGGCCCTGCTGTCCCTTCCTCTAGGGCTTATAGGCTCATCAATTCTGGAAGGACAGTCTTCTACCTTGTGATGGTGGGTGAGGTCTGGATCCCCGCCTTCACGAGCGTGCAGTAATTGCTATTTGGGGGCCCTCTCCCTGAGCGCGAGAGCATGACACTCTCGAGAGGTCGGTTGACATCCTCTAATAAAGTAGACAACATAATTGTAGACGTACTTCAGGCATTGGTGAAGGGTCAAAATGACTGCTCCCATCTGGTGTAGCCAAAGTATCCCAATTATGACTTTGTAAGGGGACTTGACATTCAAAACCATGTATTCTGACATCATCTTCTTTTGTCCATCTCCTTCTCCTAGTGTGGTTGGAAGGTCAATCCTCCCCAGCGAGGTATTGAGGTTTCCATCAAATCCTGCCATGATAGAAACGGTGGGCTTGATGTCGTTGGGATTGAGCTTCATCTATTTGAGGGGTTCGTAGAATAGCACGTTCGCAGAATTTCCTATATCCACCAAGACTCTTCGGATCTCAAAGTTGGCAATTTTGAGGGAGATAACAAGGGCATCACTGTAAGGACAGTGTACTCCTACAAGATCTTGATCTGAAAACTGGATCTCAGGTACTGGCCTCAATCTTTTCTCGACATTGGAGATCTGCAGGACGCTGGGAGTAATTCTGGCTTCCCGAGCATACCTTTTTCTTGTTCGGTTGGATGTCCCTGTTGCTGGGGTATCTGTATAGAGGACGAAGATAACCTGATTGTTCTGTTGTTGAGGCCCATTCTGTCCTTCCCTTTGTTCCGGTCTCTGGTCCAGCCTTCTCTGCTGGGGTCTGTCATTGCGGGGTTCTGCCTCATGTCTTGCCTAACAAACTCCCGCAGTCATCCTCTCCTTATGAGCTGTTCGATTTCATGCTTAAGGGTTTTGCATGAGTCGGTTGCGTGCCTGTGGTCTTTGTGAAAGTCACAATACTTGCTTTGGTCCCGGTAGCTGGGATCGCCTCTTAGCGGCTCTGGCCATCTTAGGTTTTCACGTGCTCGGACTTGCCGAAGTATGTGAGTTAGGGAGGCATTCAGAGGAGTGAAGGTAGTGAATCCCCTTGTGTCACGACCCCAATTCCGGCCCATGCGGATCGAGGGTTCGTGATCGGCCACCGAGGCTTTTTTTACTGATCACAATCCTTTCCTCATTTCCATTAATCAAATGCAGTGGAATAAATTTCTTTTTCTATTGCGGAAGCGTCAATCAATACTCAAGTCAACATCTGTCATTTATATATATACATTCCATAGTAATTACAAACAGTACATGATGTAATTTGTTTCAAAGCCTGCTATCCGATATACAGTCCAAAATTACCAAAAGTAACTACATCATGATTAGCAAAATCCTACTACAAAAAGGGTTCGTAGCTTTACAAGCTTCCAACTAGTCTGACTGAACCTGCTATTTCTTTTCCGATATCATCACCTGAAATAGGATAAAAATCGTATGAGCTCAACACCTCATGAGTATCCCAGCTCGTGAGTATTCCATAACACACCAAAGGTTTCAAAATTACTATATAATTCAATACTAAATGTCAATGATCAAATATCATATGTTATCTTAATTATAGTAAGCAAGATAATGATATCAAACTCACTTCCAATAAATCCCAATTCAATGGTAATCGTAAATCGATAATTAATAACATAGTTCAATAAATCAAAATCACAGTTCAATATCATAGTTCAATAAATCATAGTCCAATAACATAGTTCGATAAATCATAGTTCAATAAATAATAGTTCGATAGCTCAAAATCATGGTTCGATAACTCAAATTCATAGTTCGATAAATCATAGTTCGATAATTCAAATTCATGGTTCGATTAATCATATTCAATCATGGTTCATATTCAATACTCATATTCAAAATCATATATTCCACTTCTATGGCCAGCAAATTAGAATCTCGCTGACTGGGATCGATAGACTAGCTAGTTCGATATACCGTATCAACACCGGCTCACCACAATATACCCTGTGGCAAGGGTTCGATGAATCACAACCTATTCGATAGTGACCAATCATAGAAGAGTGTTCTATCCAAAGCATCAAAATCATGTCCAAATCAATAATCATCAATAGCAGTTCAATTACTCAAATTGAAGTTCCTTAATCGGTATTTAGTTAAAACAATTCAAACATTGTAAGAAGATCATATAACGTTTGAGTATCTTACGAATATATTTTCTTAAGTCAAAGAGGACAATATAGTTGTCACTTGATTATTCAAAACGTATACAGTATAGTTGTTAAACAAGGCTATAAGGAAAAATGTTATCATATGTCGATACATCATAAAAGAGTTCAATATTTATATCTATAATGAAAATGTATACCTCAATATGGTATGAAACATTCACCTGAAAATTCAAAGCTTTTACACAAAAAGCCTTCGTTTGAAGTTCCCTAAAATCACATTCCAAAGTCTGGTTACATTCCATAATATCACTCGATTAAATTGTCATTTAATCTCTTTTCTATTTTAGTTACCTTTTCTCGGTAACTTCTTTAAGTCTTAAATTACCTTACATATTTATGTGTCATATTTTTCTGTACCTTATTTCATAATACGGACCTCACCATTGAGTCCGGAACGTCGAAGAAAGTCAATTTGGACTCTCACGGACTTCCATTTGGCTTTAGAGGCACTAAGGGCAATTTGGTAATTTACACTTTAACGTGTCTTATTTTTTTGGAGTCTCGTCTTGTGAAACGGACCCTACCATTGGGTCCAGAACGTTCAAAACAGTCAAAATACACTATTCGTTTATTTTATTTGGACTTCGTTTGACTAATTTTTGGCTTATAGGTGTTTTGACAATTTTCTAAATTTAAAAAGGGTTTTAAATTAATTTTTATTTAATTTCTGGGCAATTTTGTAATTATTCGAAAGTTGGGGGGGTCAAAGTGAAAATTTTGGAAACTATTAAGTGAACCGTCTGGTTCAGTCCCAATCCAATCGGGCCGGTTCGGTTCGATCAAAAGCTAAGTGGTTCAGTTCGGTTACTGCGTCAACATGACATCATGCTGACACATCAATTGAAACGACGCCGTCTCACTTATTCAGATCCATTTAATACGGTTGGTTCGACCCGAACCCGGATCCAAACCTGACTCAGTCTTGACCCGAAAGACCCCCACGTCTTTCCATCATCTTCTCCGGTCATCTGTTTGACGCTGTTCGCCTAAACAGTGTACTAACCCACTGTTCTTTACCATTTTGATGTCCAAAATCTTCTGTTTCTTCATCAAACTCATCCTAAGATTCTAAGAAAGCTTTTAAAACAAATTTTAACCTTAACTAATCTAGTTTCCATCACCCAAATTCCTATTTTCCGGCGTTGCACCAGTGAAGGAATAACTCGGCCATAAATGACCATTTTTCAACCATTTTCTATCATTCCAGTTGGGTTGAATTCCTATCAGGCTTGCCTACTCATTTCCAATCCCAAAATTTAAATTGGTTTAACAAATAAAGATTTGCCATATTTGGCTGAGAGGCACGTTTTCAAGTTTTTGGATTTCCTCATATAATTTGGGCTTAATTAATTCTTCACATGTATCTATAATAACTTAAAGGAAATTTAAACTCAAAATAATACTTGTTTTTAGCCAAAAGTCTACTTTCTAATCTCTTCCAAAAATCGGTTCTCTCAGCTCTCTCTCTCTCTCTCTCTCTCTCTCTCTCTCTCTCTCTCTCTCTCTCTATTTAACCAACCCAGTTGACCGACTTTGAGTCAGTGGCTTTTGCCACCTGTTCCCTCACAAATTTCTCACAAACCATGTGTCAACTACACATGCACTTCACACACGGCACATATATATATATACACACATATATATACTGATATATATATATACATACATATATTCGTATAAACATATATATATCCTTTTTATTTATTTTTTTATACTATTATTATTATTTTTTTATTTTATTATTATTTTTTCATTATTATTATTATGATTTTAGCTTATAGCTCGGGTTTACATATCATGGCCCGGGTTTACCGGGTCGGGTTATTACACCTTGGAGCAGTTCTGTTTGGAGTTCTGAAAGTCGTTCTTCTGTCTGGGCTTCTGACCCTCTTCCTGATTGTACTACAGTCCTTCTTTTGTTCATCCTTTTGAGCTTGTTCTTTAGTCCTTTGAGATGGGTTATTTGCTTCCTCCAGATTTATGTACTTCCTAGCCCGATCCATGAGCGCTGCCATGTCGGCAGGAGGGCTCTTTGTCAGTGAATCCCTGAAGCCTCCTTGTGCGAGTCCAGAGGTCATAGCAGCTACTAAAAAGCTCGGACTGCAATCTGTAATCTTTGTGAGCTTGCCATTAAATCGTGTAATGTACTCTCGGAGGGGCTCCTCTTTGGATTTTTTTACTTTAAGAAAAATTTTGGGCCCTTCCTTAACCTCCTACTGGTCATGAACTTGTCTAGAAAGTGCTTGCCAAGCCCATAGAAGCTGGTGACTGAGTTCAGTGGGAGGTGGTGGAACCACTTCAGTGCTGTGCCTTTAAGGCAAGTAATGAAGGTACGACATATGAAGGCGTCAGAAGTCCCATGTAGTGCCATGGTGTGCTGGTAATGAGACAAATGATCCCCTGGATCCCCAATCCCATCATAAGGGGTGAACTTTAGGACGAAAAATTTCCTCGGTCTTTCTTCAGCCATGATAGCTGGGGTGAATGGCGTAGCAAGCCTTCCGAGCATCCTGGTTAGCTCGTCCTGCTCTGGAGGGATTTGAATACCTCTCATCACAACAGTGCGGTCCATGGAGTTCGGAACTTCTTCAACTCTTCGTAGGTCCCTAGGCGGGACCTCTTGTGAGTCTTGCTTTGCAGTTTCGGCTCCTACATGAATGGGATGGGCATGTCTCACAGTTGGAGGAGGATTTTGGCGCCCCTGAGCTGGAGGAATTGGAACCGCTTGAGGTTGAGACTTTTGCGGTGCTGGATTTGCTTCTAAAGCCCCTGGGGTTGGAGCCCTAGTAGTACTTCGATAGTGGATGTCTAGAATAAAAATCGGTACCCTCTTGCCTGCAGCTGCTAACGGCTGGGGGTCTCCACCAATATGGGTGGTACCTTGGGGGTACACCGGTTGACTATTGGGAATCTCTTCACGGAGTCCTTCGTTCGTGGTGGCTATAGGAGGTTGTGTCCTTTGATCAGCTGTGTTGATGGGTGGATTCAAAGGACTGGCTCCGTGATTCTGGGTAAGCATCGCTAGAGTTCTGGACATGGCAAGAAGATGTTCTTGCATTAACTCATTCTGTCGCTTAACTTGGTCAAGTTGTTGCTGCACGGGATCAGATGATTATCCCCTTCCTCGTCCGGTAGGTGGCCGACGTTGAGGGTTTTGAGGATTTTAAGCATTCTTACTCGGTCGGAGATTGGGAGCCATGGTCTTCCGGTAAGAAGGAAGATGAGTTTATTCGTAAGTAGAGCACTTTTGTTGAAAGAACGATTGTCGTTCCCACATACGGCGCCAAACTGATGCCGCACTTTTTGGTCGGTAAGGGCTCCGAATGTCATTACCTGAAGAACACTCAAAGAAAAGGATCAGAGGGCCACCGGATTGGCTCCGGCAGTAGCTGCTCCAATGTTTAAGTCAATAAAACTGAATTGAAAGATTGTAATATAAACCAAAGAATGAGCATGAAAAATAAAGCGTACCTTTAGGGTTTAATTTATAGGTTGTGGCTTTCCTAAGTTGATTAGGATCTGGAGCCATAAAAATAGGGATTTGATCATCAGAGAATGGCTGTTACCATGCTGGATATTGTGCTTGAGAGATATCCATGAATGGCAGTTTCCTTGTCGAAGACTATTTCCTTTTCCTTAGCTCGGTAGGATATTCAAGGCGGTGATGAACTCTAAATACTGAGAGATGCTCTGGGGGCCTTGTGCTCAGACATATGAGTTTTGAAGGCTAAGTGCCCAAGTTTGCTCTGAATATCCGAACTTTAACTGGTCTGTAGTCATACGTATCACATGGAGATTAGTCTGTCACTTTCTGGTATATCATCCACAATTTTTAAAACTATTAAATAATTTCTCATTGAAAGGTATGTTTTTTTTTTGGTAATACAATATATCATGGGTCAGTTTACGCATATTCGATGATAAATCTACAATAATTACATACTACAACCAACTAAAATGAAAATACTTCAATAATGCTATGGACATCATCTTGTGCATCATTTTTAGACACCACCATTTGACATAAAATGTGTCTCATTTGTGATTCCATGATAGTAAAACCCATCTCATGAGAAAATGTGATGTACAAAGATATACTTGAAGGTGATATTCTCAAAATATTTACCCTACGAGTAAAAAGACATATTTGATCACATGATCACCTTTCTTTTAAGAAAAAAATTATCATATAAGCCGTGTTAGGAAATATTTTTGAATGAAATTGGTGCAAAGATATGAAAATGTGTTATTTTAATAATATCATATCATATGTAATTATAACTTATTTTTTTTAATAGAACATAATATATATAACAGAATGTCATTAAAAAAATATATTATTACGTGATGTTTCAGGCACATTAAAAATTATCCCCCGCGCCAAGGTAGTTGTGGAATTGGTTGTGTTACCCCTAACTGGCCTGGGGTAAACATTGTTTTCTTTACTCTGGTTTGTCAAATGGTAAGAAAAACCCGATGATGTACAATGGCTGTCAATCTGCCAAATAAACAATATATATGATACAACTAGGATATGTTATTTTATTTGGATACTCAGCTCTGTTTCTTCAGTTAGCCTAAGATATTCACTATCTTCCACGCATGCATGAGCATTATGGATGACTAATTAAAACCAACTAACAAGATAACCCTCGTAATCATGGTGACAGTGAATGATTTATCAGCCCAAGGTGAAGGATTCAGGGATTGGCAGTTTGGCACCATGCCATCATCTTCCTCCGTAATATTCAAAATATGACTTCTTCCACCAGGTTGCATGCCCTTAGGAGATGTACCTGAGCTTTCTGATCAAACCAATTAAAGCATGCCCTATTGTCAGCGGGTCCCACATCCAATAGGTATTAGGTGTCGTGGAGTCCCACTTAAAGCACAACAAAACTTTGAAACCTGAGTTTTTTATGAGCCAAGTCACCAAAGTAGGAGCAAAAGTTTTGTCAAATATGCTACTCTGTTAGTAGCATTTGTTTATTTTTTTATTAAAATAATGTGAGACCCTCCCTCACTCACTATGTGTGTACACCAAAACTCAAAACAACAACTTTGTTTTCCTTTTGGTCTCCAAGGGCTCAAACTCAAACTCAAAGCAAAGGTTTCTTTTGGTTTATAGCACAATGCTGTGACTTATAAAACCCATAATACCTATCATAATAATAGTTTAACGTATTTACCCATCAGCTAAAGAAACAAGTGTGAACTACTTAATCAACCCAGCATCTCCCAAATAAAATAAAAAATAAAAATGAAAGACTTGTTCATCAATCTTTGTTATTGACCAAGTTAAAAACAACACATAAACAACCCCCTTACGTGCATTATGATTCAGTTCATCACGACTTTGATGCAAGGAATGTTTTATTCACAAATTAGGTGAAGTAGTAGGATGATATTACATCGAAAAGCACAGCACAGTTAATTAAAGGCCAAAGCTAAGTCAACTCCTATTTAATAACTGGTCCAAGTAGAAACCCAATCCATGAATCAGTAATTGAATATTATTTATTGACTTCTATTCCTGAGGGTGAAAATGGAAAAACAAATATAATTTGAGTGTTTGATCAGTTCATGAACTGCTTTAATTTATCACATGTGGGTAGACGTGTCAGCACAAATGGGTCTAAACATTTTGCTTTTGTGTCTAAACATTTTGCTAAAATTCTTTAAAAATTAGGAATTCCCATCCCCTTCAAAATTTTTGGTATTTTGACAAGGTCTCTTCTTAAAATTTTACTCCCCAAACTATAATTTTTAGATTCGTCACTCGTATTAGAGATATGTTTTACTAGTTTGATAATGTGGTAGACATGCCAGTTACTTGTCCCTTGTATGTAGTGTTTAGATCGACCCCGTGATCGACTGGGGTGGGTCACTGTCGAGATACCATTTAATTTTTAAAAGTTTATTTGTTTATTTATTTTATTAAATTAAATTAAATGTAATTAACACATTTTAAACAACAAATTACATGTATTAAAATAAAAAATATACATGTTAATAAAGAATTAAAATAGTATTGACCCTTTTACAACATATAATTATATCAAATTTGTTAGGACTTTTGATGTGAGACTAAAAAATATTATTATAAATATTGATCATGTAATACAAAAACTCATTTATTATTTTACTTTATGTAATCGGAGTACGCGGGTAACTAACCTCAAATCTTAACGAGATTCAAACAATTTCTTTCAAAGTTGTCTCATTAAGAGTGGAGTATGACAATTTAACATTGAACTAGATTAAATTATCATCCTTACTTTACGTACGAGAGACAAGAAACCTCGATGAAATGGAAAGTGCCTATATAACCTCCCTATTGTGTTATGCCTTTAGAGAAGTTATTCACTAGTCCCGTCATAATGATCCCAATAGTTAAATGATAGGTCACATGTGTATTTATAATATATGGTTAGTGTTATTATTATTATTACTAGTGTGATTATTCATCTAACTCTTGAGACTATGATTCCAAAGACTATCAAATAATTGCTCATGCCTGGATGCATCTGCTGCAAATTTTGGTAGCTGCTTCTTTATTTTATCGTGACTAAAATTTCTTCTCTGATTAGCTAGGGGTATGCCCCTAAGATGACCTATGAGATGTAGTTGAGCTCCATTTTATGTGTTCTGTAATCTATATGAATTTTACCTTAACATGCAAAAAATAATAATTCTCATGAATGGCACATATTAAGAAAAAAAAAAAGAACAAATAGAGGAGAGAATTATTTTCCACCTAGGGAGGAAAGTAAAAGAATTTTTAAACTTTCTACTCTTCACTCTGCCAAACACACTTGCTAATCACTACTGAAAAACTTTATAATCATGTGTTTCATAGTTTGAGACGTAAAATAAGTGATGTCATATATATAGTTATAATAATATAAAACATACATCATATATCAAATTTTAATACACGTTATCTTAAAAAATTTCAATACCACCTTACAATTAGTCTTTTTTTCCTAACTTAGAGTCTTTTTAATAAGTGAAAACACATGATCAATTGAGTTTATCTAGACATTGGTGTCCTTAACCCTGGTTTTTCGATCAGAACAATTCATCTTCACCTTGTCCTTACTAAAAAAAAGGGTAGGATCAACCTACAATATCTATTTTCTTCATCGAAAATGAGAAATCACTCCAAAATCTTCCTGACATGAGCATAAAATTAACAAAACCTAAAATGTCATCTTCCTCCATAATCAAAATCAACTCTTCTTTTACCAAGTCATGGTTGCCTTCTGTACGTATGAGCTCGTATAATAAATTATAGTGCCACTAGTCATAAAACCAATTATTTAATTGCTTGATCCTCCACAATTTCACACCCATGACAATCACAATTTGATGCTAGTAAGGTTTGACGTGCAAATTAGATGAATTAGTGAAATTAAAACCACATCAAAAAGTGCATGATAACTTAATTAACACGAAGCCCCAATTAAAAACTTGTGCCTAATCTTCCTGATGGTTGAAAAGGAAGGAGCCAAGTTTAAATTAGAGTGAAGGATAAGATCACAGCTAAAAAAAATTTTTTTTTTTTTGGATGACTAGATCATAAGTATTATTACATTATGACATGAGTGGTTTAAATAAGACTACGAAGAGTCTAGCGCGCGTAAGCTGATTCAAGATACTCAGTATTACCCAAAAAAAAAAAAAAAAGAGGATTAGATAGGGAGCAAATTTACAGCAAGAATGGCTGAAATCTTGGTCTATCATGCCTTTAACAAATTAACAGGTTCAAGGGTCATTATTTCCTCATGAATGAAAAGAATTTTGGTATTTTCCTGTTGTCTGCACAAACTTGATAGGATTATACAGATCTCAAGAGAAAATAATATTATTCTTATTTTCTGTCGACGTGCTGACGCATGTAATGTCTTGCTTAATATGTGTTAATTATAATTAATTTAATAAATAAAAATTAAATATTTAAATTAGTACTCCTATAAGAGCCCAATCCATTTCATTGTTGTGTCCAAACAGGGGGACGGAATTAGAAAAGGGATCCTTTGTCTAACTTACCTAATTACGAAACCACATTATCCCGTAGATCTATTTTAATCTAAATTTTCAAACTAATGATGACTAAGTTGTTAGTTTTTAAGAATGTTAATTTTATGATTAGTTATAATTTTAAAATCAATGATTACAATAGGTTGAGTCCGAATGATGAAATAATTGTAAACTTAATGTAATTATTAAGATTAAGCATCCAATTTTGACTTGATCTGGGCCTAATTGCATGAAGTTCATGTCCGAAATGATATTTATAAATAAAAAAAATACGTTAAAAATAAAATGAAAGAGTTTCAAGTCATAAAATTTGGGTAAAATTTGCTAAAATCTATTATGTTGTGTTTGGCACCATGAATTGGAATTGATTAGAATTCAAGGCAATTAGTTTAAATTTTAGACTAACTTGCCTTTAATTCTAGCCAATTCCATTTTAAAATTCCAAATTATAAGAGTACCGAATGCAGGGTTAATGAAAAATAAAAAAAAATGTTCTAATTGAATCTCTAAAATTCATCCAATTCATTTGTAGACCTAATTTAATCATCAAGCTATTATATATCAATTTGGCTAAAATCCAAATCTAGTCTAATTAAGATCGATTATGAAACTAGATTACTTTGTCAGCTCAATTTTGAAATTAATTAATTAAACATAACTATATTTGGACCAAACTTGAGTTTTTGTGGATTTGATATGATTAAGGAGCTATTTTTAAAAGACCGAGGTCTTATTCGAGTGGTGTAAGTATAAATTTTTCATACAATTGACATGAATTCGATCCCTTTATCTCGTTATTGTATAAAAAAAATGGACAATTTTTAGAAATCCCAAAACTGGCTTTACGTGATCCCTTTTTTCTTTTATATTTTGAATTTTGTCAGTGAGGTCGACCATCAAGGTGAGTTGGAGTATGCTTATGAAGATGGCTAATTTTCCAAAAAAAAAATAGAAAAAAAAAAAAAAAAAGAATATCCAACTAAGAAAAAAAATCCAAACAACTAGCAAACAGTGAAATTTCTTTGTCTAGCAAACAAAACAGAGAAATTTCTTTGTTGGCCGAAAAAGAACCCAAACTATATGTATATATGTCAACACTATCACCACACAAACATGCAATATTGCTACAATCGAACAAAAATACACACCAACTTTAAATCTAATCATCTAATCAGACTAATCTCTGTCTAGCATCAACCTTGCTATCAATGAAGAGGCTCATGTACTCTTCCCATCTACAGTTTCTTTTTATATGAAGAGTTGAGCAAGCTTCTGGAGTGTGTTGATGTGTGTTGTGATGATCTTTTGGCCCTCGAATATATCGTCTCTACTAGTTCTTTTAGCCTTGCATGCACCACATCGGTTTGTACGTAGCCATGGAGTATCAGTTAATGAACTTGAACTAGTCGAGCACTTCAGATTGCTAGGGATATTCAAAATGTTCACAAACTCATCCCAAAGCCAAGCGATTGCCGTTTGAATCATAATTTGGTTCAGTCGAAATCCTAATTTGGTTCCATTGCACAACTCTTAATCGGATCCAAATACTACAATTTCATTCGTTGCAATCGAAATCCATTGCAAAAATTATCTTCATAGTTGGATAATCTGCAATCAAAATCCTAATTTGGTTCTTGTCGATGTGTGTTGCAGGATGCCATGGTTTACGGTTTGGAACATCTTCGATCAACAACCATGAGAGACGACAAAAAGACCTTGAGAGAGACAATCTTCATAAAGAGATTGACATATGACAGATAAATAAGGGTAATTTAGTCATAAAAAAAATATAAAATTGTCATATCAACACTATTGGATCTGGGTTCACACAATTAAAAAACTTGAAAACTTTTGGATTTACAATATTTTTTCTTGATCCTTAAGACATTTATTTTAAGAGACCTTCTAATAATTAATTCTTTTTTTATAGGTAATATGCACACATTTATATCATAACGAAAACTTGAGTCTTTTTTTTTTTTAATGAAATTAATGTAATATTACAATTCATATATTGGAACTAACTAAAGACTACACAATGGAGTTGCCTATCGAATATAGACCTCGGACAAACAATCTAGCCAAGCCTAGCTCAGCCCAATTCATGACTGAGTGAAAATAAATACTCACATTATCTTAATAAGATAATGAGAGGAATGTATGAATGACCAATTGGGCCAGCCCATTGGTTAATGAGAACTTGAGTCCTACACCTCTTATGTTTTTTTCTTAAGGCAGTACGATGGTAGTAATATTCAAAATGGGGGAAATTCAAAATCTGAGAATACAATAAAAGGAAATAGCTAATTTTCTCCACCAATTTTTTTCCCTTGTGCTAAAGAGTTTCCGAGACTCTTTAGGCCTATGGGAGACCCAGCCCAATGACCTTGTAGAAATTGACGTTTTAACCTGGGCAAGTGCCAAGCTTATGCCAGCCCAGCCCAATGACCTTCCCTATGGGAAGTGCCAGTCATCGCCCACCACCGATGATCCGCACCTTTCAAGCAATTTGACATTTTTAACCGAATTCGGCGAACCATACAATCAAAACTAACGGCCCTCGCTTGACATCATAACCTTTTCTCAACCGATCACACCAACAGAGCTTTGGATTTATATCAAACACTTTAACCAGACTCTTTTACTCTAGACTAGGACAAGCGAACCGACAACGAAGTGGTCTGAGGAGAAAAAAAATTGAAAGCGCAGTGCCGAACAGCGAACACCTCACATGGCGCTTTGCGTGCTCGACTTGCAGCGAATCACGAGGTGGAAGTGGAAGTGGAAGTGGAGGTGGAGGTGGAGGTGGAGTTTCCCTTTTCTTCTTTCTCCAAGCAAAAACAAAAAGCTTCCCCTGGTGGGCCCCTAATTAGCTGGACGATAAAGGCAAGCATTATATATCCTTTTCCCTTTCTTTCAAATCTTTTGGGACCTACATCATCTGTTTCTATCTGTCTTTTTACATCTTCCGCTATAATTTATTTATTCTTTAAAAATTTTTAAAGTTTGTATTTAATGTCAAAGGAATGACAATATGCTGAGTTTTGTTATCTTTCTCTCCCATCTGTAACGAAATTTTGAATCTTTCTTTTATACAGACTTTTGCAAAGTTTCAAATCAGTTCATAACTGCTTGAATCTTCAACAATCTTACGCAGAAGTTAGGTAAGATCTGGTCTCTTTGTTGGGTCTCGGTTTTCTTTCAAATTTGGTTGTCTTTTTGTTGCTCTTTTGCAAATCATAGACCAAGTGTTCTGTGTTCGACATGCATGTCATAATTACATAATCTCTTTTAGTTAGATATAACTTTTTGGCGATGTAATTGCATGAAGGTACCCACACTAGGGGTAAAAAAAAAGATACACGAAGGTAAAGTGAGCCTGCAATAATTATACATTAAAGTATGAATTTTATATTACAAACTGATGAATTTGGAGCTATGTATTGTTGAGATGAGATTAGTGCACAGGATGCGGATTGAATGAGTGTGTGTTTGTGTGCCATGTTCCTCTGACTATGCTCTGGAACTACATGTTAGTTATAGGGCATCGGGCATTTTCTAGATAATCCGCATTCATTTTGGTATTTTTCATTCTTCTTGCAGTTTTTTCATTTTGAATCATATTGCTTCTTCTTATTGGGTTTTGCACATGAAAATACTGTCTTAGCCTACCTCTTGTATCTTATCAATTAGCTATGAATGCATCAAATCTACTTCTTGCCTTTTGCCGTTGCCACTCATCCATCTAAACATATTGATTAGCTACTCATTCAACGGGCAATGTTGTAATTGGAAATTGATCATTTGGATATCCACCAGAAAGGAAATCATCCCATTTTTGTTTTTTCGTAGATCTTGAAGGTCCAAGTCCTTCTATCATAATGAAGTCATTACCAAACAAGAATTGAGTAATTGTAAACAATAAGAATTTTTACTGAAAATGATGGAGAAAGGGAAAAGGCAAAATGATGTTTTTCTTAATATCTTGAAATTGATTCTCTGTATGTGTGCTTGCACGTATGTGGCTGTGCACTGTGCAAGTGTTTATTTATGGAGTAGACTGATTTCAAATTCAATGAAGAAAATAATTAGATTTATGCAAAGTTTGTAAAACACATTGGATTGATTTCATTTCTTTGAAATGTCTTGGTGCCCTTTTCTAGTCAAATATCCGCATCTCTGACATGGTATTTCCCCGATAAATGATTATTTCCATATAGATGAGTACATATCAAAATTTTCTTCCTTATAATATATGACCGTCCTATTTATTGTAGCAAATTTTCCGAGATAGTTATTACCGACTGAAAGCCAGTCCAAATCTTTCATGTTCCCGAAACTCATTGGTACGTTTCCTGTGAAATTGTTAGAAGGGATATCAAGATCTTGTAACTTTGAAGCATTAGATAATGAAGCTGGAATGGGTCCTGTAAATTGATTTAATCCTAGAACAAGCCGTTGGAGATTTGGAAAAGAAAGTCCAATGGTGGGTCTGAGATTTCCATAAAAGTGGTTACTTGCTAATGATATGGCTTCCAGAGCAGAAAGATTGTAAAGCGCAGGAGGAAACACACCAGAAAGATGATTTACTCCCACCCAAAAAAATTTCAAACTTGTCATTTGCGCTACTTTATCAGGAATTTCTCCCTCCAAATTGTTATAGGTTAGTGAAAGCTTCTGGAGAGATGAAAGGTTTCCTAGCGAAGCTGGGAGCCTTCCTGTAAGATTGTTGTTGTTGAGAGACAATGTCACAAGCTTTGACAAGAACCCAAGCTCAAAAGGAATTTGTTGTACAAGATGATTGTACCTGAGATCGAGACTGACAAGGTTGGAACAGTGGGACAGATTGGCAGGAAGTCCCCCATCCAGAGAATTATAGCTCAGGTTCAAGTTTCGAAGCCTTATCAAGTGACCAAATTCTAAGGGGATTCCACCATAGAAGGAATTGTTAGCAAGGTTAATGGACTGAAGGAAGGAGAGGTTTCCTATGTGTGGTGATATAGTTCCTACGAACATCCTATCATTTAAGTGCAAGCTGGTGACCCTTGGATGTGAGACGCCACAGGTGACTCCAACCCATTTACACAATTGGAGAGAGTCATTCCAAGTGGCCAACACTCCCAGAGGATCATCAGTTATTTGGGACTTGAATTCAAGCAATGAAAGTTTATCAGTTTCATTCCCAACTTTGACTGCTGAAACTAATAGTGGAACTGACAAGTGCAGGTTTAGGAGAAGGATGCCATACAAGGTTAGGAAGAAGAACAGGCTTGAACTCATAATGTGAAGCTGCATTTGGAGGAAGAGAGCAGCAGCTACCAAGGAAAGTTGGGATGGGCAGTGGCTGTTGTATGTAAGTAAATATAGGAAACGAACTTAACGACTTATTCAATGGATATGACTGCTTAATTGTCTAAAATCTCTTACAGTAACATTTTTTTTTGTGGCCTGAAGAAGTCAGAATATCAGTATGACAAGATAATGCCGAACAAAAATGTGGTCAAGAATCACACTCGTCAAATTTCTTTAAAACTAAGTAATACGAGAATTACTCATCTAAATAAGAGAAATAGTTCTTCAAAATTTAAAATTAATATTTTTTTTATAAAAAATTTAACCATAAACACTTATTACATAATATTTATAGAGCTAAAATACTACTATTTTCTTTAGAAAATCATAACTCTTATTCTTATCCTAATCTCGATACAATAAAGAATCTTATTTTGAATAAGAAAACAATAAACATAACCAATTTGAGATAAACTCAAATTTTGAAAAACTAAAAATCCTATAATAACTCTATTACCATATCTATCTTACATCACAAGTAGAACCCATTGATTTTAAACTTTTCTTTTTTCATTAATCAGTTCAGCTTATCTAAGTTATACTGTGATTGTGTTGCCCAAAATTTCTAATCTAATTGTTGGCTTGATTTTATTTTCCAAACAATTAATTTGGAAATTGTCCTAAAATGTTGGAGGATGAATTCTAAGAGGACAAAAGTTCAAAGAAAGCAGTGCAAAGAAAGATTGTTTCTATCCAAACCAGGCTTCATTCTATCATGTGTATTGATTTTGAATCCAAATTCTCCTCCACCAATCCTGCATTGCAAAGCGAGCCTTTCAACAGCAAAATCTATGACTTATGTAGCATCCAAATCCGAAATCACATTCTGGGAGGCTTTACAGAACAACATTGGACATTACTTTTGTAAAAAGTAACTCTTTCTCAGTTTCAAACTTGCATTCTCGTACTTAAACAGTCCGAGCATTTTACCACTCAATCATGCAATGGCCTCTAACATTCTGGACAACTTATGAAGGTAAGAGAGGCATGGAATGCAGAATCTAATCTATGAAAGAGTATATTTTGATTGAAATAAACTCGAAAGCGTAGTGAGATATGCTCTCGATTTTGGCAGCTAAAGTTCATTGTTTGACTTGCCACAAGTAAGAAGGTATTTGACGAAGGGGTGGGAGTCAAAATTGTGAATTACACTTGCAATTTTAACAACGAAACTCGTAATAATATTGTCAAAATTACAAGTGCGGCCTGCGATTTTGACTCTCACCTACTCCGTCAAATAGTCTCTAAATTGTCTTAAAAAGTATAAGAAAACTTAATTAATATAACTGTTACTTTTCATTATGTTTTTCGCGATCTTAGTTTTCACCTTCTCTGCCAAAAATCCCTAAATTGTGTTGAGAAGTATGGGACAACTTAATTAAAGCCACCCTTACTTTTCATTACGTTTCAAGATATATGACTTGGGAGAAGTAAATTGTATTGAAAAGTATAGGAACAGCTTTATTAATGTGGCCATTACTTTTCAAAGTGTAAGAGAGACAGAAGAAAGCTGTCCCGAAAATGTTGGCCCTCAGATGGAACTCAAAGAGATTACTTATCTAAATCCACTGCAAAGAAATTACTCTATGTTGACTTCTATGTTACTGCAGAACAAATAATGCTCAGTCTTTCTTTCTTTTTTTAAACTGTAATAATAATGACAATTAATATTATTGGATAATTATCATGATATTGTCACGTTTTTATCAATAATTAAGAAATAAAGATACGGAAACGGTACCATATTGAGATGTAGACATCATATTTCAAAAAAAAAGGACATAGATAGTCAAGAACGCATTAAATAAATATATTTTTTCATATCATCATATAATAAAATCTTAATATTATTTTATTTAAAATTGACATAAAAATATATAAATCATAAAAATATTATTAAGATATTAAAATAAAAAAAATTAATAACCTTTTCAATTAATTATTAATATCTATTATTCAAGTTTCAAAACAAATTTACTAAGAAAAAGAGGAGCAAAAGGGGGGGGGGGAATTTGTCCAAAACATGTACTAACATGTCTACGTGTATGAAATTTAGAAAAAATAAAAAATTTAAATACTTTTTTTTTTTTGTGTGTCCGACACAAAAATATGAGTCAAAATAAAATGTTTGTATTTCATAAATCAATAATACTAAATATTGTAAATTTTTGTATCAAATTTTAAATTTCAAATAATGTAACATAAGATCATTGATCGTGTTTTGGATACATAATTTAGCAATTCACCAATAATTTAATAGCACGTCGATCTAGATGCAAAATTTAGTATAAAAATTTTAGACCCGTAACATTACCCCATTTTTTACTGGGTCAAAATGTCAAATGATAATGATAATTAAAGTGAAAATATATTGTAGTAGTAGATAATAAAACAGGTTAGCCCGCTCAAAAAACCTCCCCCAGTCATCATGCCTGTATTAGGGATTAGCCTGACTTCAGCCTGAGCACATCTCCCTTCATTATCTGATTTCTGTAGTTATAAAGCCAAGTTATTGGGGACCTTGGTCCCAGATGGTTTGGGTCTTCACACTAACTCTATGTTTAGTGTGGTAAAATGAATATTTTAAAAATATTTATTTTAATTTTTTTATTTAATATTATTAAAAATTCATATTTTATAAAATAGACATTTTATTAAAAATTATTTTAAATATTTATTTGACTTAAATGATAAATTTTTATTTCATTTTGTGTCATTTTTATTCAATTTTTTTTATTTCATTCCATTCCATGCAATAACTAGTCAATTCCTACATACTAAGCATGAGCTAAAATTCCACATAAAGAACCACAACCTTTTCTAGCACTTTGGAGAATTTATATGGGGTGCCATGTTCATAGCAGATGATTTTTATTGTTCACTTGAAAAGACCTAAAACACAACCCGCTTCAATGGTTTCTGGTTTCTAAAATCCCCTATCAAATTTTAAGGTTGGAATCCTATTCTTTTCTCACCTCACAAACTTTATTATCAAAATAACTAATAACATAAAAAATAATAAAAATATGATAAAAAAAAAATCTTAAAAAAGTAATTTTATATAGTACGATTTATTAATAAATATAAGTATATATAAGGATTAAAAAAATTTATAATATATAAATGGAAAAGGATTAGGGTGGGATGATCATCCATTGACCCCATTTATGAATATTCTATTAGAAACGTTATAGAACGAGCAAATTGTCATCCCTACTTGTAATAGTTCTATCAGACCCACTGAGGAGTTCACCTCCAATGAAAAGATGGATACAAGATAAACAAAGACACGAATATCAAACCCTTATTCTTTGAATTGTTGATACAGTTGAACATGTGTGTAGTGAAGTATGTGCTCGAGTTAAGGCCTAAGAAATTTGAGAAATGGGTCAAATCTCAATGTTGAGGAAGCTAAAGAGAGCAAATATTTTCAAGGGTTAAATGGATAATCACATTAGTAAATTATTATCATCTAATTATTAGAATCTTTGGAATAGAATTATCTAATATTTTTTCAGTTAAAGAGAGTTGTAAGTCTAAGGAAGAATTGGCGATCTATTCAGAATTTTATGAGTTTGTTTAAAGATTATACAATTCCACACTCTAGCTTAATGGCAACGAGTGCAAGAAGTTTAAAGGGTAAATTGACTGATCCTTTTTTGAAATTTATAATAATTATGTTTTTTTAAAGTTTTAAAAGATATAGTAATCTTTTTTATTTTATCTGAAAAATTACAAATTCTTTCTGATTAATTTTTATTAAAATAACAAAATTACTCATTTCATATTTTTTTATACAATTTTATAAATTGACTACTTTTTTCATTTTTTTTTCTATTTTCAAATAAATATTGATTAAAACATTAAATTTAATTCTATATGAAATAAAAAAAAATTATTTATTTTAAATATACTTCCATATAAAATAAAAAAAAATTCTTTAAAAAAAGTTTAAGAAAACTAGTCAAAATTAAAAAAAATGTAAAAAAAATTTATGAAATGAGTAATTTTATCATTTAAAAAAAATTTAATTAGATTATTTATAATTTATCGATAAAAATAAGAAATATGAATATAATTTAAAAAAAAATGGGTGTAATTATAAGAAATCAAGAGAAAGGTTAGCTTAATTTACCCAAGTTTTATAATTGCTGGTAGGCTTATTGGTGAATAGTTTTTTTCCCATTTCTAGGAAAAAGTAATTGTGCTATTTCTATCCTCAATTTGAAGAACAGTGTTTGTGGCTCAAATTTCAATGTCCAGACGAAAGCAGGCCATTGACTGCTATTTCAATGCCTAGATGAAATCAGGCCATTGATTGCTTGAGGCGATAGTATTACGCATGTCTGAGCATGAGGTGCGAGAGTTTGGAGAAATTTGTGATCGAAGCTTCATCTTATGCTCCAGTTAAAAATACATTCAATGTTGTAGTTTCTTTTAAGTTACAAGAATTACTTACTAAAGAAAAAAAAAGTTTCAAGAATTGATTGAAGGCCAGCAACTGAGAGCGAGAATCATGACAATTTCAATCTGAAGATCCTATAAATTGAACTGGTTGATGATCACGCAAATTTTCAGAATTGTCAACCATGAACTTTGAACACAGAAATCATTTGAGGCCCTTTTTGTGCAATATTGATCTCATGGAGGTAAGAATGTTTGAGCTTTGTTTTTGTTTTTCCCCCTCTTCGCTGCGTTTAAGGTACATATTATACTACTTTGCTCAACTGGTTGCTGCTTCTAATACAATGGCATAGTTAAACTTGAAGAGAGCGACTTTCTTGCAGGGACTTCCTGTTCAGTACTAGATCTTACAACTCTGCAATTGATTCATATTTGTCATTGTGGAGATTCTGATAAACAATCTGCCAAAATTAAGATATCAATTTGAGAACTGGAAGCATTAATTTCCTGAGTTCCAGAAATTTACATTGATATGATCTGCCAAGAGGAAATTTTATAATGAGAAGACAATATATAATGCTTATATACAGACATAACATATAAGCAATAATAAACTTAACAATGCTTTATCTTTATATCTTCAGAGAAATGTAACTTGACCCCTAAAAGATAAAAAGAAAATCTGGGAAGCAGAATCGTATCAACTTGGTGGCATGAACCTTATGTAGCATAGATGCAATAACATTAAACAGATTCTGACTTCTTCATAAAAAACACTTCCACCTTCATATGGCTTCAAGAAACTTTGTGCCCCTGTAAATTGGACAAAAATCAGGTTCTTACCCTGCTTATGTTGGAACTAGTGAATTCCAATCTCAGAAAGTTTGCCTGTTAACTGCGAAGTGATTTGTCTCCTCATGCATTCCTGCTCCAAGAAAGTTGTCTCTTACTGAAAGCAGTGTTAACTGTTAAGGCAACTTCTCTCATGGTCATTCTATCTCTTGGGCTTGCTGCTGAACATTTAACTCCAACTTGAAGCATTAGAATCAAGCATTCGATCTGTTTACTCGTCAAGCTACTAGAACGTTCAATTTTCATTTTCCTTTCTTCTATATTCTCATATAGAAGGGATTCATCCACAATCACCATAACTCGTCCAGGCAATGCCATTTTAGCAAACGTGTGAAGGTTGAAATTGTCCTGGAACAATTCATTAGTAGGTCTTCTTGATCGGTCACACAAATTTACATTAAGAATTTCTTACATGGAAAGATAATACATAGTAATGCTCGCAGACATGGATTATAAGCTATAAACAACTTAACTAAGCTTTATCCCAATTACATAGAGAAACATAACTTAAAGCTCCGAAAAACAAAAAATCTAGAAACATAATTAGATCAACTTATCTAGGAAACATAACTTAAACCTAGTGTAGTATAGATGCAGTAATGCCAAGCAGATAATGGCTTCTCCACTAAGAGCTTCCACCTTCACACGGCTTCAAGAAAACTTCAGTTCTTGTGAAATAGACAAATATCAGGCTATTACCCCTCTAATTTGTCAGCACCTTTTGTTTATATTTGTAAGAAAATAGGAAATTAGGAAGCAGAGAATATAATTGAATTGTTTTGACTGTGTATTCAATTCAAATGTAATCGTTACATGGTTGCTCTTTTATAGAGCTGGAGTACAACGGAAATAGCAACAGAAGATCTAATCAGAAAAATCTATTTAAATTTAAAAGATAACAGAAAATAATGACAACAGAAAATCTATTTAAAATTTGAATGTCAGCAGAAGATAGAGAGCAGATCAGTAGAAAATCAGATCTTTGGTCTTCCTATTCTTCCTCCAGATTTTCCAATTTGAATGTCAGCAGAAGATGGAGAGCAGATCAGTAGAAAATCAGATCGTTGGTCTTCCTATTCTTCCTCCAGATTTTCCTCTTGTTGACTGCTACAGTTTCCATTGCTTGATTTGTTATGCATTTCCACATTTTCTTCTACAATATTAATATCAGAAATTTCACCTGTTAACTGGGCTGCGAAGTTCCTCTTCATGCATTTCAATTCCAAGAAATTTGTCTCTAATTAATAGCAATTCCAAGGTAACCTCTCTCGTGTTCATTCTGTCTCTTGGAGATTCAGCTGAACATTTAACTCCAACTTTGAGTACAGAAATCAAGCATCCAATCTGTTCACTTGTCCAGCTGCTCAAGCTTTCAATAAGGTTTTCTGCTGCTCCTGTTTTCCCATGCAAAATTGATTGGTCCACAATCTCCATAACTTGTCCTGGCAATACCATTTTAGCAAACTTGTGAAGGTTCAGATCATCTTTGAATAGTTCATCAGTTGGTCTTCTTCCAGTGAAGATCTCCAACAAGAGTATGCCATAGCTGTACACATCTCCTTGGGTAGATACCTGACCATCCATGCCATACTCTGCAATTCACGGAACTCGAGCTCATACTGTCAGATGGTTGTATCAAGATTAATCTTTCATAAAACATAATGAAACTGAAAAATTGGACTACTTGAAAGTCAATATGTTATCATAGTATAAATATTATTAATTCAGGCACCTCTGTTTCAATGACTAGAGAACCACTGATGAATAACGAGAAATTCCCTTTATTGCAACAGGTAAAGAAAATGATTAAATTTCTGGGGAGGACAGCAATTTGAAAATGTTACCTGGTGCAGCATACCCAATAGTTCCGCTAATTGCAAGTGAGCTGAATTGATTCAAAGTAGCATCTTTACTCGATTTTGAAAGAAGCCTGGCCAAGCCAAAATCACTTACAGGAGCAGTCAGATCATTGTCAAGAAGAACATTGCTTGGCTTTAGATCACAGTGAATGACAGGTGTTTGGCAGTGATGGTGAAGATAATGCAGAGCAGAAGCCACATCTATTGCAATGTTTATTCTTTGGAGAAAACTTAAAATTTTCACCAGTTTCCATTCATCTTCTGGATGCAGCCACATCTCCAAGCTCCCATTCTGCATGAACTCATACACTAAAGCTTTGAAATCATTGCCCTCAAAATCAGAACTTTAGCAAGCAGTTAACACCTTAACAAGATTTCGATGCCGAATATTCCTCAAAGCTTGGCATTCGGCCATGAAACTCTTGGAAGCGGCTTGCTGTTTAGGGTTGAGTACCTTAACTGCTACAGTTTGCATTGAGGAGCTCCTCATAAGAAACCTTTGGGTAAAAGGGTCCAAAAGAAGGTGTTGAAAGAGGCTTCTTTGACTTCCTTATCCAGCAAAAAGAAATGGACGAAACCACTAAAGCCATGATTATGAACAAAGTGACACTGACTATCACCGAGATTAGCTTCAAGGAATTATGCTTTCTGGTCTTCTTAGATTGTTGCACAGAGCATCCTTGCAATTGTTCAGATATTCTGGAATTTGGCCAGACAAATTGTTGCGGGAAAGATCTAAATATTTCATACCTTTCAACTCATTCAAGGAATGGTTCCTTGAAAGAAGTTACCCTGCATATAGAGCTATTCCAAGGCCATACAACTCCCTAATGTGCTTGGTATCTCACCTGATAGTTTGTCATTTGAAATGTCCAGTGCTACAAGATTTTTCAAATTTCCAACCTCTGGTAGCAGAAAGCCGGTCAAGGAGTTGTCTGACAAGTTAAGGATAACAGAAAGAGATGAAAGCCCAATGAGTTGGAAGGGTATGGTTCCGTTAAATTTATTATGAGAAAGATCTACCTATCGCAGACTTTGACAGTTACCCATAATTGCAGGTATATTCCCCTCTAGATTATTATTATTATAATACAGTTCAGTCAATTGAGTGGGGTTACATAAGGAAGCCGGGATTGGCCCTGTCAATCGGTTTCCTTTCAAAGACAGTCCTGACAATTTTAAAAGTGTTCCAAATGAAGTAGGAATACTACCTGTGAAAAGGTTATGCTGCATGCATAGGTTCATCAAGTTGAAAAGGTTTGCGATCCCTGTAGGAATGGTTCCACCAATTCTATTTTCTCCAAGTGTCAGCCATGACATTTGGGTTGAGAGATTGGTTATTGAGGTGGGCAATTCACTTACATAGGTTCATCAAGTTAAATTTTGTAGGTTTCCAAAACTCATAGGTATGTTTCCTGTGAAGTTGTTTACAGGGAGATCAAGATGTTGAAGATCCGAAGCATTGGAAAATGAAACCAGAATGGGTCCGGTGAATTTATTTTTTCCCAAATAAAGAACTTGAAGATTTGGAAGAGCAAGGCCAATATCTGGCTGGAGGTTACCGTGAAATTTTTCAGAGACAAAGTCAGCATTTTCAGGGAAGAGAGGTTGTAAAGTGGAGGAGGAAATGCACCAGAAAGATTATTTACTTCCACTAGCAAATATTTCACATTTTTCATTTGGGCTATTGTTTTGGGGATTTCTCCCTCCCAAGTTGGTATCCTTTCTCAATATGTTAGTGAAAGCTGTTGGAGAGACGAAAGGTTTCCAATAGAAGCTGGTATCTTTCCTGAAAGATTGTTGTTGTTGACAAATAGTGTCACAAGCTTTGACAAAGAGCCGAGTTCACTAGGAATTTGTTGCTTGAAATTGTTGTGATCGAGTGCAAGATTTTTGAGATTGGAACAATGAGAAAGATTGCTTGGAATGTCAACTTCTGATCCTTTAGGTCCAAGCCAGTGACCCTTTGGTGTTTGAGGCCACATGTGACCCCAGCCCACTGGCAGAATTGGATTGAACCATTCCAAGAGGCCAAGACTCGAAGAGAATAACCAGCCTTTTGGGACTTGAACTCGAGCAATGCAAGTTTGTCAGTTTCATTTCCAAGTGTGGCTGCTGAAACTGATGCTGGAACTGAAAAGTTCATGTTCAGAAGAATGATGGCAAGCAAAGTTAAGGGGAAGAATAGGTTTAAACTTGTAAGGAGAAGCTCCATTTAGGATGGATGAAGTAGTTGCTCAGGGGAAAGGGAAGATGGGCAAAGGGTGTTGCATGTACATGTGTATCTAGATAATGAACTCAACAACATTTTCAAATGAATTACAATTCAAAAGATTAAAATACACTTTGCTTACAATTTCAAAAGAGTTAGATAATTAGTCCCTTCTGTAAACTATACAATTGCATAGAAATGACTCGATCTTTTGTTGTGACTGAAAAAAGAAAAAGAAAATTCAGCTCTTGATATTTTATGGACTGAGTCAATAAAAGAAAAAAAGCAAAGAAAAGAAGAAAGATATCCTAGAAGTATGGATTACTCTCATCTAATTATCCTAAAACATTATTCCAAAAGTAATTTCCCAAATGACATGACATCATGAAATGGAAATGATAACTACCTTTTGACAAAAACTTTTGGAAACGATAATTTTATTGGAAAAAGAGTATCAACAGGAATAAAAAAATTGTTTGCTTCATTAAATTCACAAATTCAGATGGTAGCAAGTGAAATCTCATACCATGAAATTAATTTTCAACTGTTATCTTACGTTATCTCTGTCCAGTTTTCAATTACTAGCGTCAAATCATGAAGATCAGCTCCAAGTGACTTAGGAGGCATGGTGCACTACTGTACATGTTTCTTCTAGTCAAAGGAAATTTTCTTCCTATACTAAATTTTACTCCCTGTATGTACCTGCCTCCAAAACTCTGGAATCTTTAAAAAACTCTGCTTCCGTAAGCAATGTCACTGGCAATGACAATGCACTACCTTATAATACTACTTTATATATGTATTGGCATATATATATATATATATATATATATATATTCATTAGGTTCATCTGGTTCTTCTGTTTTCTCCAAATTGTTTTCAACATGAAGTTATCCATTATTTTTGGAAGTAATGTTCTCGGCTTCTGTCACTGATATCAGCTCACAACTGCTCTATGGTTTCACAGCCTCTCAGTAAAATAATTGTTTCATCTAATTATCGAGTTCACTATGTCACCTGTGGTGGTAGTTCAGTTGGAGACTGATCAAGTTAACCATCTCTAGAGCTATTTTTTACACTTCAGCTCAAACAAGTTGGATAGAGCAAACTAAACCTTGACCTGCCAAACAAATTGGGAACTGTTCTTGATACTGTAAATTTTTTTTTGTTGTAAAGGAATTAACTTGGTTTCAAATCATGCAGAGGAGCCTCATACAGGCATCACAAGTTGAGGAAGGTGATGTGAGAGAAATCTTGTGACTTGTGTATGTGTGTGTGTGTTTTTTGTTTCTAAGTTGACTAGGCCATAGGCTTATATCCAATTCAAGAATCCACTTTAAATTCGTTTTAACAATAAAAAGGAAAGAAATCTTCTTTGAATCTAAGTTTCTTCCAATCCCCCCCTCCCCCCTTCTACAACTTGCGTAAATTCAGAAAATTCTTAACCATGTTTCCACAAAATCTCTGATGAGCAGTCATCCTGGGAGTCTCATTTTGGGCATGGTGTGGGAGGCTGGTGCTAGCATTTAACTTAAAACATGACCTTTGAAAACATAAGCAACGTGGTCTGGAAAATGATTGGTGATGATCAGCTGGAAAACCCTTATGAAAACAATGTGAGGCCAAAATCATAGTTAGAAGAGAATAAACACTTCTAGATATATAAATTGATTTTTTAAAAAAAAAGATCAAGAAATTGGGGGAGAAATGAAAACCCAAGGAATATTTATGTCAAAAGGATTAAAAAGGAGTTAGAAACCTGGTAGAATTCTCAATTACTTGAGTATTATGAGTATATCAAGTCCGGAAGCAAGTTTTTTGGAAAAAAAATAAAAATTCTTAAGGCATTGACTCTAGGGAAGAGAGTTTATTGTGACTGCGTGAAACTTGCCGAGCATGCCCCAATCTACTTCAGCTGGCCTTGATGACTTGACACATAATTAACATTTGCCACAAGATAAAGTAAGATTTGGGTTGAAAAAACACAGGACAATGTGATATACATGTAAATGCATGTGTGACACACTAAGATTGTAACACGTACGTAGGTAGAAAGAGATTCATCTTACTTGGTTTGGAACCAAGCAATGTCCTTTTACTAAAACCGTGTGAACTGCCAGTCGAACCTCCGGTTCGATTGAGGCGAACTGCGAGGTTTAGAGAGATTACATGTATGTGTAAATTTAGTTATTGGAAGTATTGGAAATTTAGTTATTCTGAAGTGTAAATTTTATACAATTCACATCACATCAAGATTTAACCCATTTATTCATTATTGACATTCTTGTAGACAGTCCAAAAACTTGCTGCAAGAACTCAAGGATCTTGACCTACTTATAGCAGATATCAATTTGAGGAGCATCATTTTCATGAGAGAGAAATATTTACATCAAAATTTGAGTTTTATTCACCTGAAATCAAAGAAAAGCAAGTCTCTTTTTTTCCAGCGAAACATTACTCAGCAAAAAGATTTCAAGGGATTAAAAGGAAAAGAGGTAAGAAATATAATTTTATCAACATGGTAGCATGTGCATAAACATAGTATAGATACAGCAAAACCTTACATATGCATGCTTTATTGGCATTTTTTTCCCATCAAAATTTAGTTGCCAATCAACTATATATAGTTGGTTTATTAGTTGCAGTCTGCAATCCTGGTTGATGTCGAGTCTTGATATATTGCATTACCAGGGGCCTCATTTTGGTCATATAGCCTCTCTTTAAAAAAAGAAAAAGAAAAAACTGATGCTTTGATGGGGGAACATCAAATAGTTGAAGCAGCTTCTGTAAATGGGATATTCCTTGGGCAATGTAAGTCTGGAACTGTTGGCATAATTGAACATTTTAAGTTGGAATTTTTAAAGATAAAGCACATGTGATTCTATATCAACTATCTTCCAAATCTGGGGGAAAGAATAGTGTCTCAGAATTAAGAAAGAATATAAGTGATCCATTAAATTGGTCATAGCTAAATTGAGGTAAATTCCATTGCCTTGAGTTTCTTTGAGATAATTGTCACCCAAAAACCCAAGAAGGTTTGATCAAAGTTGGATGAGGTAGCATTCACAACAATCTTTCTGTGCATGCTAGCATTAGTACATAGATTTTCTGTTGGGATATTGGAACCAAACTCATTGTTTATGGAAGATGCCACTGCTTGTGTTTCTTATTACTGGTGAATATGAAGAGGGTCACTACTAAAAATTTAATGTGTCTAGAGTGAAATTATAGAGACAATCATGAATGTAGTTTCCTGAAATATCAAGAACTAATGCCAACTCCAGCTTGGCCAAGCAGGAACTAATCTGATAAGTATAGAATATCTGCAATGTCTTTGCAGTACAGATAATTTAACTCAAAACAAAAGATATAAAATGAGAGGTGACCCTATGGAGGGTCCTGTGTTAAATCCTTCACATGGAACAAGTATAATTCAATTAAAAAACAAATTTTCAGTTGACAATTATCTGCCTACTTAATTGTTTTCCATTCACATCAGTAAAAATTTGGACTTCCACTAAATTAAAGGCCTCTTATTCTGATCCTGTAAATCAAAAACTGGATTGATTCTTTTCTCAAGTCCTGCATATGTCACAATGCTGCCAGACTGATTCGACTCGTATTGTTATGAAGTTGCTTGGGAACAAGTTATCAAACTCACAAGTTGTTTAATCTTCAAGGACAATTTCCCGTCTGTCTCCTCATGAATTACTAATAGCAGATACAAACTTCACAAGTGACAATTTCATGTGTCACAAAGGCATTTACAACAGCTTGGAATTGTCAATATTACTCTGAAAGGATTTTTGACAATGGGAAAAAATATACACATGCTCATAGTCATAAGCTATACTCAATAAAGCCCCCACATACATATATATGGTAAAAGATTATGGAAAGCAAAGAGACAACTTTGCTACATAATTTAGTATAGATACAATGGCATCACAAGGATCTTTCTCCTTCACATGGCTCTGAGAAACTTAAGCTCCTGCACACAAGGTATAAGTCAGAGCCCTACTCTTTTTCAGTAATAGCTAAAAAATGCAAATTTTCAAATTTTTACCTTACAGCTGGGCTGCCGCTACTCATTCCAGATTGAAGAAGTTTGTCTTTGATTGAAAATAGTTGCAAGGAAACCTCTCTCATGCTCATTCTGTCTCTAGGGGATTGAGCAGAGCATATAACTCCCAGTTGAATTATAGAAGTCAAGCAATCAAACTGTTGGCCACTACAACCGCGCCAACTACTGAAGCTACTTTTTTCTGTTATCTCTTGGCTTTGCAGAGATTGGTCCACAATTTGCATTACGCGCCCCGGCAGAACTGTTTTAGCAAAGTTATGAAGGTTCAAATCATCTTTGAATAGTTCATTTGTCGGTCTTTTTCCAGTGAACATCTCCAACAAGAGGATCCCATAGCTGTACACATCTCCATGAGTTGACACCCCACCCCCCATGCCGTACTCTGAATTTTAATGAAAATTCAGACTTATACAACATGAAATTAAAATGTTATGCAACTTATTGGGTAATTTAACAGTGATAATAATATAGATTTTTCATATTCAATGATCATAGCAACCCTATTCTATGAATGAAGAACCTCGTCCAGTGATTAAAAAAAAGGAAGCAAAATAAACCAAAAAATATTGAAAATTAAAGTGCACTTTATAAATTTTAGCATTTTTAAAAACTAAGAACAACTATAAATTAGTGTATTAATATTAATAATGGATGTAATTGAAAAGACTAATACCTGGAGCAGCATAGCCAATAGTTCCCTTAATTCCAGCTGAGCTGAAATGATTTAGAATGGTGTCTTTATTGGAGTTTGACAGGATCCTTGCCAAGCCAAAATCACTTACATGAGCAGTCAAATCATTGTCAAGAAGAACATTGCTCGGTTTAAGATCACAGTGAACTATAGGGGTTTGACACTGATGATGAAGATAATGCAATGCAGATGCCACATCTATCGCAATATTAATTCTTCGGAGAAGATCTAAATTTCTCCATCTTGCTTGTCCTGCTTCTGGATGAAGCCACTGCTCCAAGCTCCCATTTGGCATGAATTCATATACTAAAGCTTTGAATTCATTTCCCCTGAAATCAGTACTTGAGCAAGCAGTTATAACTTTGACAAGATTTCGGTGCCTTATGTTCTTCAAGGCTTGGCATTCGGCCATGAAAGTCTTGAAAGCTCCTCGCTGTTGAAGGTTAAGCACCTTAACTGCAACAGCTGTTTCTTCTGGACCTAGAATTCCTTTATACACAGTGCCAAAATTGCCTGAGCCAATCAAATTTCCCAAAGAGAATCCACCAGTCGCATTGAGGAGCTCTTCGTAGGAAATCTTCTGGAATTCTCTCCCAAATGAAGATGTGGAAAGAGTTCTCTTCTTCACCTTTCTTGTCCAGTAAACAAAAATCATAAATAGCATGAGAGCTAAGCAAAAAGCAACAATGATAATCAGCACTATCAGTTTGAGAGCAGTATGTTTGCTAGGTTTCTTTCTCTCTGGTACAGGACATGGGTGCAGATGCAGCTCTTCAATGCCCCCACAAAGCTTGCTGTTGCCCAAGACTTCAACTGCACTAGCATTTTTGAAGACTCCATCCACAGGTACCTCACCCTCAAGATTGTTGAAAGACAGATTCAAATATTGCAAATAAGAAAAATTCACCATATATATCGGAATTTGGCCAGATAAGTTGTTGCTGGAAAGATCTATATATAGAATACCTTCCAATCGACCTAAATCAGGAATGGTTCCTCGAAAGAAGTTGGCCTGAAGAGAAAGAGATTGCAATGACAAACAATTCCCTATTTCCCTTGGAATATCACCTGATAATTTGTTGAATGAGAAATCTAGTGAAACAAGATATGTCAAGTTTCCAATTTCTGATGGCAAAGAACCAGTCAAAAAGTTATCAGACACAATGAGCTCTTGCAACAAAGTTGAACCAAAAAGTGGCTTGGGTATGGTGCCATTGAATTTGTTAAGCCAAAGGTGTATGATTTGCAGGTTTGTGCAGCTTCCAAGAGTTGAAGGTATACTTCCTTCTAAGCTGTTATTATACAAATAAAGTACTGTCAGCATAGTGATGTTTCCAAAGGAAGAGGGTATCTCTCCTGTGAATCTGTTTTCGCCCAACATCAGCACGTTCAAATTTGAAAGCTTCCCAATGGAGTCAGGAATATTTCCTGTCAGCAAGTTTTGCCGGAAGCTAAGTTGATTTAAGTTAACCAGTCTTGAGATATCTGTAGGAATGCTTCCAATAATATTGTTTCCTTCCATTTGTAGCCATGTCAATTGGGTTGAGAGATTGGTCATTGAATTGGGCAACTCACCTCCAAAAGAATTAACGCTCAAGTCCAGCCTTTCTAGCTTGCTGCAATTGGTCAAAGAAGTGATAAAACTCAAATCATCAATCGAACTACTTCCAAGAGAATTGTTTCCAACGTTGAGCCACATTAAGTTCTGTAGACTTCCAAAACTCATAGGCACACTTCCTGTGAATTTGTTGACAGGGATATCAATCTGTCTAAAATTTGAAACATTGGACAATGAAACTGGAATATCTCCTGTGAATTGATTTTCTCCAAGAAGAAGTATTTGGAGATTTGGAAGATCAAATCCCATATTGGGATTCAAATTACCAGAAAAATTATTTTGGACCAATGAAATTTTTTGCAGAGAAGAAAGATTGTAAAGTGAAGGAGGAAACGCACCAAAGAAGTTATTTTCTGATACTTCAAAAGCTTTCAGGCTAGTCATTCGGGTGATTGCATCCGGGATTTCTCCCTCCAACTTATTATCAACTAGTAAAAGATTTTGGAGCGAGGAAAGGTTCCCGAAAGAAGCTGGGAAACCTCCAGTGAGATAGTTGGTTTTGAGAAGTAGTACCACAAGCTTTGACAAAGAGCCGAGCTCAGAGGGAATTTGCTGAACAAGTCGATTGTACTGCAGATCAAGAATGATGAGATTGGAACAGTGAGACAAATTGGCTGGAATTTCCCCGGTCAAAGAATTATGGCTCAAGTTCAAACTCCTAAGCCAAAACAGGCTACCAACGCTCGGGGGGATGACACCATTGAAGTAGTTGCTTGCAAGGTTGAGGGATTGAAGGAAGGAGAGATTTCCTATGTGTGGAGATATGGTTCCAGTCAATTTCTGCCCACGAAGGTCCAAGCCGGTGACTCTTTGGTGCTTTTGGCCACATCTGACTCCACTCCACTGGCAGAAATTGAGAGAATCATTCCAAGAAGCCAATGGTCCAAGAGAATTCTGACTTATTTGGGACTTGAACTCGAGCAATGCAAATTTATCAGTGTCATTTCCTAGTGCGGCAGCGAAAGCAGATTTGGTATTTGACAATTGCAAGAGCAAGATGACGACATGGATGGTTTGTGAGAAGAATAGGCTTACAGTCATTAGTGGAAGCTTCATTTTAGAGCAAGTTGTTGCTGCGGAGAGAAGCTAGTTTGGCGGTGGCCGTCTTACTGAGAAGACCTTTTTGTAGGCAACTAACTTTACGACTTTTTCAACTGGAGAAGTTGTGGTGAGCCAATTGACCAAACTTCCCATACCTATACCTCCTTAAGTTGAAACAAGTCAGTTTATCAGTTGCATTGCATACGTAGTTGCGAGCGAGATATTTTTTGGTGTTCGGTATATTACATAACAATGTAACATTTTTTATATGTATTATGTCTCTCTCACTAAAATAAATAAAGCATATAACAAATGATAAAGTGTTGTATACATGAATATTTGATAATACTTATGTCCCACATTTTTTAGGAAGTAAGACTTTTCTTAATATATTAGTACACATCTTATTAGGCTTTGTAAGATTGTGTAAAGTAATGAGGTGATTTTTATACACATGAGACTATGAAAAGCTCAGTGAAATTCAGGCTATCCTATTCAGAAATCGATTAATTGGACTAGCCCTTGTGCAAGGGGTGCAATGCACATGTGCATGGCCAAGGTTCAATTTTTCAATTGTCAAACTTACTTTATATATGTGATTGACCAATGTTTCAATTTTTTAATTGTCAAACTTACTTTATATACATTCGAGCATCAAATATGTGCCTTGCATTTGTCGTTCTCCGTCCAAATCACTGAAAGATCGCCCAAACCACCAAATTCAATAAATACAGCATGGTTGTACACCGTGTAACTCAAAAGAGAAAGAGTTACCCCCACACCCACACCACCCCAAAAAAATAAAAATAAAAGGAAAACAAAGGTGAGGTTGGTACATAGTTTATTCTATAATTTACAAATGAAAATCCATTTTTTAAGTGTAAATATATGAGGAAAGATTGAAATGTCGGCTGCTTTTACAGAGTCAAAACACCAAGGAATCCTCTTCAGCAAAAGAGAGATGTTGCCGCACATGAGGTGGTCCAATCAATACATGTGTCATTTGCATAAAAATATACAAAAAATTTGTTTTTTTCAAATATACTTTTTTTCTCTCTCTCACTATATATATATATATATATATAAAATGTCACATGTTTCAAATTTTTATATCAAAATTTACATCTCAAATAATATAACAACAAATTATTAGTAAAAAATTAAATGATTATCTAAAATACCACTAATCATTTAATAGTATATCATTTGAGTTATAAATTTTGATACAAAAATTAGGACATTGAACATTATTTATTATATATATATATACACATATATACAGACATACAGAGGTAGATGCAAGGGGACAAGTGGAGGCGATAGTCCTTCAAAAATTTTGATATTACAATTTTTACTCTTAATTTTATTAGAATATTCTAACAAAATAAGACTTTCTTTTCCTAATTTTTTTTGATATGTTCATATAAATTTTCTTAAGTTTTAATAAATTCAAGTTGAGTCCTAAGTAAATTTTTTTGAATCTGTCGCTATGTATATATAAAAGACATTCATTGATTTGAACCATTAGTTTAGGATTATTGAATAACTTTTTTTTTTTTTTTTGAGATGCACACTGAACAGTTGAAAGGGAGAAATTATTCAATAAATCTGAACTATTGATCCAGACTTTAAACCAATCAATACAGAATCAACAAGCTAACGTCAAATATATTTTTTGTGCATTTGTCATGGATTTATAGACCCAAAACCCCATATCCACAATTTTTAAAACTATTGAATAATTTCTCGTTAAAAGGTATGTTTTTTTTTTGGTAATACAATATATCATGGGTCAGTTTACGCATATTTAGTGATAAATCTACAATAATTACATACTACAACCAACTAAACTGAAAATACTTCAATAATACTTTGGACATCATCTTGTGTATCATTTTTGGACACCACCATTTGACATAAAATGTGTCTCATTTGTGATTCCATGATAGTAAAACCCATCTCATATGAGAATGTGATGTACAAAGATATACTTGAAGGTGATATTCTCAAAATATTTACCCTACGAGTAAAAAGACATATTTGATCACATGATCACCTTTCTTTTAAGAAATAAATTATTATATAAGTCGTGTTAAAAAATATTTTTGAATGGAATTGGTGCAAAGATATGAAAATGTATCATTTTAGTAATATCGTATCATATGTAATTATGACTCATTATTTTAATAGAACATAATATATATGATTCAGAATGTCATTAAAAAAATACATTACTACGTGATGTTCCTGGCACATTAAAAATTATCTCCCACGACAAGGTAGTTGTGGAATTGTTGTGTTGCCCCTAACTGGCCTGGGTTAAACATGGGTTTTCTTTACTCTGGTTTGTCAAATGGTAAGAAAAACCCGATGATGTACAATGGCTGTCAATTTGCCAAATAAACAATATATATGATACAACTAGGATATGTTATTTTATTTGGATACTCAGCTCTGTTTCTTCAGTTAGCCTAAGATATTCACTATCTTCCACTCATGCATGAGCATTATGGATGATTAATTAAAACCAACTAACAAGATAACCCTCGTAATCATGGTGACAGTGAATGATTTATCAGCCCAAGGTGAAGGATTCAGGGATTGGCAGTTTGGCACCATGCCATCATCTTCCTCCGTAATATTCAAAATATGACTTCTTCCACCAGGTTGCATGCCCTTAGGAGATGTACCTGAGCTTTAATAGTTTAACGTATAAAACCCATAATACCTATCATAATAATAGTTTAACGTATTTACCCATCAGCTAAACAAACAAGTGTAACTACTTAATCAACCCAGCATCTCCCAAATAAAAAAATAAATGAAAGACTTGTTCATCAATCTTTGTTATTGACCAAGTTAAAAACAACACATAAACAACCCCCTTACGTGCATTATGATTCAGTTCATCATGACTTTGATGCAAGGAATGTTTTATTCACAAATTAGGTGAAGTAGTAGGATGATATTACATCGAAAAGCACAGCACAGTTAATTAAAGGCCAAAGGTAAGTCAACTCCTATTTAATAACTGGTCCAAGTAGAAACCCAATTCATTAATCAGTAATTGAATATTATTTATTGACTTCTATTCCTAAGGGTGAAAATGGAAAAACAAATTTAATTTGAATGTTTGGTTCCTGACCTGCTTTAATTTATCACATGTGGGTAGACATGTCAGCACAAATGGGTCTAAACATTTGGCTAAAATTCTTTAAAAATTAGGAATTCCCATCCCCTTCAAAAATTTTGGTATTTTGACAAGGTCTCTTCTTAAAATTTTACTCCCCAAACTATAATTTTTAGATTCGTCACTCGTATTAGAGATATGCTTTACTGGTTTGATAAGGTGGTAGACATGCCAGCTACTTGTTTCTTGTATGTAGTGTTTAGATTGACCCCGTGATCGAATGGGGTGGGTCACCATTGGGATACCATTTAATTTTTAAAAGTTTATTTGTTTATTTATTTTATTAAATTAAATTAAATATAATTAACACATTTCAAACAACAAATTACATGTATTAAAATAAAAAAATACACATGTTAATAAAGAATTAGAATAGTATTGACCCTTTTACAACATATAATTATATCAAATTTGTTAGGACTTTCGATGTGAGACTAAAAAATATTATTGTAAATATAGATCATGTAGCACAAAAACTCATTTATTATTTTATTTTATGTAATCGGAGTAGGCGGGGTAACCAACCTCAAATCTTAACGAGATTCAAACAATTTCTTTCAAAGTTGTCTCATTAAGAGTGGAGTATGACAATTTAACATTGAACTAGATTAAATTATCATCCTTACTTTACGTACGAGAGACGAGAATCCTCAGTGAAATGGAAAATGCCTATATAACCTCCCTATTGTGTTATGCCTTTAGAGAAGTTATTCACTGGTGCCGTCATAATGATCCCAATAGTTAAATAATAGGCCACATGAGTGTTTACAATATATGGTTATTGTTATTGTTATTATTACTGGTGTAATTATCCATCTAACTCTTGACATTAGAATTTCAAAGACTATCGAACAATTGCTCATGCCTGTATGCATCTGCTGCAGATTTTGGTAGCTGCTTTTTTATTTTATTGTGACTAAAATTTCATCTCTAATTAGCTAGGGGTATCCCCCTAAGATGACCTATGAGATGTAGTTGAGCTCCATTTTATGTGTTCTGTAATCTATATGAATTTTACCTTACCATGCAAAAAATAATAATTCTCATGAATGGCACGTATTAAGAAAAACAAAAAGAGGAGAGAATTATTTTCCACCCAGGGAGGAAAGTAAAAGAATTTTTAAATTTTCTACCCTTCACTCTGCCAAACACACTTGATAATCACTACTGAAAAACTTTATAATCATGTGTTCTATAGTTTGAGACGTAGAATAAGTGATGTCATATATATAGTTATAATAATATAAAACATACGTAATATTCCTGATGCTTGAAATGGAAGGAGCCAAGTTTAAATTAGAGTGAAGGATAAGATCACAGCTAAAAAAAAAATTTTTTTTTGGATGACCAGATCATAAGTATTAATACATTATAACATGAGTGGTTTAAACAAGACTATGAAAAGTCTAGTGCACGTAAGTTGATTCAAGATATTCTGTATTACCCAAACCAAAAAAAAAAGAGGATCAGATAGGGAGCAAATTAACAGCAAAAATGGCTGAAATCTTGGTCTATCATGTCTTTTACAAATTAACAGATTCGACGGTCATTATTACTGCATCCTCGTGAATGAAAATAATTTTGATATTTTCCGGTTGTCTGCACAAACTTGATAGAATTATACATTTTTCAAAAGAAAATAATATTATTCTTATTTTCTGTCGACGTGCTGATGCATGTAATGTCTTGCTTAATATGTGTTAATTATAATTAATTTAATAAATAAAAATTAAATATTTAAATTAGTACTCCTATAAGAGCCCATTCCATTTCATTGTTGTGTCTAAACAGGGGGCGGATATAGAAAAGGAATCCTTTGTCTAACTTACCTAGTTGTGAAACCACATTATCCGGTAGATCTATTTTAATCCAAATTTTCAAACTAATGATGACTAAGTTGTTAGTTTTTAAGAATGTTAATTTTATGATTAGTTATAATTTTAAAATCAATGACTGCAATAGGTTGAGTCTGAATGCTGAAATAATTGTAAACTTAATGTAATTATTAAGATTAAGCATCCAATTTTAACTTGATCTGGCCCTAATTGCATGAAGTTCATGTCCGAAATGATATATATAAAGAAAACAAAATACGTTAAAAATAAAATGAAAGAGTTTCAATTCATAAAATTTGGGTAAAAATTTGTTAAAATCTATTATGTTGTGTTTGGCACCATGAATTGGAATTGATTAGAATTCAAGGCAATTAGTTTAAATTTTAGACTAACTTGCCTTCAATTCTAGCCAATTCCATTTTAAAATTCCAAATTATAAGAGTACCAAATACAGGGTTAATGAAAAAAAAAATGTTCTAATTGAATCTCTAAAATCCATCCAATTCATTTGTAGACCTAATTTAATCATCAAGCTATTACTTATCAATTTGGCTAAAATCCAAATCTAGTCTAATTAAGATCGATTATGAAACTAGATTACTTTGTCAGCTCAATAACTATATTTGGACCAAACTTGAGTTTTTGTGGATTTGATATGATTAAGGAGCTATTTTTAAAGGACCGAGGTCTTATTCGAGTGGTGTAAGTATAAATTTTTCACACAATTGACGTGAATTCGATGCCTCTATCTCGTTAGTGCATAAAGAAAATGGACTATTTTTAGAAATCCCAAAACTGGCTTTACGTGATCCCTTTTTTCTTTCATATTTTGAATTTTGTCAGTGAGGTCGACCATCAAGGTGAATTGGAGTATGCTTATGAAGATGGCTAATTTTCCAAAATAAAAAAAAAATAGAAAAAAAAAAGAATATCCAACTAAGAAAAAAAATCCAAACAACTAGCAAACAGTGGAATTTCTTTGTCTAGCAAACAAAACAGAGAAATTTCTTTGTTAGCCAAAAAGAACCCAAACTATATGTATATATGTCAACACTATCACCACACAAACATGCAATATTGCTACAATGGAACAAAAATACACACCAACTTTAAATCTAATCATCTAATCAGACTAATCTCTGTCTAGCATCAACCTTGCTATCAATGAAGAGGCTCATGTACTCTTCCCATCTACAGTTTCTTTTTATATGAAGAGTTGAGCAAGCTTCTGGAGTGCGTTGATGTGTGTTGTGATGATCTTTTGGCCCTCGAATATATCGTCTCTACTAGTTCTTTTAGCCTTGCATGCACCACATCGGTTTGTACGTAGCCATGGAGTATCAGTTAATGAACTTGAACTAGTCGAGCACTTCAGATTGCTAGGGATATTCAAAATGTTCACAAACTCATCCCAAAGCCAAGCGATTGCCATTTGAATCATAATTTGGTTCAGTCGAAATCCTAATTTGGTTCCATTGCACAACTCTTAATCGGATCCAAATACTACAATTTCATTCGTTGCAATCGAAATTCATTGCAAAAATTATTTTCATAGTTGGATAATCTGCAATCAAAATCCTAATTTGGTTCTTGTCGATGTGTGTTGCGGGATGCCATGGTTTACGGTTTGGAACATCTTCGATCAACAACCATGAGAGACGACAAAAAGACCTTGAGAGAGACAATCTTCATAAAGAGATTGACATATGACAGATAAATAAGGGTAATTTAGTCATAAAAAAAATATAAAATTGTCATATCAACACTATTGGATCTGGGTTCACAAAATTAAAAAACTTGAAAACTTTTGGCATTACAATATTTTTTCTTGATCCTTAAGACATTTATTTTAAGAGACCTTCTAATAATTAATTCTTTTTTTATAGGTAATGTGCACACATTTATATCATAACGAAAACTTGAGTCTTTTTTTTTTTTTTTTTATAAAAGTAATGTAATATTACAATTCATATATTGGAACTAACTAAAGACTACACAATGCAGTTGCCTATCGAATATAGACCTCGGACAAACAATCCAGCCAAGCCTAGCTCAGCCTAATTCATGATTGGGTGAAAATAAATACTCACATTATCTTAATAAGATAATGAGAGGAATGTATAAATGACCAATTGGGCCAGCCCATTGGTTAATGGGAACTTGAGTCCTACACCTCTTATGTTTTTTTCTTAAGGCAGTACGATGGTAGTAATATTCAAAATGGGGGAAATTCAAAATCTGAGAATACAATAAAAGGAAATAGCTAATTTTCTCCACCAATTTTTTTCCCTTGTGTTAAGAGTTTCCGAGACTCTTTAGGCCTATGGGAAACCCAGCCCAATGACCTTGTAGAAGTGGCAAGCTCAAGCCACTGTAATACCAGACCATCGCCCCCTGATGATACGCACCTTTGATGTAATTTGACGTTTTAACCTGGGAAAGTGCCAAGCTTATGCCAGCCCAGCCCAGCCCAGCCGAATGACCTTCCCTATGGGAAGTGCCAGTCATCGCCCACCACCGATGATCCGCACCTTTCAAGCAATTTGACATTTTAACCGAATTCGGCGAACCATACAATCAAAACTAACGGCCCTCGCTTGACATCATAACCTTTTCTCAACCGATCATACCAACAGAGCTTTGGATTTATATCAAACACTTTAACCAGACTCTTTTACTCTAGACTAGGACAAGCGAACCGACAACGAAGTGGTCTGAGGAGAAAAAAAATTGAAAGCGCAGTGCCGAATAGCGAACACCTCACATGGCGCTTAGCGTGCTCGACTTGCAGCGAATCACGAGGTGGAAGTGGAAGTGGAAGTGGAGGTGGAGGTGGAGTTGCCCTTTTCTTCTTTCTCCAAGCAAAAACAAAAAGCTTCCCCTGGTGGGCCCCTAATTAGCTGGACGATAAAGGCAAGCATTATATATCCTTTTCCCTTTCTTTCAAATCTTTTGGGACCTACATCATCTGTTTCTATCTGTCTTTTTACATCTTCCGCTATAATTTATTTATTCTTTAAAAATTTTTAAAGTTTGTATTTAATGTCAAAGGAATGACAATATGCTGAGTTTTGTTATCTTTCTCTCCCATCTGTAACGAAATTTTGAATCTTTCTTTTATACAGACTTTTGCAAAGCTTCAATTCAGTTCATAACTGCTTGAATCTTCAACAATCTTACGCAGAAGTTAGGTAAGATCTGGTCTCTTTGTTGGGTCTCGGTTTTCTTTCAAATTTGGTTGTCTTTTTGTTGCTCTTTGGCAAATCATAGACCAAGTGTTCTGTGTTCGACATGCATGTCATAATTACATAATCTCTTTTAGTTAGATATAACTTTTTGGCGATGTAATTTCATGAAGGTACCCACACTAGGGGTAAAAAAAAAGATACACAAAGGTAAAGTGCGCCTGCAATAATTATACATTAAAGTATGAATTTTATATTACAAACTGATGAATTTGGAGCTATGTATTGTTGAGATGAGATTAGTGCACAGGATGTGGATTGAATGAGTGTGTGTGTGTGTGTGCCATGTTCCTCTGGCTATGCTCTGGAACTACATGTTAGTTATAGGGCATCGGGCATTTTCTAGATAATCCGCATTCATTTTGGTATTTTTCATTCTTCTTGAAGTTTTTTCATTTTGAATCATATTGCTTCTTCTTATTGGGTTTTGCACATGAAAATACTGTCTTAGCCTACCTCTTGTATCTTATCAATTAGCTATGAATGCATCAAATCTACTTCTTGCCTTTTGCCGTTGCCACTCATCCATCTAAACATATTGATTAGCTACTCATTCAACGGGCAATGTTGTAACATGAATAGATCATTTGGATATCCACCAGAAAGGAAATCATCCCATTTTTGTTTTTTCGTAGATCTTGAAGGCCCAAGTCCATCTATCATAATGAAGTCATTACCAAACAAGAATTGAGTAATTGTAAACAATAAGAATTTTTACTGAAAATGATGGAGAAAGGGAAAAGGAAAAATAATGTTTTTCTTAATATCTTGAAATTGATTCTCTGTATGTGTGCTTGCACGTATGTGGCTGTGCACTGTGCAAGTGTTTATTTTATGGAGTAGACTGATTTCAAATTCAATGAAGAAAATAATTAGATTTATGCAAAGTTTGTAAAACACATTGGATTGATTTCATTTCTTTGAAATGTCTTGGTGCCCTTTTATAGTGAAATATCCGCATCTCTGACATGGCATTTCCCCGATAAGTGATTATTTCCATATAGATGAGTACATATCAAAATTTTCTTCCTTATAATATATGACCGTCCTATTTATTGTAGTAATAACAAATATTAATGCCGGTATTGCAGAATATATTCCAAGTGACTTGGGAATGTTTCCTGAAGGATCTGATGTATAGGACTATAGGAGACAATGTCTCTTTTTGGTAAAGATATTGATTCAGCATTCCAGGGTGCAGGAGCAAAGTCGTATCCTCATTGATTGTGTCATTATGATACTTCCGTATTATACATTTCATGTTGTGTCTTTGGCTAACTCTTTTATATCATGATTTTGGTCTAGAATAGCTTACTATATAACTAGATTCTGATTGAGCTTGTCAACTCAAAGGAAGGCTCAACTACCTGAATGGGCCACTTCTTAACTGAATTTGTGAAGACACGCCTAGGTGTGACTCATTGTTTATTATGAGTTCCTTTACTGGGAATTTGGTGCAAAGAAAAAAAGAAGAAGAAGAAGTGCTCAGCACCATCCCTTTCAACTTATGACCAGGAAGTTCCTCTCCTTGAAAGGTCTCCCATTTCTCTCCCTCTAAATACACCATATCACACAGAGAGGATCAACCCACCAAGCCTTCCTAACCTTCTTTCAAATGCAATCTCTAACACAACATCTAAACTAATCCCGCAATGACATCGGCCAATGAACCTTGAAAAATGACATAAGAAGTCTCACAACTCCCAAGCAACCTTACAATGCAACATTAAGTGATTGAACACTCTCACTTGTCTCTTTGCACATTCAGCACTAGTTAGTCAAAATCTTTTCCCTACTTTTTTAATTTGTTAATGGTCAAAATGGCTTCCCAAACTACATCCCAAGCAAAAAAACCCACCTTCACAGTGGTTGTAATTGTCGAGAAGAGAGAATTTCCTTCTCTTGGCCTCCTTGCATCTCAACACATCCTTTGCATGGACTTCAATATTAGTGCCATAAATCAATTCCAAAAGAGACTGTGTAGGCACAGCCTCATACAAAGTTTTCCAAAATCTAGGAGTTAGCATAGCTTCACTCTCTATCAAGCTCATATCCTACCATTGATACTCCTCTATTCACCACAATTCTATACAAATATGAAGACTCCCTCTTGAACAATACATTTCCACACCAAATATCATCCCGAAATTGGATCCTCTAACCATTCCTCACTCAAAAAGATCTATGCTTAGAGAACTCTTCTTTTTTTATTGGTTTATTGGTGATGGGGGGTACACAATGGGGTAGCCTTGTTGACGCAACATGAAACATGATAGGATGGATATGACCAACATCAATATCCACAACATGAAACAATCAACCTAACGGAAAATAATTAACCCAACAAGAGAACAAATTCTCTAAAAATATTATTAATATCAAAATTCAAATATAAAAGATGTCTCTAATGGAGATTTACAGCCCTTTATATAGGTATTAATATTAGAAGTCTTAATCCCACTAGAATAAAGAATCCCATCTAGAATAAAAATGATAAAAATATAAACTTTATCTAAAATAATAAATTTATCATAGGCCCAAATTTGGGAACTAAAGAACTCTACAATAACTCTAAAACATATATGCATAATTTGTTAGGTTTATTTGTCCTACATCACTTGCCCTAACCATTAGCTCCCTAACTTGGATGAAGGTGGGGTTCAGTCCCAAATCTTTAGTATGACTGCCATAAGAATTTACAAGTTAGGTTAGCTAGCACCTTCACTTAGAGAACTCTTCCCACCCATTCATACTGCCCCCTATAACCTCCTCTAAAGCCCAACTCTCCAAGCCTTCCCATACTTCCCCACTTCCCAAATTCTAAGTAACCCTTTGAGAGCCCCTAACCTCCTTCAAAGCCCAACTCTCTAAACCTTCCCATATTTTCCCACAATCACCCTCCTCCCACAAACTGTCTCTATAACCATTTCCTTCACCAAGCTTTACTAATATCCCCGAACCTCTAAATGCCTAATCTCCCCGTTTTAAGTGGAGTTCATACCTCCAAAGAATGTTTAAATTCATCATCCTACCCGCTCTACAAAATCTCTCTTTGAAGTTCCTCAAGCCTTTTTACCATGGAGGCTGGAATTGTAAAAAAGGACATAAAGCAAGTTAGAAGTATGAGAGAGTACTTTTTATGAGTGATGACCTCTCCCTTTTCAAAATATATTCTCTTCCATACAACTTTAGCTTTGAAGGATGAATCTTGTGGAAAACCAAAATAGGAATCTGGAAGGACCCAACATCCCTAGTTAAATGCAAAATCCTCCGCATTAGATTCATCCCCAATGGAATCAGTCCAAAACCCTGATATTGCCTCAAAGGACACAAGCACACTATTTAGACATCTAAGTTGCTCCATTATAGATTATAATAGTATCATCTGCAAAAAGTAAGCATAAATTTGAGGTGCTCTCCTCAATCTTCGACAACAAAATCCCCTCAATGAGCCCCCATCCATTGTTTGACTCAAAAGTAGACTCAAAGCCTCCATCACTAGGATAAAAAGGAAAAGGGAACATGAATCCTTCTGTTTGAGACATCTGAAACTTGGGAAGAATCTCCAATTACTAGGAAAATCAACATATTGTAGAAATGCATTAACCAATCCAACTCCTCCATCTAGCCCCAAAACCCACCCTATCATGCATACACAGTGAGAAACCCCCATGAACATGATTATATTCCTTCTTACAAACAACTGTTGGCTCATGCATACATATGCCTTCTTACATATGTAGTGAGAAACCCCAATGAACATGATTATATGCCTTCCTACAAACAAAAGTTGGCTCACCACATTTAGTTTTGGAGTTTGCACACTCATTAGCCACTAACACTGAGTCTAAAATTTGTCGCCCTCAGCTACAATATTTTGCAAATCCGAAACAATAGTGCCAACAACCTTTCTAAATCTCAGTGGAAGGACCTTGGTCAACAACTTATACACACACCAATATAATAATTGTTCCACTCCCTTCCCCTACTTGGGAATGAGAGCAAAATGAGCAATGAAAGATGTGCTGAAGCTCTTCTCAAATTCTCCTCACAGAATAGATACACCATCACCATAACTTCCTCACCAGACACATTTCAGCAATGCTGAAACCACAGTAATTATTTGGAGCAGGTACTTTTTAACTGTTAAGGTTTTTCAAGGCTTCCTTTACCTCCTCCTATGTAAATGATCTCTTTATTCACTCCCTATATTCCTCTCCAATGGAGTTGTAAACATCTCCAACAACGGTCTGCTTCCAGTTGCCTCTGAATCCCTCTTGTAGAAATCTGGGTTTCCCTTTTGACCCCATCCTAATTTTTCAAGTCCTGTCTTTCAGTCACCATGTCTGCAATATTATTGGCTCTTCTATGGGCATTGACCAAACTATTGGAAACTTCATATTCTCGGCACCTTCCTTGAGCCAAATAAACCTTGATTTTTGCCTCCAAAGTCCAACCCATCTCCTTAGGAAAAGAAACCTTTCCAACCTCACATTCCTTTCCTCTCTTATGACTTTCTATTCTGCTGATGTGCCTCCCTTCTCCCTCCTCTCATCAGGCTTACCTTTCTTGCCTCCACTCTACCTAACACCTCCTTATTCCACCTCTTCAATCTTCCTTGAGCATTTTCAGTCTCTTAGCAAACTGTCCACCCTTATCTCCTCTACCAACCCCCAAAAATAACAGCAAAACCCCCCTTTCTGCCACATCTTCAAACTTAAAGGACGCTTCCCTTTTCTCAAGCCTCCATAATCAAGAATAGGGTGTAACCATATATATGGCCAGTTTTTCATTATAATATTGTGTACACACAAGTACAATTTTTTCCCAATGGGAATGCATTTGACTGGATAGTTAAGTTCTGAATTCATCATGCCTACACAGTCATGTTCATTACGTTATCCTTAACCCTTCTTTTATTCAGTGGTTTGGAAATCTGGTGCATAGAGAACCTCCGTTTGGTTCCAATTCCAAAGTCTTCACATGGGAAATTCTTTTCTGGAAGTGCATATATAATTTTGAATGTAAGTTGTTAGATTGGAAACTTTGGTTCCATGTTTTTAGCAAGTCATAACAAAATTCAGAAAACTAACTTCTACTTCTAGTTAAAAGAATTACATTAGAGGTCCTCAAGTAGATTCATTTACCATTTAGACATTTGAACTTATATTTAGAGCTGGTGTTATTGTGTCGTGAATGTTGCAAGTTTAATAATGTGTGTAAGCATGTATTTCTTCTTTGAAGCAATGAACTTGACTTTCTTTTATTTTATTTGAGACAGACAGTTCTGCTTAAAAGTGGCACTCCTCAACATGACATACATTATTGGATCGGAAATGACGCAAAAGAGGTTTTGACCTTCTCTCTTGTTATGTCTATGGAAATAACATTTTAGATAATAATTAAAGCTGCAGAAGTAACCATCTTCTACTGTACGACAATTAATGATGAAGGAACATGGGAATATATAGGATCTGCTGATTATTTGACACACCAAAACTACACACAAAAGCATTTCTTATACTAAAAATCAATGTGACTTGATGATTGCGTGATTGATGGGTATACCAAAACTACATGCGAAACTCAACTCTTGTATTAAAAATCAATGTGGCTTGATGATAGGGTCATTGATCCATCTATTTTAATTTCCTCTTGCTGTTTGTGTGTGTGTGTGTGTGTTTTGGGGTGGGGGAGAAGGTGAGAAGAAGCTGCCAGGCAACAGTCTCAAATCCATTGTTGCAGTAATACACTGAGATATTAATATATGAGATTGTGAGTGTGGTCCTCATCACCTTTACGTACATCACTTAACAATCTGTTTAAAGCCAGAGTTGTGGTCTGTGAAGTTGGTCTAAAGGCTTGATGTTTGATTCGTCGAAGGGTGTTTCAAGGTTGTTTACTGAATTGGCAGGTGGACTCAGCCCTGGCTTCAGACAAAGCACTTGAATTGGATGCGGCCCTTGGGTCCTACACTGTGCAGTATAGGGAAGTTCAAGGTCAAGAAACTGAGAAGTTTTTGTCATACTTCAGACCTTGCATCATCCCAATCGAAGGAGTGTTTTCTATGGGACCAGGACACGTGAACGGTGAAACATACCAAGTCAGCTTGTTAACATGCAAGGGAGATCGTGTTGTTCATGTTAAAGAAGTAAGCCTTCTTTCTCCTTTTTTGTGGACAAGTATGACACCGACGTCCATTTAGTCCCAATTGGGACTCGAACACTTAAACTCCTCTTTGGATGGTGGAAGTTAATGGTTATTGCAATTGTGATTTTATAAACCCAGTGTAGAAAAAGTCCCACTTATTAAGACTTTATCCACTGTGGTATTTTATTTATATCAGGACTTAAAGCCTAAAACAGATGGTACTCTTTCATAGTAATGTACGTTTTGTATGATGTGTGCCTTTTAGTTAAGTTGCTTGAGTTCTTTCTCCATGGCAGGTTGATTTAAAGCATGGTTTTCTAGTTTTGGTTCTTAGGGTGTCTTATTTCTTGCTTCGATCTTCTTTTTAAACATGCACAAAATGCTATATTATATGCCTGGTCATTAGTATGATTTTTTTTTGTTGTGTGCTGACCAGGTGCCTTTTACTCGATCATCCTTGAACCACAATGATGTATTCATACTTGACACAGCATCAAAAATTTTCCTCTTCAGTGGATGCAACTCTAGCATACAAGAAAGAGCTAAAGCTTTGGAGGTTGTTCAGTTTATCAAAGAGAATAAGCACAGTGGGAATTGTGAGGTTGCAACTATAGGTTGGAATTTGTTTATTTTCTTTTCCTTTGTATAAGGAATAGATATTGCAGATGTTAACTCTTCAAATTGCTGCAGATGATGGAAAATTTGTTGGTGATCCTGATGTTGGGGAATTCTGGAGCTTATTTGGCGGTTATGCTCCAATTCCCCGAGACACACCCTCTGCTGTTCATGAACAGCCTGAAATTTCAGCTGTAAAACTATTCTGGTGAGTTTTGCCCGAGTTTTAGAGACACTATGGTATTGCAACTTTTTTTTTTTGATAGGTAAAGGCAAGATCTATATCAAAGAGCGCCCAAGGGGGCACACCCATGTACAAAAAAAGAGGCCCAATTAGGGTCCCAGATCAGATAAGAACTCTACAAAGTCATCCACCGTGGGATTACAAGAGCCATTCACCCATACATACAGAGTATACAAAAAAATACTCCTAACTCTATTCGGGGAAGCTTCAATTCAGGGAAGCTTCAAACCCCTAAAAATCATTTTATTTCTTTCTTTCCATGTACACCAAAAAAGGCAAATGGTGACTACGTCCCAAACCTTGCACAAGCGCCAATTTGTACATTCACTTCTCCACCTTGCAAGGGTGTCATGGACTGTTCTTGAGGAGACCCAACGGTGACCAACAATATCAGTAACAAGCTGCCACAAATTCCATGCTACTTCACAATGGGGAAGAAGGTGGTCCACTGTCTCCTTGTCTCTCTTGCACATCACACATATATTAGCAATGAAAAACCCCTGTTTCTTTAAATTCTGCCCCGTCAAAATTGCTCCCCAGGCTGCTGTCCACCCAAAGAACGCTGCTTTTAAAGGTGCTTTCGTCTTCCAAATGGACTTCCATGGAAAATCTCTTTCTCTACTTTGGACAGCACCGAGTCGAAAGATTTTACAGAAAACATTCCACCATTTCCAAGCAACTACTTGATGGAATTTCCCCTTTGAGAATTAATATTTATCTTCTGTAAAATGTCCATCATTCTAATGAAGTCCTCAATTTTCCAATTCTGAAATGGGTGTCTAAATTGTGGAACCCCGCACACCTCCCTACCATTGTGACAAACAAAGTCAGCCACCCAAGCCTCCTCATTGGAAGTTACCTGGAATAATTGGGGAAGTTTCTCTGTGAGAGCTACCCTACCCACCCATCTATCCGACCCAAATTTAATTTTCTCTCCCATTCCTGCCACAAAAGCAACATGCTGCCGTAACTCCACCCCCCGTCTTCTAACACTCTTCCATAAACCCATCCCATAAGAAAAATCCACCTCCTTTGAAAGCCAACCACCCACATTTGGCCTCAATGATACACCTCCACCATAATAACCCTTTATGATTGCATATCGAGAAAGTTCATTTTTAGGACTTAGATAAATGGAATTCAAATCATCCTAACCAGATTTGGATTCAGTTGCTTCCATTATAATAAGAAGTTACACACCAGCAACTCAGCAACCAATAAATATCTACTCCTATACCTCTAATATGCATAAATAGTTATGCCGTTTATACTTCTTGTCTGAGGTGATCCTTAACCAATCTTCCAGGTTCTGGATAATTCCAAGTTGTATGTGTTCCTTCCAAATGTTATTTTTCTTTCTAATTGGCAGAATGTGCCTTCATCTTTAGGATTGCTTTAAGGTTCTCTGATTGACAGGATAACTACGGAGGGAAAACTATGCAAGAGTGGGACTAGTACTCTGAATAAGGAAATGCTTAGCTCAAACAAGTGCTATATGTTGGATTGCGGTACTGAGTTTTTTGTTTGGATGGGAAGAAATACCTCAATTACAGAAAGAAAGACATCCATCTCAGCTGTAGAAGTAAGAATTGCCTTTCCCTCTTATATCTCTCTCACTCATGCACATGTGCACTACATAATTGCACACCAATACAAACACTTTTGAATGTGTACATGCTATTTTATGCAAATGTACAGTGTGGTCTGTGTATATATATATATTTATTTATCTATTTTTGTTTAAGTAAGACACACACACACAACCATTTGTCCCAATTGGGACTTGAACCCTCAAACTCCTCTTTGGGAGGCCCAACCTAATGCTTGGTGATGTGTGTGTGTGTATATATATATATATATATATGCATGTATTTGTGATTTAGTGTATAATAGCATTTATAATGCAAGCATATTTGGCAGACCATCCTACATAGAACATCAAGTGGATGAATAGGAGATAAAATATGGGAGTCAATTGTGATAGTTGGGTCTATCTCCTAAACTTATTACTAATGGCTTGATAGAACTTTGTTCCCTACTGAAGAACCCAATGACCAGTTGAGTATACAGATATTACAAATATTTGTTGTAATAGTCTAATTTTATAAAATAAAGAAGGAAGTCAATTGAATACATGGAAAAGTATTAATACATAGAAGTCTGTGTTTTTATAGCGAATGTAGCAGCTCATGCTTGTCCATGTGCATTTTCTAGGGCACTACTTCCAGTCTGATTAGTGGTTACTTCTTTACAGGATTTTCTCAGATCCAAGGGCAGATCAATTGGTATCCATTTAACTTACTTAACTGAAGGATCTGAAACTCCCTTATTTAGGTCATACTTTGCTGGTTGGCCTCAAACAGTAGAGCCGAAGCTGTATGAAGAAGGTCGAGGGAAAGTAGCAGGTTTTGTACCTCTTGCCACAAACTTGTAAAAAGAAAATAAAAAAGGAAGAGGAAAAAATGATAATAGAAGTATTAAGATTAGCATTATATAGAAGTATTTGAAGAGACAGTAGTTGTTATGGGTTTTTTATTTTTTATTTTCCTTTTGTTTTCAGCAATATTCAAGCAACAAGGTTATGATGTGAAGGAGCTTCCTGAAGAAGACTGCCAGCCATTTATTGATTGCAGTGGCATACTAAAGGTGACTTTTTAAGAAGAAATTCCCAGTTTATTGAGATTAAGACCCATAAGATTGTGTCATCAAACATTTTGTGTTGATGCTATCTTAACATTTTAGGTTTGGCGGGCAAATGGTGATGAATTGTCCCTAGTTCCTGTTGCAGAACAGATGAAGCTTTTTAGTGGGGACTGCTATATTGTGCAGTATATATATCCAGGCAATGGAAGGGAGGAGAATCTATTCTATGTGTGGCTTGGTCGCAGGAGTGTAATGGTAAGCATGGTACATGTATTAAGGCCTAATAAGTGAACAAATACATAATTTCAACACACAAATCTCTTGGGGAACAACTTTGCATTATCTGTTACTTTTTGGCCAGTCATTGCTTCTAAAACTATTGAAAATATTCTGAGAAATGCTAGTTATAATATTTTATATCAATCATGCGCTTTCGCTTGATTAAGTTGAGTGTGAACTCAGCATCTCATTATCACAACACATGGTTGTGACAAAGGCATAAACAATATACGCAATGACAGATTTTGAGAAAGTGGAAGCAAGATTGATAGACTCAGGAGAAGAATTTCCTTCATGCATCACTAAGCATATATAGTGGCGTGGCAATTATGGCTAGTGCTAGTGGTTTATAACTTAAAAAATTAATAATTTTTTATTTTAGTTTTGTCTTCTCTTTTAATTTTTTTTTAAAATTTTTCTTTATGATTGTTAATGATAAGAATCAAACTTTGACCCCACCATTCCCTCTTAGATGTCATGCTGGCACTTTTCCACTAGGCATCTTTTTCTTTCCTTATTGAAATGAAAGAAAAAGAAGCAGCCTAAAAAACCTTCCAAAGCTTTTATTCTATTTTACTACGCATATGTTGCAAATTATATTTTCCTTGTTAGAAAATAAAAAATTTGAGCACTTCAATCCATCCGTGTTATATAATCACATTTATGATCTTTCTAGGTACTCTTTTTATGAACAAAAGTAAAAGAGAAAACTTTTGGTAGTCCCCCTTGAGCTTGTACTTATTAAATTTCTCCTCATTTTTAATTATTTTCTCCCATTGCAGGAAGATAGGGCCAATGCTATCTCTCATCTGAATGCTATAGTTAATTCAACCAAGGGAGATCCAGTTATGGTTAGTTTTCTCTTTTGCATTCTCATATGTGCAATCTGTTAAGACTCATTTGTACTTTGAACTTCAGTTACTTCTGCCAATTTCAACTAAACTGATGTTAAAAAATTACTCGTATCTTAATCTATATATATTCTCGCTAGTGGCTGGTGCACAGTCATTGATATTCATGTTTTTTATTAGAAAGATAATGGCTTCATTTGAATGCAAATAAAAATGGAAATTACTAAATAGGACAAGCTATATCCTAAGGGTGTATATGTAACAACCAATTCCTCTAAAAGCTGTAGTTGTTACAGATGTTTTAGCTATTTATATCCTTTAATATGCCCCCTCACATGTTCCGTGTGGCCGACTTTCTACCATGAAAGGCTCCCTCACATGTAGTTTCTATTGCATACTAGAACCATAAACCGCACTATACTTGACTGAACCTCCTTACCCTGGTCAAATAAGAGAGGACTGAAGTGTCAGTTTTGAGGGCGCCCTTTCCTTAAGCATTTCTTTCTCCATCTAAGGTCAGGGAAGAACCTGAGGGAAAACCGCTTTCTTACCAATTAGAAGGAAGAAAGAAGGAGCCGCTCGTCCCGGGAAACGAAGTACGCTTTGGTGAGCGAGAAGCAGCCAGGTATAGGAGAAGGGGCGGTTGGCTTAGTAAAGATAGTCAAAAGTGCCACTTGGTGAATAGTGAGAGGTAGTGAGATTTGAACCTAGGACTTGAGGACTTTGATACCATGTTAACAACCAACTCCTAATAGTTGTAAGCTGTTTGAGAGTTTGTTTATAACCTCTGACAGTATCACGTACTCAACAACTAGTCTTTGACAAGGGGAAGCAATCATCTTCTAAAACCAAGCGTCGCAAACTGTCTTCGGCCATTTAGATGGCTAGATCGCGAAGAAATACATGAAATGCATGTATAATTCGCGTAAAGCGGATAACAGAGCGCCAAGAAATACATGAAATGTATGTATAATTTGTGTAAAGCGGATAATAGAGCGCCAAGTTATAATTGTTTGAATCCGTAGGCAAAACAGCGAGATTTTTCTCAAAAATGAAAAATTAAGGCTTATAATGGCCTTTTTTCTCAAACCTAGCATCTCAAACCACCTTTGGCCATTGAGATGGCTAATCTCGAGGAAATACATAAAATGCACGTATAATTCGCGTATAGCGGATAACAGAGTATCAAGTTATAGTTGTTTGAATCCATAGCCAAAACAACGAAATTTGCCTCAAAAATGAAAAATTGAGGCTTATAATGGCCATTTTTCTTGAAATAGGCATCGAAAACTGTCTTTGCCAGTTTTGGATGGCTAGATCTTGAAAAAATGCATAAAATGCATATATAATTCACATAAAGCGGATATCAGAGCGCTAAGTTATAATAGGGGAAGCACTGTTTATCATATCCTAAGTTACCTCAAAAAGAGAATTAGATCTCCTGATTTTCTAACCTCTATTTATTTCTTGTGTGTGGAATGGGTTGGTTGCCATTTCTTGTTGATCTGAACATGGGTTGGTTGCCATGTATTTCTTCAAGAAATACATGAAATACATGTATTATGTGTGTAAAGCGGATAACAAAGCGCCAAGTTATAATTGTTTGAATCCGTAGGCAAAACAGCAAGATTTTTCTCAAAAATAAAAAAATTGAGACTTATAATGGCCTTTTTTCTCAAACCTAGCGTCTCAAACCACCTTTGGCCATTCAGAAGGCTAATCTCGAAGAAATACATAAAATGCACGTATAATTCGCGTATAGCGGATAACAGAGTGTCAAGTTATAGTTGTTTGAATCCGTAGCCAAAACAACGAAATTTGCCTCAAAAATGAAAAATTGAGGCTTATAACGGCCATTTTTCTTGAAACAGGCATCGAAAATTGTCTTTGGCAATTTTGGACGGCTAGATCTTGAAAAAATGCATGAAATGCATATATAATTCGCATAAAGCGAATAACAGAGCACTAAGTTATAATAAGGGAAGCACTGTTTATCATATCCTAAGTTACCTCAAAAAGAGAATTAGATCTCCTGATTTTCTAACCTCTATTTATTTCTTGTGTGTGGAATGGGTTGGTTGCCATTTCTTGTTGATATCTAAACGATAAGAAATGAATTAATTTGAAGCAAGCATTTTCATATAATTTTCTTCGTTGTATCTAGACCTAATTAGGGCAATGAATCGCAGTTAAATATAAGTAAACAAACATTGGTGTGAAGTGAATGAGAAAATATAGTGTGATGTTCTCTAGGGTATTTTAGTCCTCTAGAAACCTTATTCATTATAAGCTTCAAGGCTGCCGGTGCAGATGTAGATAGACTTGATATAACAAGAGTGTTGGATACACTACTGGCATATGGTTGAGGGTTATGTAAACCCCAGGACAATTGAATCAACTTTCCTGTCCTCATAATAATACTTTATGTCTTTTAACAGATCAATTGTTTTTTTTTTCCCTTGGGATTTATTTTCTGAGCTAAGAATACCCATAGTAAACAAAATGTTGCATTGGATTTCACATTTGAAAGAAAATTATGTCTTCCCACAAACAAATTTCTAGAAGTTTGTGAGCATCGATTAGACTTCATATTAAATCAATGCACTGGTTGAAATTGTTAGAGTAGTATTATTATAAATTATTAGTTAGCTTCATTAAGAGTAGTTTAGTCCTTCGTTCTTTTGTTAACCCTACTATAAAGGGCTCTTTATTATTTTCTCCTTTTATATAATCTTTGTATCAAAGACTTAATAATAATCAGAGATTTCTCTTTCTTCTCCTTTTCTTTTCTCCGTTGAGCCAAAATTTTCATGGTATCCGAGCTTCGATCAAGCGTGGGACCTTAGCAAAAACACTATGGAAAACATGGAAGAGTTTCTGGTCTATCATATAATCGCTAACATCATCGTCTGTATGATGATGTCATTAATTGCGAACAACAAAGGCTAGGGTTTGGTTCGGATTTGCATGAGAAGTGCTTTGGTGATTTTTGCATAAATTTTTGGGGCCATTTGATAGGTTTTTTTGAATTTTCGAATGTTTTTTCCAGAAAAGGGGTTTAAATTTTTTGATCCGTTAATCAAAGCCTTTTTTGTTGATTTCATTGCTTTTATTTAGTCACAATAGCTGCGTTTTGGGCTTTAGAAGGTGTATTTAACCAATTCATGATGGTGTTCTTTGGTTTTTGATGTGTTTAGTGGATTTTGGAGAAATTAGTTATTTAGTATGGTATTAGAGCCTTAGAGCCTTAGTTATGAGAGGTCTTAGGTTCAAGTCTCTCAATTTGTATTTATTCCCTCGTTTGATTTGTTTGTACAAAATTGCACTATGTTATGTTCTGCATTTGTTTGTGATTTATTTGTCTCGCACTTGAGAGGGAGTGTTGAGAGTTTAATATACATTGTTGATCCATTCTCTAAAAGCTTAAGCTTTTAGAGCCTTGAGATTTATTGTCATTTTATGCATCATCTTCAGCTAGGCACAATTTCTCTTACGTTTCTTCCTTCTACTTTGTAATTGATTGTCATACGATTAAGCGCTTCCGTTTTCTACTTGACAAACTCTTGATGCTTTTTGCAACAACATCATGAGTTTGAGGGGGGGGGGGGGGGTGTTAGAGTAGTGTAATTATATATTATTAGTTAGCCGTAGTTTAGTTCTTTGTTCTTTTGTTAACCTTATTATAAAGGGTTATTTATTATTTTCTCTTTTTATATAATCTTTGTATCAGAGACTCAATAGTAATAAGAGATTTTTCTTTCTTCTTCTCTTTCTTTTCTCCGTTGAACCAAAGTTTTCGGAAATAATGTTGTCACATTATACACATGCCAACTGTTGCCTTGCACTTTCTGCTTGACTCATTGCAAATGATTATCCTGGTTTCAACTTTTAACTTTTTATTTCAGGCTCAAATTGTTGAGGGTAAAGAACCAATTCAATTTTTCTTGATCTTCCAAAAATTGATTATTTTTAAGGTTTGCACCTCACAAGCTTTTTTTTTCTAGTTAAATAGCTTTACGTTTCATGCTTCTGATTGTTTTGTGTTGCCATTTCATGTAGGGAGGAATGAGTACACAGTACAAGAGCTCTATAGCAGAAAAAGGTATTTCAGATGATACTTATGATGATACAAAGACAGCTCTTTTTCGAGTTCAAGGAACGAGTTCACTTAACATGCAAGCCATTCAAGTTAATCAAGTAAGTTCCAGCTTGTGTTCCATGTAACAAGGAGACTTTTATTTAACCCCCCTTACAAGGATCAAAATATCGTTTCGATGTATAGTTTCGGTCTGTCCGGAAATGAAAAAGTTTCGGAAACATTTCGGAAACATAATGGAAACGGAGAAAAAATTGAAAACATGTGAAAACATAATTTAAAATTTATTTATTTATACAAATAAGTCTATTTATTGAATATTTGTGCATGTTTAAGGCATATACATCATATTCATGAAAAATGATATTAATTTATGATAAATGACATAATATATATATTAATATATATATATATATATATTATGTAATATCTACGAATTAAATAATTTGACACAAGTTACATATAAAATAAAAAGTAAAACAAATAGCGATTTAAACCTATTATAATTAATAACTTAGTATTAAAATAGTTGTTTCTCTACACTTTATTTTCCCTACTACTTTTCTATTATTTTAGAAAAAATAATAGAAATATATCTTCTTGTAATTTTGAGTCTTAATCTTTGAAAAATAAATGGATATTATTTTTTACTAACTTCTAGAATTATTATTGATATAAAAGAAATGTTTCCTCTGATTCGGTATGTTTCCACTAGTTTCGGTATGTTTCTACGGAAACAAAAAAACTTCTAGAATTTTTATTAATATAAAAGAAATGTTTCCTCTGATTCGGCATGTTTCCACTAGTTTCGGTATGTTTCCACGGAAACAAAATTGTTTCTGTAGAAACATGTGAATTTTGATATTCTACTAGTGTTTCGTTTCGGTTCCCTAAGAAACGGAAACGTTTCGGCTGTTTCGATGGAAAAGAAACGAAACTTTGATCCTTGCCCCCTTACCTCCCCCCAAACACACACACTCAAAACCCTCTTTCTTTTTTGCCCCTCTCATGCACGAGAAATTATAGTATGGTCCAGGGACCAATGGTCCTGGCCAATCATGAACTGCCTTGTGTACAACGTGTTGTACTTTTAGGAGACAAAAAAGTAGCTTTTGTATACATGGTAGTTCGTGATTGGTCGGGACTATTGACCTGGTCAAAGTTATCTTTTTTGACACTTGTGTCAGTGTTCATCTTTTGTTCATGCCATGTTGACATCTTGTATCAGAGTAGGTAACTGACATGCCAATTGTCATATAGTTTAGATTTGATTTCTGCAGATACAAACAGTCGGTGCTTCTATTTTAACAGTTACCAAGTCCTCAATCGGCCAAAAGTATGTAATGTTCCAAGAACAAAAAATTCATATGCTAAAGATCCACCTTCGTATTACCGTAACCATTTGTTGAGTGTGCTGTCTACTGGATGGAAGCCATGGACATCACATTATACCAAACTTCACATTAGTTAGTGATCCAAGATTTCCTTGTTCCAAGTACAATTAAGTTCTAGTAGTATGATAATTCCTCTTTGTCTTGCTTGTCCTAATAAGGTTCTGGTAAGTAATTAATAGGTTCTCTTTCTCTTTGTCTTTCTCGTCCATGTGAGGTTTGGGCAAGTAATCTATATGGTTCTTGTTAAGGGTGACAATTCGTGTTCTCGGGTCGCATTTGTATCGTGTCAAGACTAGTGTAGTTAAAGGCGAAAAGCGCTCTTAAGGCGTTAAAGTTCTACATTGCCCGAAAAGCAAGGCGACAAAAAAGCGCTAGCCTGAGTGATGCAAGGCGCTAAATAATAAAAATAATCAAGAAAATACATTAGAAATTAATTTATTCTAAGTTAAATTTATTAGGTAACACTAAAAAGTTAAATTTAATGGTGACGTGTGATGTATTAAAGTGATATAATCACTATAAGCTTTGGCCCTTTCTTCTCAATGAATATTCAAAAGTTTGTTATCTTTTTAAGTCCTCCATAAAAGAAATTTTTGTGAACTTGATCCTAATAATGTAGAAGACATGATAAGACAATCTCATAAACCTCTAAGCTAATTCTCAAAGGTAAGGCTTATGTTAGGATTTGGGAAGACTTCACATATAAGTAGTCAAACTAGTTGATGGAGGGACAATGTTTTTTTCTCATGGGTAGGCCCAGATTTAGTGAAGAATGATGAGAATTTATTAGTTGTTACTTTCCTCATAGCTTTATATTTATGGAAATAACTAAAATAATTTAAATGTTTATCGGGGCCAATTTTGTGATAATGTTTGATAATAATACTTATATTAATACGAAAAATTGGATAATAATAATTTTAGACTACAATAATATTCTTTCATACTAATATGCCTCTTATAAAATTGTTAAATAAGTGCATAATTATAACACTAAAATATAAGAGATACAAGTAAAATATGTTATAATTTAAAAAGGCTATCACCCGGTTACCTCTCATATAATCTAAGGCGAGCGCCTAGGCATCGCCTCTTTGAAGATACCTGGCCTAGAACATGTCAAGGCATTATATCCGAAAATTGCCTTGCCCGACCGCCTAAGCGACAAGGCGCTAGCCTTTGACAACACTGGTCAAGACACATATTACACAAATAGTGTCAATCTGATTTCGAATATGACACGATTAATTAATCTTGTCAAATTCTTAAACATGAACAAAACTTGATTATTAAACAGGTTAACACAACACGACTCACCAATATACTTAATAAATAAATATTATTAAATTTAATCATAAATCATGTCAAATTGATTTAAAATTATTTGCAATTAATTATTAGATTATTGTTATTAAAAAATTAATTAATTAATATTTTTAAAATAAAAAAAATACAAGTGGCATACAACAAATGCACACCCGCCAGGCGTGAGACAACTGAACTAAGCATCTTTTCTAGGAGCTAATTATTGTTTTCTCCGAATGCATCAACGGCTTGATTGTTGTCCAGGTGGTTGCATAAAGCTTTTCCACCTCATTGTAGGATCGAACCCCCCCCCCCCCCCCCAAAAAAAAAAAAATCTTCCTAACACTATATTTTTCCTATTGTTTTTTTTTCTTTGTACACTTTGTTAAACTAAAAATATAAATTTATAATTAAAAAGATTATTTTAATTTTTTAAACAACTATACCTTTAAAGTTTCTATTTTAATACTTGTAATATAAAATAATCTTAAATTTTTAGATATACTAATACTTATAATATGAAATAAACTATTTTACATTAATTTAATACTGTTAGAGAATATAATAATAAAGTTACACCCTCTCTAATAACTTAAGTTTCAGATGAGTTGGTGGTTTAACATAACATCAGACTACCAAAAAAACCCTGGATTCAAACCTCACCATCACCCTCATAATATGAATTGATGCATGTGTAGGTACATATTGGCTACACACAAGGAGGCGTGTTAGAGAATATAATAATAAAGTTATACCCTCTCTATCAGCTTAAACATTTATTTGAGTTGGTAGTTTAACAAATACTAAAAATTGTATACTTGTGTGGAAATTTTTTCGATAATAAAAATTATATAGTTAATAATTCTAGTAATTAATACTTATCAAAAAAATTCGCAATAGTTGGTAATTTTTAGATTTTTCATGATTATTAATTGTTATAAATGTCAACTGTATTTAATTCTATTTTTCTAATTTCAACGTCATTTATTTGTTGAATAATCTTTATTTCAAAATAGATAAACTCCCATTACTAATGTATTAGTGGTTTTTGATTCTTGAAAATTTTATTTTTTGTCGTAGTCTTGTTTATCGTAAGTTATCACAAATGAGGTTTGTTTAATCATAACTTAGAATTTATATAATTAACTCTTTAATAGTTAGTAATTAATAACAATCTAATAGCGATTGTCAATTGTCATAATAAAATCAAAAATAAAAAAGAAAACTCATTAAATGGGGGCTGTTATTGAAATATAAATAAATAAAAATAATTTATATTTATCTAAAAAACAAATTAATTTATTGTGGATAAATTAATATATATATATATATATATATATCGTGTTTGCTAACAATCAAAATATAATAACTAGGCCCTAATACGACATGATTAGTAATTATGTTAATTGTGTCTAACCTGATTTTAACCCAAATATAATTAGGCCCAACCAGCTACGGTCGTGTTATTTTCAAGTTATGTTCAGGAGTCGTGTCAAATATTACCACCCTTAGCATCCGCTCTTTTTCTTTGTGGTGCTTCAGCACCAAAAACTCTAATGCCTCCATAATTTTGCATTCATTGGTTAATCTTGTTGCAGGTTTCATCTTCTCTAAATTCATCATATTGTTACATCCTGAAGACTGAGGCAACTATCTTCACCTGGGTTGGGAGTCTCTCCTCATCCAGAGACCATGATCTTCTTGACAGAATGCTGGATCTGATAAATGTACATGTGCCTTTCGACCTGTAACCTTTTCTTGCTCTTTACTCTTTGTTTTGTCCACTTTTTCTTAACTAATATTGAGCATCACTTCTCTCGATGTCATTTGCAGCCAACATGGCAACCTATATTATTGAGGGAAGGCAGTGAACCTGATGTTTTCTGGAGTGCACTGGGTGGAAAGGTAGAATATCCAAGGGAAAAAGAGATTAAAGTAAACGTGGAAGATCCTCATTTGTTTACATGTACCTTTACTGATGGTAAGCAATATACCCTTGCCTTTTATTTTTGTTTATCTTAATAGATAATGTGGTTCTGCCTTAATTCAGAAGTATTCAGCTATAAATCGCTGTCAAATCATGTCTAATGGCGGGTTCTGGATCTTTTTGGTTCCTGGTCTGAGTTTTCCTTTCAGGTGATTTCAAGGTATATTTCAGTTACATTTTTATCGTCATTCATAATATTTGATATTTGGTTCACCTTTAAGGTATATAATACACACTTAATATACACAAAACCAAACAGACACCCACACACACAGAGATATATATATATATATAATTTAATATAGACTAACAACTAGTTTTATGGTTGAACATATTTTTTGGTTGGAACGGTTTCTTTCACCTTGTATGCACAAACTTTACTTATATTTCAGACAATTAATTGAATATTCAAGAGTATCTGGTCTAAAGATAAAATAAAACTCAGATTCAGTGATTAACTCAAATGGCAGATTTAAATTTTTAACAAAATCGAGGAAGAGTCAAGGAAAATTACAAGTCGTGTGTGCTAAAGAGTGGCTTTGAATTCTTTCCAATATCATGATGGCAATTCCTGCAGAAAAATACAGTCTTGAAGGACTTCTTAAAAATCGCATAAAAATCGCAATTTATAGAATAAGTGAAATGTAGACAGATTAAAAAGTTCATAGAGAAATCAAAAGTTGACTCGAAGGGCTTTTTAAATCTCTGCATTTTAAGGAAAAATATTTTTTCTAATTTCTGTGGCGTTTTCATTGCAGGTGAAAGAGATATTCAACTTCTCTCAGGATGATTTGACTACTGAAGATGTGTTGGTACTGGACTGCCACTCTGAAATTTACGTTTGGATAGGACGCCATTCACATGTTGGATCAAAGCAAGAAGCCCTTACTCTTGGCCTGGTAATAACTACAAAGTGATCTTGCATTGTTTTTTTCTTGAACCCTCTGAATTTTTTTTTCTCAGGGTTGATGGGTGTCCACACTAAGAAAGGTCCAATTGTGGATTCTCAACACCAACACTAATGAGTCCATGACTGATCCAGTTTATTTAAAAAGATGAACCATTTCGTAATGCGTAAACTGGTAATGTCAGTAGATCCAAGTACTCTATTTCAAGAGACCGTTACTCAATGTTGGTCTCCGTTAACCAAGGGTGCTGGTAGGGGTGTTAGCGTGTCATCTCTTGGCTTTAATATTTTACTCAGCCTAGATCCACAACATTTGGGTCTATCTAATATATGCGGAGGCATACATATTGGTGCTTTGGTGGGCCATGCCACATTTAAGCATATGAACCAACACCTATATATTGTGATGTGAGATCTATAAATATCTAAAGTCTTTTGACTCTTTTATAACTGATTGTTTTTGTTTACATCAATAATCTCATTTACTTATAGTTTAGTCTCAAAATTACAGAAATTCCTTGAGAAGGACATTCTGGTTGAAGGACTTTCTTCAGAAACTCCTATATATGTTGTTACAGAAGGATATGAGCCACCATTCTTCACTCGTTTCTTTGAATGGGATTCCTCAAAGGCAAATGTAAGTGAATAATTTCCAATACCAAAATGAAATCCGTGGATTTAACTTCTTGTCTCCGTGATTCTTTTATAATTTTAAATTATGTTAGGTGCACAGTTAAAAATGTAAAGTCCCCCTTGTCGATACGAGACAAAATGGGTGTGGAACAAGGTTAAGAATTGCAGTATTGGTCACTGAAACGGGGAGGCACTGAAATGACTCGGTCATGGCATCTAAGACCTGAGAATCATGAAAATAGAAATAACGGGAACAATAAAATGGGTTCATAAAATAAATGAAGTACATCTTACACATATAACATTGTCTAAAAGATAATAAGGAGCTACGAGGTAAGTTTGCTTTACAACAAGTACATATGATTTCTCCTGGAGCTACAAGTAGTATAGATGATTCAACAATCTAAACAAAAAAAATACCCAAATTTGTGCATAATTAAATGTAGAATTCTAAAGAAAGACATGCCCTTTTTGTTTGAAGAAGCAAACTCAAACAATGACTTGATGTTTTGACATGGGAAGTGAGTGAGAGAGGTTTATAGACTCGGGTGCATAGGTATAAATGTGCAAATGGTGAGAAAGTAATATAAAGAAGGATAAAAGGGGATTTGGGGGTGTGCTTTGAAGGCCAGATCTGTGTCTCAGGATGTCTAGTGAGATGTGGCTGATCTGGCTGAGACGTCTCACAAGTTGACCCAACATTGTTAATCCCTTGTCTCGTGTGTTGATACTGTCTTGGTGGCCTGCACCCAGTTGACTTAATTTCAGCTGAGACTTTGAACCTGGTATGGGAATATGCTGTGTTCAAAATGTCTGTTGAGCTCAAAGTGTTCAGTGAAAGGAGAGAGGAAAGCATTTCAGTTTGCTAGGAAGTGGCTAGGATACCATCTTAATCATTTACGGAGTTGTGGTTATTTCAAATGACTTTATTATAGTAATACCCATATGGTACTCGCTAAGTTTAATGGAAATTTTCATTGAACCCAAGGGTTCAAAAGGGGAAAATTCATGCTTGTGACAATTTAACTGTCGTTGAATTTGATAATTACTCTAATATGAAACCTGGAGACACACAAGCACCCAACACACACAAGACATTCCTAAGAAATATTTATGAAACTTTCCCCTACTTTTATTACACAATTTGATAGCACTGTCAGGTGTAATTAAACAATTTTAACTTGATGTCTGCCCTTGTAGATGCTTGGTAACTCATTTGAGCGGAAGCTTGCTATTTTAAAGGGAAAAGCAAAAAACATGGAAGTAAGTGAATGGTGCGACGTTATTTACTGCAATAGGTTACACTTTTATCATGTTCAATGTGTCATTCCTTTTCCCCTTCAAATGAAGTATAAGAAGTTTTTTCTGTTTTATACTATCATACAATTGGAATGAATAGCAACAGGATATTTTTTTTGACTGATTAGGCTTTGGAGTTTACTTCTTAAACTGCTGACAGTACATTAAACAACAAATGCTCCACTCAAACAATCTTTTATATTCAGGCACCTTTAAGAAGTTCATGGAAAGCATATTCTATGGAGTCTACCCCAGATGGTTCGAGAAGCCGATCAGTTGGTCCCAATGGGCTGGGGAGAAGTTCATCTCCTGCATCCAGTGTTTCAGGCTCAAGTTTTAAGTCTTCTGACTACCGCCGTTTTTCCAGCCCCACTCCAATTACCAAAAATTTCTTTTCAGGTTTTTCCCCTAATCTCAGTAATGCTGATATTGATGCATCCTTCAATTTGTCTGTGAATAAACTTAAGATATTACTACTCGGCATGGCATCTGGTTTTACTGAAATTAACTATAATTGTATTTTGTTCAACAGTGTGGTTGAATGATTATTGGATCAATAATTGTTGTATATCATAGATGCATTCATAAATACTTTTATATATGCACACACATATATATTCAAGAAAGAAAACAAAAGCACCCATGAATAGGGAGATGTTGAATCTCATTTATGAGGGTCAACATAAAGGGATCTGCTGGCAGAACATTAGAAGGAATAAGATGGTTTCAACCACCTGATAATTTGTATTCTTTTGAATTGGACACTGAATGATGGCGAAAATCCGAAAAACATTTCTGTAGAGTTATAGCTTGGGTCATCCAATTTTTCATCTAGGGAGTCAAGTAGGAATGCAAGAACCTCAAAGGCAAATTTAATAGACCACTGAATGCTTTGTCCGTTTTACATGTTCAGAGGTTGGGTGAGGTGGGGGGGAAGGGCCTTCATCCTTTACTGTCTTTGTTTGAATGCTGCATTTTCGTAGAATAGTTTATTTCTTCTGTCATTTTTCTTGTTCGTTCTTTCTTTTTGTTGTTGTTTTGACTTGACTAAGCTGTTTCTAATTTCTACTTTGTGAATGGATTATTGCTATCAAATTGTTCTGCAGCAGAATTGCCAAGCCCGTCTTCTGGGGTTGTGGGTATCCTGCAGTTCGATCAAAGTGAGGCTGATGTAAACTTGCTAATCTACCCATACGAACGACTAAAAGTGGTGTCAAATGACCCAGTAACAGGCATAAACGTAACCAAAAGAGAGGTACTTCCTTTTGTCTTTATCTGGAGAAACCTACTCGAATTGGTGTTCTAAACGAACGTTATTTGGACAACACTTGAGTAAAAATTCTAAGGTTTTAAAATTCAAAAAATTGACATCTGGTTTCCATAACCATTTGATATTTTTAGGGACTCAAACTCAATTAACTTCAATGTTTAATTATGTAAAAGGTTTCACTTTTTCAATTGTAATTTGACATATTTTAATAGTATAATGTTTTTTACTAGGTCCAATAATGATGTGGAAACCAAGAGTCAAAATATAGCACCACTAGTGTCTCTTCCTATTATAACCAAATTCATTAGCCATTGATTTTCCATGTTAACCTTTCGAAATTTCTGCCTGGAAAATATAATTTTCGTAGCATGCGTCAACACTTGGGTTTTGATATATATTGGACAAAAGGCTATTACCATTTATGAAGACATCAATCTCTAGTTCAGTTTACTAATGGAAGATATCTGCATTTTTCTGTGGTAATTTCTAGGCATATTTATCCGAACAAGAGTTCGAAAAGATATTTGGAATGTCGAAAAGGGCCTTCTATGAGCTTCCTAAATGGAAACAGAACAAGCTTAAGGTGTCTCTTCATCTTTTCTAGGGCATTTTTATATTGGGATTGAAACAGGTACAACTGTATTAAGCTAACAAACTCCTTTGTTGTCAAAGACTATCCGATCTTTCTTCTCGGTTATCACTGTCATGGCTGGGCATTTGGAACCCAAATCCAGCTTTGTTGAATGCTTCATCTCACCTAGTCCATTTTGGAAGTTTGATTTGTTATCTTTTTACACTTTCAATTTCATCAAAGAATGAATACACTCCAGATTTTCTGTTTTTAATTACTTTGCTCTACTGATTAGTCAAGAAAATTATTAACAGACTCTCTGTAGCATTATTTTCAATCATCTTGGGTTGACGGCTCTGCTGAGATAGTTGATCTGGCTGCCAAACAAGTCTTTATTTGTTTTCCCCTAATTTTTATGTTGAATAGTTTATGTTGAGTATTTTTCCCCTGAAAGGACTTTCAAAAGTATAGCTATTCAAATGGGCGTGCACATGTTTGAAAAACACAGGTTAGAACACCCATTTGGCTATGTTTCGTTTTTACAGTTTTTCTTTTTCTTTTTCAGTTTTTATTTTGTGTTTTTGAGAATATAAAAAAAATGAGAATTTTAAAAATGTGTTTTGCGTTTTTTTAAATAATTTTATAATGAATTTGATTTTTTGAAAATAGAAAAAATATATATTATTAGTGGTGTCTTAAAAATGGATCATTTTTTTAAAAATAAATTTTAAAACAGTTTTAGAAAATGCTACACCAAGGCAAAGCCTCTATTAATTTGGAAAGACAAAGGAAGAGTCTACGGTAGAAGACACAGCTGCAGGTCTCTAATGAATTTTTTACATAACCTACTGTGTTTTGGGGCGACTTAACTTGATCCAAGTCATTGTCAAGTGATTTTTCAAATTCATGTTATTTTTAAAATTGCATTGTGAATTTAATAGTAATTTTTTAACAATATTATATTTTTAAGATTCGAGTTTTTAAACTAATAAGAATTTGAGAAGACTCTTAAATTTTTGTTAGTTTGAACAAAGATTTGGAGTGACTCAAATTCTTATTTATTCGCATCTTGAAGGTACAATTTTATTAAAAAATTGTTATTGAAATTGCAATTTTAAGATGCGATTTTAAAAATATAAATTTAAAAAATAAATTAAAAATGACGTGTTAATTTAAATAATAAAAAATTCAGGTGAGATTGGTAAAAAATTCAGTCCTGCCACGAGTTCCGTGAAAAACAGACTGGTTTTGTAAAGAATATCTGAGAAATTATATATTGTTTTGTAGTGTGTATCGGACAATGTGCGTGTGTAGTAGGTGGATCATTAGCTTCGATGAACATGTTGAGTATTTGCACATATAGAGATAGATATAGATATGTTTAAGTATATATGACATTTAAAAATATACAAACAATTTTTGCCAATATATATATACACACACAGCAACAGTTGGAGAGAAGTATAGTCATTAGGAATATGTTAGATTTTGCATACACATTTTTTTTTCTCTAAATGTCATTACACTCTTGTATCCATAATGCTGGAATTTCCAAATTTATGTTTATTCTGGTTATATTTCTTTGTGCTGTTGGAGTCGATCACTTTAGTGTCTTATTTTTTTATTTTGATTTTACTTTTTTTTCCTTTTAAATTTACCTAAGAATAGTTTTTTTATTCAATAAATCTGATATATCACGTGACAATATATCTTTCTAATAGTACTCTATTATATATATTTTGTCTCACTTAAAAAAAAATAAATCATGTCGCACATGATAGAATGTCATTAGAAAGTTCGAGAACACATTGTTATGACAATATATTCTAGTTATATTACAAAAATAGAGTGTTGTAAAACATTATTCTTTTCTTAATAAAGGAAACACGATCATCCAAGATTGTCCAGACGTGGCTTTGATCTAAATGCTTATTAAATAATCCTAATTTTCATTATTAAAGGAAACACGATCATCCAAGATTGTCCAGACAAAAGTATTATTTTATTAAATATTAATTATTACTAGTCACTGAAAATGAACTAGTGGGCCGTAAAGAGTTATCTACCATTCAACGTAATATGACAAGCTATAATATCTAGCCATCTTCCCTCTTCTTCCAGCACCAACCATCTCTCTCTCTCTCTCTCTCTCTCTCTCTCTCTCTCTCTCTGGGGCAGCAATGGATGTCTCATGGGAAACCAGTGTCACAGATTCAATAAACACCATTTACCTTCTCTTTTCAGCTTACCTAGTCTTTGTAATGCAGCTTGGCTTTGCCATGCTCTGTGCAGGCTCAGTCCGGGCCAAGAACGCTATGAACATAATGCTCTCCAACGTTGTTGATGCCGTCGTTGGCAGCATCTCTTACTACCTCTTCGGCTTTGCTTTTGCCTTTGGCAACGGCTCGAATTCAAACCCATTCATCGGCACGCAGTTTTTTGCTCTCAAAGACATCCCTAGCAGCTCTTAAGATTGAGGGCCCAAGGGTGGGCCGGTTTGATGCATTTGGTAAGCCCATGACAATGCGAGGCCACAATGCAACCCTAGTGGTGCTTGGGACATTTTTGTTATGGTTTGGGTGGTTTGGGTTCAACCCAGGCTCATTCGATAAAATCGTTGTGGCACAGCCCAACACGGCGGATCAAGGTAACTGGACTGGAGTGGGCCGAACGGCAGTCACAACCACACTGGCTGGATCAACTGCCGGAATTGTAACCCTATTCGGTCGTCGGTTGTTAGTGGGCCATTGGGATGCTTTAGATGTTTGTAACGGGCTGCTTGGTGGATTTGTTGCGATCACATCGGGTTGCTCGGTGGTGGAGCCATGGGCTGCCATTGTTTGCGGGTTCTTTGCAGCTTGGGTCTTGATTGGGCTCAATATCTTGGCGCTAAAATTGAAATACAACGATCCATTGGAGGCAGCCCCAATTGGATGGCGGATGTGGAGCTTGGGGTTTAATTTTTACTGGCTTGTTTGCGAAAGAAGAATTTGTTATTCAAGCCTATGACTCGGGAGTGAGTGGGGTGGTGCGACCCTATGGGCTCTTGTTGGGTGGGGGTTGGGGTCTGATTGGAGCCCAAATGATTGAGCTTTTGGTGATTGTGGGCTGGGTTAGTGTGACAATGGGGCCTCTTTCTTATGCACTTGAAAAGCTTAAAATTTTGAGGATATCTGTTGATGAGGAAATTGCAGGGCTTGATATCTCCAGCCATGGAGGCTACGCCTACACTGCTCATGCAGAGGACAGTGGACACCCCTCCTCGCTTTTACGGCGAGTACATGCGGATGCAAAATCAGTAGTGATTCAATGGCCACATTCTCTCTCTCTCTCTCTCTCTCTCTCTCTCTCTCTCTCTCTAAGAATTTAATCACAAAAATCATCAAAAAAATTTATTTTTACAACTCTTTGAACCATCACTGCCAGCGCACTAAAAAATGTTGTTTCACCACCTTCAACCCGCTATGTATATATATATATATATATATATATATAGAGAGAGAGAGAGAGAGAGAGAGAGAGAGAGAGAGCAAGAAGTAGACCTAGCATATAATAACATTTAATATGAACAATTCAGGGATCAATACCACGTTGAAGCCGTAAAATAAAGAGTAGGAATTTACAGCTTTAAAGGTCCTATGCAGAAATTATTTACAACAATATGCAGACAGTTACTTAATCCCATACCTTACTTGAGAATTATAGGGAACAAACACAGGATCTGGAACAATGAGAGGCAACTTTTCTATGTACTTGAATAGTCTCTGTAAGTTCTCTCTCAAGATTATTGATAAATCAACAATTTCATTCTTGTCAGTGTAGATCCAAAGGTCACCTGAGTTTACTCGTCTGAGGCTACCCCGACAAAAGGGGCACGACTGAGATCGCCCACGCCTGAAGCAAACACCAAACAACACTCACATCAACAGGTCCAACTAAATGTTTAAAAAGGTAAATGACATTGCCCAATATTGGTCCTGTCAATCAAGGGTGCAGGGAGGGTTGGACTGCTATTTGTACTAACCCCCTGTCGCATGTCCTAACTGGGTATTATTTATATATATAAACTGTCCACAGTTGTGAAACTGACAATGGAATTTCAGATTCTTCAGCCATGTATTATACTTAAAAGACTGCTTGGACATAATCAAATGTAATGGTCACATTGTCAGATAATGAACTCATCGATCCAGTTTAGTAATGTTAAAAAAGAATTAGATGAAAGGGATCCACAGAGAACCTAGTTCACAACCCACTTGTCGTTAAAGAGCAAAGGTGCTTCTCTATATATTGTACATTTCAGAATTCTTTCTTGTATGTTAAATTCAATTTAAATAATTTTTGGGGTGAAAAAAAGATTACAAGATGAAAGATTGGTCCCAATAGGCATCAAAATAAGGCTAGCTAGTGGCCCCAAAGTTATCAACGTGTGACAAATGTACTGCAACTAGGGTGGACTCAAACTTCTTACAGATTTATGAGAGAGATTGTGCATGTATCCAACAGACACCCCCTATCACTGGGTATAGGAGGGACCAATAATGGTAATATCCTTTATTAAAGAAGATAAGTTCAGAAAAGCAAAACAAAGAGCTTACCAATCCCGATAACACTTTAAGCACAATGAATGACTGCAATTAGGCAAGACAACCTTGCTGTTCCTTTCCATGCAAATCCCACATTCTTCTTCTCTCTCTATATCTATTTCAGAGAGTTTTCCCTTATCCAAATTATCCTTTCTTGAGTACCTCAGTGAACAAACCTCTTTCTGTTTTCTATCATCTAAATCTGTTATCCCGCTTTGAAGTTGCAATAAGGAAGGAAATATCACGGCTGTTTTTAGAAAGGCAAACTTGTAAGCAATAATAGTGTAATAGTATGCATATTTTCTCAATAAAAAAAATTTAATAATAAACAAATGAATTGTTTAATATTTAATAAAGAATACCAACAGTAACAGTCATTGTAATGCAATTTTCACTTTATCAGATCTTACTCACCATAAAATTCTCTGATGCTAGCTTTTCTTTCGTAAACATTCATAGTGGTTTTGCCATCTGCATATGTCTGCATCAGTCCACCATTTTTTGCCACACCCCAACAAGAAAGAAAGTAATATTGGAATTACTTTATTGTTGAAGAGGATGGATTTTAAAATAATTAAATAAACAAAACAAAGAACAAGATTAAGAAAAAGGAAGAGGGAAGAGGGACTTCAGGAAAACAAACAAACCTAATAGAAAATACTAACACTAAAGCCAAGTGTATAATGGATAAGAGTTTACCACGTAAATAAGAATTCGAAGCAATCCCAGGGCACCGGCAAGCTGACAATCAGCCCACTGAACAAGAAAAAGGAATAAGTGTGCGACCGGACTGTAAGACAGTCTCATCTGAAGGCATGCTCCATCATACTCCCTAGGGTAACCTAAAGCCCTGGATAACAAGGAAAAAAATAATAGTTATGTTTAAGTCCAGGAGTAACAAGGGAAAAAAAAAAAAAAAGGGAAGCAGAACACAAGATTAACAGTACGCAGCAAAAGGTTATATAATTAGAATTATATAGAAGGCACACATCCAATCAACAAATGAGACTAATGATATTTTGCTTTTCCCTCTCAACATATAATGTTAAAGGTGAAAGCAAAAGAATTGAAACATTGCACAAGAAAAATGGAAGAGATGAAAAAATATGGAATTATAAATGTTATTTATTTTATTTTGTTACAAGAGGAAAGACCATTAAAAGGTTAACATTTTTCACATTTGTACTTAAGAGTCTCATTCCTAATTGGCCTGAAGAAATTCTCACACTAGGTGGTGCAGTGTCATGCCTACAGCAATGATGGTGGTATGATTTCAATGACAAAATCAATACAGTAACAAATTTGGATATAACCTTCATGTGGATATATTTATGATATATTTCTTCTCTCCCTCCCTCTCTCTTCTCTTCTCTTCTTTCGGTGGATATGATTTCTTATCATGGCATAGAAGCAATTCTTTAGAGGCTCAATTTATCTTTCTAATCTTTCAACGATTTATAAGATCACTAAAAGATTTCACTGATTAACACAAATTATTAAAGTGATGAACCACACAAACATCAAGCGTTGATCCTTGTATAAGGGTGAAATTCTGATTCAATTCACTTTGTGCCTACATGTTGTTAATGAGATTATTGTCCAGAGAGAGAGAGCCATCAGGCTAAAATTTATGGCTCTAGGTACAGTCAGTAACCCTTGCCCACCCCACCCCCCCAAACACATAAAAAAGGAAAAAATAACAGCATAAAAAGAAAAATAAAAAAGAGGAAAAAAGAAGTGTCATGTCTTTTGAGGTTTGACCAATCTTAGAATAGAGGGATCTCTAGAAGTTTAGTGCACCACCAATTCACTTATTCACCAATGGCGTGATTTTAGTATATCTAAAGCCCAAGACTAGTTTTGAGCAGAAAGAAAACAGAAAATACTTAATCAGAGGTTACAATAAGTCTTATCCATGTCCTTCTATGTACGAAATGCAGTTAGTGTTCATGGCACATATCAAAAAATCCCTAGAGGATCATTAGAGATTAATGAAGGTAATGACATTTAAAAGTCTGGATTTTAGATGGTATGAATTAGGGAAAAAAAAACCTCTCACTCCACATATTTGAGGAAATTAACCTTCACTTGCAATTTTCAAAATTGTGAATATGCACCGTAAAGTATTACCAAAAAGTGAATTTTAATATAAGAGCCCAGGTTCAGTCCAACCCTTCTAAATCCATGGTAGACAACCAATTACCCCAAAACTTTAACTATTAGGAAATGAGCTAACAATGTATATCAAGCTTCACAGCCTCCCCGAGTATATGACCCTATCTCGCACGTGAAGAGGTAGACAAACAAAGGACAGAGTGCAAATTTGTACAACAAACAAAATGAAAAAATAAATGCAAATACGGAGATTTGGACCCAACACCTTCCAACTAAAGGTCTGACACCATGTTAGCCTACCAATTGCCCCCAAAACTTGTGCCCTTAGGGAATAGGTCCAACAATATAAATTAAGCTCTCACAATCCATAGTCCAATCACTAACATAGAGATCAAAGAATTCTAAACATGTTTTGTAACACAAGGCTACTTTTTTGTGAAGTTCCTACCATTTCTTTATGGTCAATAAAAACCACAAAAAAAGGATGTTATAAATTATTCCCTTTCTCAGACGCAAACAAACATCTACTCGATAAAGGCCACTGCCTATTTCTACCCACTAATGCAGATTTCTGGAAGCCTATATTGGACATATACTTAATCTTTAATAGTATTATTTGCACAAACATCTATCTTGAAAGCCACACACACAGGCAGAGAGAGAGGGAGAGAGTAGATGTTATCTGATCAAGCTGGTACAAGATAAGTTTGATGGAAGGTGCAATAAGAACTTTATTCAAGGCAATTGTTCTTTTTTAGTAGAATCATGATTGCAAACAACAAACATTTTCTTATCAGAGTCCCAAGACTCCCAACATTATGTCATGAAAAATAATGTAGCTTTCGCACTAGAAAAAGATTCTTGAATACATGGTTGAATTATCTTAAGCCAACTAGAACCACAACATCAGTATCACAGCAGGCACTGTTTGGATTGGCATGTTGAAAATATTTATCTCACTTTACAAAACTCAAAGCAAGACTTGCCCTGACCCTGAAGAGACAATTAAGCACATTTTAATATGCTATCCAAATAATGCAAAAACCTTCTCATATATATATATATATATATATATTGATAGGTACAAGAACTTTTTAATGGTTTAAGGTAGAAAAACTCTTTCATCACCTGACACTGTACATGACATAAAGCACACCCATAATAAACACACACTATATACAAAAACATTGGGTGGAAAATTAGGGAAGAAAGCTAAATCAATTAACAAAAATTACCACACGCGCGCAAGTATTCATACTAAAAGGAATTCAACGCAGTATAATACTAATATAAAGAATTTCCACACCACGCCAATAAGTTTTTGCATAATTCTCAATACAAACATTAGGAAATTACAATAATAACGACTTCTAAATACTCAGGGTAAAATTAAATCAAACAGAGAGACAATCAAAGACGAAACGATTCTTAAAAATAGAGAGAGAGTATGTTACAGAGTATTGGCATGCTGAATATCTGCTTCGAGAGCTTTCAGAGAATCCTTGAACGACTTTCCCATGGCCATGATTTTCTCAGAAACTAATTCCCATCCAACAACAGAAATAAACAGGGAAAACCCCTACAAAATCTCCAACAATATATATATATATGTGTGTGTGTGTAGATATATACGCACACGAATTTTCCACTGATTTCGGTAGTAGTTTGGTCGCCCTAATTTGAAACAAACCATACACAATTCTTCTCGCACTGAACCGTTCAGCTTCTTAAAGGAGACGCAAGCAATTTCTCGACTGCGGTGAGGTCTGCCTTTTGGTTTTCAACTATTTTTTTAAATATTTTGATTACGGAATTATCCTCAGCACGCGCTAGAAACAATAGTTAACTAGTAATGAGTTCATGATTGTGATCGGGCATGACCGCTTTCAATCAAGCTTCTGTACGCCCATCCAATAACAACAAGCCATATGGAGATTTGTACGCTAAAAGGAGCTCGGTGTCATGATCGGCAACACGTTATTGGTGGAAGAAAGTGGTTGTAGTGAGGAAGCGAGTGGGACAAAAGTCAAAAAACCGGCTGGCGCCGCCCCATGATGGACCGTGGTTTTGCGTATTGAGGTGGGCCCATGGATGAAAGGGCAGTATTATCCACTTGTTTTAATGTTATCCATTTGATGGTTTTGACAAATGGGGATATCAAGTAATTATTAGGCATCATATAGTAGTTTGCAAATTTTGAAAATAATGATACATTTTTCAAATTTATATTTCAAATGATATGATATTAATGTGATCATGTAACATTAATTATTAAAAAATAATATTAATAATAAAATAGCATTTTTTTTTATAATCATACAAATTAGATTTAGGCGTATAACATAAATGATATATTGATAATATTTTAATTCAAAATATATGATATATGTCTAAATTTGATTACATGATTTTTTTTTATTACATACTATTTAATCACCGAATGTTTTTTTTTTTTTTTGTTAATTACATGATTTAAAGTAATGATAATAACACAGTGAGAAATTAATGTTGCTTTATTTAGGATAACAATTTGAAAAGTGTAGTACTACTCATGTTTGAAATAAAAATTTACGAGACAAGTTGACCTATCAAAAATGAAAAGATTCATCTCTCTCGTACATACAACTTCGGTTCAACTAGCTACATACACACAATTATTAGAATTTTTTCCTTCCCACATCGCTTGTATAAAAAAAAATTACGAGAATTGAGATTCTATTCAAATGGCCTTAGTGTATATTTTCTACATAAATGACAGTGAGTTCGATACTTTTTCTTGCATTGTTTTATCAAAAGAAAAATAATAATAATAATTTGGGAAAGAAAAATTCAAGATTGGAAATTTAGAGTGAGAAAACCAAAAACATGTTGAGGAAATCTTGAGATATGGGTAATCACTTCGTAATTATTTTTAATAATTTAATTATTGTGAGACATTTTCAAGAGTTAATTATAATATTTGATGAATCTAAAATTGATTTTGAAAATATACAATAGAGTTGTTAAAATTTTGATATATTTGGAAATGATTTGATTCAAAGTGAAACCAAAGAATTGTTTGAAATAAATATGTTTAACGGATACATGTTACCTGCTTCTTCTTTTTGTTGTTGTAATGCTTAGAGCTGACAAAAAAACCTAAATCAAATCTCAAGAATTGTTTTGATTTGAAGTTAACATTTAAAACCAGATTTTGAAGTCATAGTCCAACAAAAGTGGTTTAGGTAGGTCCTAATGCGTAAAACGTAAATTTTACTTAAAAACAGAGAGACCCATTGAGCTCTTCTTTGTAAAACGTAAATATTGGTCAAAAATGTAAAAATGAAAAATAAAAATAAAATAAAAGTGATAGTTTGGTGATTTAAAAAAAAAAATTGACCAAAAGAGGGTGTTTGAAATTTATCAACTAAAGAAGAGGAAGTTAATATAATTTTTAAAAAAAATCAGTATAATTTTAAAAAATTTAAAAAAGTCAGTATAATTTATCTTAAAAAATTCAATACAACTCTTCCGAAAAAGAAAAAATTTACACTAATCCCTCAAAAAGTTTACAAACGCAAAAACATTTTTTTCTCACAAAATTAATGTTAAAATCCAACTTGCCCGATAATAAAGAGGGAAAAAAAAGTCGGTGGTTAGGTAATACTATGAAAAAATTCGACACTCATATGTATCAAATTTTGACATATGATATAACTAAACATGAATTTTTAAATATTATCTTACCGATGTACTTTTTTATTGCATGCCCTGCTTGCTACTACTTTACTACTGAACTTTTTCATGTATGCTATGTTCAATGCTCACACTGTCACTCATGCACCTTATACCATGGGCATCATTTGAATGGCGGGAGAAGATGATTAAATATAACAACTCTTATGTTCGGTGCTTTCAATAGATTTGAAAAACTATCTTATGAATTATTTATACCTTACATGTGTGTATATATATATAATCTATACAAGGGATTTGTGTAGTTCAAGAGATATTCTTTCATAAATTCGATATACCATATAGCTTTGTGTCATTTCAATTATATTTTATCATATATATACTATGTCTCACTAATAAGATGGATCATACACCATATGACAGAATATTATTTAAAATGCTCATTGTCATATTACTGTAGCAACCATTCAAAAATTTTGCGTAGTTCAAACACGAGGTTAGCCTTCTTTACTCAATAGTTTTTAGAAAGTCATAGTTCCCAAACTAATGCAATCCACAGCTATAAGATGATAAACGCCCAACACACAACAATGCGCAGAGAGATGACTGCAACGGCCAATTAACTGGAAGTAAGCACAGTGATCCAATCCATGGACATGCAGCACATATAGCAATAAATGTTTCATCAGTAATCAGGAGGATTGAATGTAAAATCGCCTTCTGCTAGAAAATAGGAATGTGAAGCTAGAGTTTACAGATGAAGAAAAATATATTTGAAAGCGTGACAGTGGCACAAACACCTGGGATCAAAGAGGGAGAAAAAAAAAGTCAAACAACCCAATTGATAATATATATCTGATAACAACCCAAGTTAGTTCTGCTATCAAGCAAATTATTGGCAGATTAATGGCGAGACAGTCAACTAGCCAATCCTCCTGAAGCCATGGTTGTTTAGTGTTTATGCAAATGAAGTGGAATATCAAAGGTTCTATAGTTGGTCGAGAGGAGAAGAAAGAGAACCAAGTTAGCAAGTAGTCAACTACGTACTCGTTTGGATGGGTGATGAAAATGTATGATTTAAAAAATCTCTATTAACAATTTAATTAAAATGTTCATTTTGAATTTGCTATAATCTTAAAAAGTACAGTTAATAAACTGAATAAAATACTATTAATATTTTAAAGCAATTATTTTGAATTTTAAAACGTCTGTTTTAAAACGTTTTAAAATTCATTAAAATGAACCAAACACACACTACACCGCTTTTGCTGTCTATTTTATTGCTTGTTTCGTTTTGTTTGTGGTCAGGTCTGCACATAGAGAAGCAAGGCCCCTCAAATATGCCGCACAAGAGGCCATGGATTACGCTGTTCAAGCTATATATATATATATATATATATATATATATATATATATATATATTTGAATAAAACAGCATCGGAGTCAAATCTGGAAGATAAAACACCCAAAACAAGCCATTGAATAAAACCACGGCAATGCTTTTTGCTTGTTAATTAATATGAAGTTTGGGCAACGGAATCATTGAACAAATTCAACACCAACCTTACAAATTATCCAACTCTGACTTTATTCTCCTTTCAAACAAATTCACAAAAAATATCAAACTCCACCTGTACTATAACTAAATTTTACAAAATTCAACACAAGTTGGTTGAATCAAATAACCCTTCTGCAATTTCTTTTTTTTCCTTTTGGTTTTCATTACTTCATGAATTTCTTTTTTATTAGTGATATGACCAAAAGTAAAATCGCCGATAAAATCAAGACATGTGGGGCTAAGGGGATACACCACCCTAGCCGTTGCTTTGAGACTAATAAGTCATAGATGTCCATAAGTCTGTGTGACAAATCTCAAGTTCAATTTGGTACCCTCATGAAGGGTTATTTTCCGGAGCTGGCCGTCCGACAACCGAGCTCGGAGCATGACCAAGCTCAGTCTTAACCGAGCAAGCTTATTGACATAACTATTACTTCAAATCTGGAGTTTATGATTATAGATTCCAACAGAGAATTGTTACTTTGAACTTACCTGATTATTATAAAAACTCTATGATTTGCTTCACAAGAAATTCTCTCAAGAATGCAATCAATTTGCTATATAACGGAAGCAAGCAGTGGGTTTATTATAAAAATATGAAAAAAAATTTGGGAGAGGAAAATCTTAATATTTTAAATTTACTATAGAATATAGGGATAAAAAATCAATTTTCAAAATTTTGAAGTGGCCATAGCCTTCTCTAGAATAACTGTTGGACCGCCATTGGAAGCAAATTCTTGCATTCAATTCTTGGCAATCTTATTGCTTTCTCTTGTCTAACTTGATCGTCAAAGTGGGAGTGACGATCACCGGAACTTCTCTAATAACCTTTTTACTTCTTTGCAAGAATCTTACAACCATCCTAATAGTTGATCAAAATCAATTTTTACCATAACAATTAGTTTTGTTGATGCATTCCTATTGAGAATGAAGAAGAATAGAGATCTTCTTTTTAACATGAAACATTTGGACTTTATTTTTCATTTCATACTTAACCTAAGCTAAGTATACTTCTATCAGTAAGCAACCCATTATTTTTCCGACCTACATGCATACTCTATCAATCTAAAGTTTTTCCAAAGAAAGTTGCAATAAAAATGCATTTTAATTTTCAAATGAATGACGTAGAAATAGAAGTACAAAGATAGATACTCAGTACTTAGTAACTGTTTAAGAAGATCGTCCACCATAACTACGTCCACCAAAGCGCCTCTGCCTTCGCTGAAATGAACTCAAGGCCTCTATAAATCCAGCTTCTCCAAAATCAGGAAAGAGTGCATTTACAAAATGCAGTTCAGTGTAAGCCAGCTGCCACAACATGAAGTTGCTGACTCTAATTTCGCCGCTCGTTCGTATAAGCAAATCAGGGTGGGGGAACTCAGCAACAGTTTGTTTGGAGTTGTTGTTCAATCAAGCTCTCATCAATGTCTTCCGGTAGAATAAGACCATCCTTCACTTTGCAAGCAATGCTTTTGCAGGCTTGCTTTATGTCATATCGTCCACTGTAGTTTAGTGCTATGATAAGATGGAGGCGCGAGTTGGCCTTTGTGGCTTCCTCTGATTTGGCTATCAGCTTCTGCAGAGACTTGGGGAGCTTCGGCACGTCCCCGATCATGGTTACTCGAATGCCCATCCTGTCAAAATAAAATAATAATAATAAACAGTTGTGATTTGCCCAAGTAAAATGATGTTCTTAATGGAATCGTTTAATCAATTTATCACATGCCTGATGCTCCTCTCCAGATCTGATTTGATCACCTCTTCAAACAAGTTCATCAAAAAGTCGACCTCCTCTGCATGCGGCACATCATAAACTACTCGTTTACAAAGTTTGTGGATTTTAAACTAATCCATCACTCAAATATCAAACTAATGATAGCAAGATATAAAGAAAATGACAGTTATAAGTGTGTTATATACGTAAATAGATTTATATATGCATAAAATATTTTAAGTATTTCTATATACAGTTAAGCACCTTTATGGGTTTCCATGACACAAACAATTCATTGAGACTTAAAGACAATTATCATTTCATAACTAGATGTTTTATTATGGAGATTTGAATTTTCAGCCTTTGAAACAATAAGCCTTGTAAGGTTTTTTTTTTTGTTTGGTTTAAAAGAATAAAAAAGTGAAAAAATGAAACTATTTCTCAAAAATTACGGAGGAATACTAAAAAATTCTTAAAATAAAATTTTCAATCCAACAAGATTATGATACTTTTTTGACCATTTAAAAGATCCAAACAAAAAATTCTAATTGGATGATTTTATCTTAATTTTGTTAGAAAATATAATTATTATTTTTAGTTGGCTTATTAAAATTATTCATTAAATATAAAATAAATATCAATTGAAACAAATACAATCATATATAGGTGTAAATGTGTATATATATACACGTATACGTGTACATATATGCACACATATAAGTTTATATAAATATCTATATGTATATGTATGTATTTGTCCGTGTATAGATATTTATAGTTGCAAATATTATATTAGAATTTGTTAATTAAGTTATGAATATGTATGGGTGCAAAAAAAAGTTTATGTAAAAGTAAATTTACTTTATGAAATAAATTAAACGCTAATTTTATTTTTTGATTATTTGGAAAAATGTTAAAGGTGGCCACCAACATGACTATTTTTTCGGGTAAGTCCACTAGCTTGATTAATTAAAATTCGTATATATAATATTATGTTAGGATCGAGATCTTATTCAAGTGAGGTGAGGGTTCATTTTTTATTCAATTAGTGTGAGTTTAATTACCTCTCTTCATTAATATTGCATCAAAAAAAAAATTTGTCATCACTCATTAGTACCAATTTTTTCAAAAAATAAAAATCAAAGTGAAAAATAATAAGGGGTGAGACTTATTGGTGAGTCCCATATGGGACATAAAACATTAGTTTTTTAATAAAAAAAAAAATAATATTTAGCTCCAAACTCAGTAGAAAAAACTTGTTCATACTCGAATACGTGTCTTAATCACAATCTGTCACATATGTATTGCACATATATTTTTTAATTTTATTTATTTTTTATTTTTTAGTTAAAACTATATAGTCACATAATATACATGTGAATGCATGCGTAGCATATTAAGATTGTGAAACGAACCTAAGTAAAAGTAAATTCCTCCTACTTAGTTTAGAATTAAACAATATCCAACAAAAAAAAACACATCACCAACTTTGGGCCGAATCCAATTTTCTGAAGAAAATGCGTAGACTGTGAGAACTTTAATCCCCCATCTGCAACAGCACTCTGTGAGTTCTCTCATTCTCTGTCCACCGGCCCTATGACCATGTTCCATCGGCAAACCTTTCTGTCGTGCCCACCTCCTATTACCATCCATGATCACAGCCACATGTTTCGGCATTAGTTGTAGTTGGAGACCTGCTGGCAATCGCTCCTCTTCTTGCAATAAATCTTCGGTGCCAACCACTACTCCCTTTTCTTCACCGTCTTCAATGGCTGCATTCGCAAAAACCTTGCGAAATTTGGAAAGAGAAATCGAAAGATACACATTCAACTCATTTCTTTCTGTTGGAATCCGATCGAATGGAATCAAAGAGAAGGCTTTGTATTTGGAAGAGGAAAGGCCTTTGTTGATCAAAGGAGGATTTGGGAATCGCAAGGATAACATTTTGGTTTACAGATCACCCACTTCCGATTCGATCTATTGGCAATTTACCTTTGCCCGCCACGCTTGAATTTAAGGGCATTGAATTAACAAAAACGACGTCGCATCAAATTTAGACTTCCTTGACCAGAATGTAGCTTGCTTCCATTTTACACAATTGCAGGCCCTCCTCATGTGACATTAAATTTGGGTCAGTGCAATGAGACTACAAAATATGGAAATGCGATACCTTTGACGAGACTAAATTTTAAGCAACTGATGTCTACAAAGCTGTCGGGGTTTGCCGTTACTCAACATGTTTTTGGAGTTTGCTCCATCAAAATTGTTTTTCCACGGTTTGAGGAGCCAAGTCAGAGTTCGTGTCCTATATCGTGTACACACACATCTAGGATAGAATTGTTTTTTTTTTCTTGTGGTAAGTAGGATAGAATTGTTACCCCTCTCTCGTTGTACTAAAAAGAGAGGGGGGGGAATGCTATATTTTTTAAATTTTTATTTCAAATAATATGGTAATGATGTGTCATTATATTACTGTGACACATTAATTACATGATTTTATATATTGTCAATATTACAGTATCACATTATTTAGAATGTAAAATTTGGAATACATATTTGGAAAACATTACATTTTCCTTTAAAAGATCATAGTTTCATTGTACATTTAAGTGTTGGACCTCCGGTCTCTCTCTCTCTCTCTCTCACACACACACGCGTTATATGCTCGTACATAAAAATAATGAATTGGACGTACGATATACTAAAGAGAATGAATAAGCAGGTGATGGCCTAGGTCACTATCTGCTTCGCATTATTTCAGTAAATATTTTAAGAGGTAAATTATAGTATTTCAATATCACATTTATTGATCCATGCATGAACGAGTTGAGCAGCGAGTACTTCAAGCTTATAACTCGTTAAAATTAATGAGTTGCAAATTATAATCAAGCCCTGAACAATTTCAACCAAGCCGATCATCACGAGTGAGCCCAATAAGCTTAATACATTTATTATAATATTAGGATAATTATTAAATCAAGTTTGCACTACTTGTTAAGTGTTTTTTCCTTTTAACTTATGATAGTCAACCAAAATTATTAGTATGAGGAGCTTTCGTGCACGCAGTCTTGAGTGTCATCTGCCAACACTTTCGTATATCTAAGCTCTCTCTGTATGAGCAAAGGCCAAATGAAGGTGGTTTCTGATTCTTGAATCTCGTGGTGATTTTTTTTATTCATTTAACCAACTTATTTGTGCCACATTTTACAATTACGTATATATAGATATATGTATGTATGTATATAATATGATGTTTTTAAATTTATTGGCTGAAATTTTGTCAAACGAGCTATCTTGCATTTGACTTTCGTTTGGCAATTAACGCCACAGAACATGGGAGTTACTTAAGTTTCAAAACTGGTATTAGTTAGAAGAATGTTGTGAGAATTACGCAAGCCCTCACATGGGAATCACCTCCATATTGCATATACAGGCTCATATCCATATTTAATGCCATCTCTGTATTTATCTATTTATGCTTTCAAACATAGTTATCAGAATTAGATCAAATCGGTCAGTTCAACCAATTGAACCTAAAATAGGACATTAAACCGATTTGGTTCGATTAATATATCGATTTTGCCAAGGAACCGGAAAAAATCGGTTGAACCGTCCAGTTTTTAAAAAACCAAGTGAACCAGCCAATTTTTTTAAAAAACTGGTTGAACCACCTTTTGTCTTTTTATCACTTATAACTTTTTTTCTCACAAAACTTTTTATATTTGATGATTAAATGATGAAATTTGGTATAAAATAAGATATTGTTACATGTATTTTTTTTATATATAAAATATATTAAAATTACATATTAAAATAATTTTAATGATTATGCTTATATTTTATTATTTATCACTAAATAAAAAAATATATATTTTTCTTGTGATTTTCTTAATTTTTAATATATATATATTTTTAATATATTAATTATAAAATCAGTTGAACCAATTAACTATAAATCGATCCCTTCACCGACTCATTATCCAATCCCATTTTGATAACTATGCTGTCGAAAAAAATTGTTATTAGTTCCATGATAATGGCTCCCATTCCATCCTTTGGGAACAAGATGTACATTGAAGTATGAATAT
>CM018031.1:13686746-13886913 GCA_008638375.1 Nyssa sinensis
AGTAGATGGGACAAAGAGGGACCACTGACCTATATCTTGATTAGTCCATCTCATGATAAGGGCATGCAAAAGATGGAGTTATTAACAGGGACACAAGGGGGGGCACCCAATTAAGGAAATCTTTTGAGATATTGTGAAAGTAACAAGAGAAAAGCCCCCATCAGCTAGAAGAGATGGATGTGGACTCATCAAAACAATACATGAGGTTGGGTGCTTTTTTAGCTTAAGCAAGGCAAGTCAGGACACATTTTGTTCATACCTCTCTTGGGTCTACAAAAAGAGCTCTTGTTGGTGGGGTTTTTGTCAATTCATGGAGCAGGGTGTTTTTCTCTTCATGATTTTCATTTTTCAACCCTTTGATGCACCACAAGTCTTCAGGGCATGACAGTAACTTCCAATGTGGGATGTGAAGTTTCAAACTGTCACACCCTCCAACTTCTGTTACAACCACCTTACAGTCCTTAGACTTTGTAGCCATCTTGGTGTGCACAAACCTGCACAGGGTTCGAACCAGCTTCCCCGATGATGGACCCTCATGGTGCACTCCATACATGAAGTAGAATCCAAAGGGCTTAAAAAAATCTGGCAGTGCTGGCACTTTAAAGCATGGGAATAGCCTATCAATTAACCTCGAGCTCTTGGCATATAAGAAGCAAGATAAGGGTGCTTTTCCTATCCTTAGCTTGAATAGTTCTCCACTGTTCCAAACACTCAGCATGGCCCAACTACTCGGAACTTGTCCATCTAACCCAAACTCACCACATGACTCACCACGTGGAAAGGCCACAAAGGTACCCAAACTCAGCTTGTTTTTAAGCACTTTGTCTATGTCATGGGGAAAGAACTCAGTTGAACCCATGAATTTTCTATACAGAAACTCAGCTTGTTCTATCTTCAGCTCCTTTATCTCAATGTTTGATGACAAATGGAAAGAGCGATTGTTAAGTACTGGATAGACAAGGATTGCTGGGGTTCTGAACTTGACAAACCCAAGCTTGTCAACAAAGAGCTTAACAGAGGCTTCATTCTCTTTCTCTGTAGCCATGTAAGCATAATCAACATGTTTGGAGATGAACCAGCCTTCCAAATGGTGCACCAGGCTCGAGCCAATCCCTTTTCTTCTGTGAAGGGGCGAGACCCTTAGGCCCAAGATGTACCCCACCCTGGCTTGATCCTTGGGGGGCTTGTGAATTGTGACCAACTTTATAGATCCTTGAATGACTCCAACTAGCTCATTTTCCAACTCGGCTACCTAACAAATGAGTGAGTTCTTTCGATAAGACATCATTAACATAAACATGATCCCATGAAGGGAATGAAGATGAGAGTTAAAAAAAAAAAAAAAAACACATAAAAAAAGAGAAAAATTAGTGGTACCAGCATGTTGTACATCGGACTATTACGGATTCTACAGATGGGGTCACCCATGGTATCTGTGAAGAGAAACACATGCTCGGCTGGCCCTACCTCACATCTTCTCTCAAGATCTTCCACGCGAGCTCTATCGATTTGCTCCTCGTAGTTTCGTATCTTAATCTCCACAAATCCCATTTTTCACTCTCTCTATTCTCTACTGGTAAGAGACTGAAAGGAGAAAAAATTTGCTTTCGAAATTCAAGAGAGAAATGAAAGCAGAGCTAAGGTATGTGGAAGTGCTTGGAGAGAGCTAAGCTTCAGCTTCTTCTACTTTTGATAATATATGGTCATGATTTATATATATAAATATTGAGACATATACATATATATGAATCCAAGGTGGAGGAATGTTCTCTGTAAAGATCAACATCAACCTAGGTCTCAACAATGATGGTAGACAAAAGGTGATTAATTATAGAATGTGTGTTTTGTCTTTAGCCTTTACCATTATCAACTTACTTAGCCTATCCACGTTAGGATAACCTCAGGCACACGACACGGTGCACGCCTAAGCATATGTGTTGTTGGCCAGCCCTCATTCGATATATATATATATATATATATATATGTCCACATAAATTAACACACACATATATATATATATATGCATGTAGAAAGAAACAAAAAATTGTACCCAGAGAATATCATACATGTCCACGTACCCTCTCTTCCATAAATTATTGGGCGGAACGATTACTCTAAACCATCATTAACTTTATTGTAATTTTTCGGATACATGACTAATCAAATATCATATATAATAATCATACAAACTCTCGAATAATGAAGTGAAGTGACTATGACACTGAACACTATATATATCTTCTTCTTGTCCGTACCAACAGTCGGCAAAAGTAAGAAATATCTCAGAATCTAATCATAGGCCACTCTCTTTGATATAGTTATGGTGAGAAGCCCAAAAGAAAGAAGAAAACAACTCTTTAATTAGTATAGTCCTGTGAGGTGCACATATGGTGGCTTGGAAAGTTATTAATCAAGCAAATGAAGAGTCTAGATTGCGTGGGTGATCCACGTGTAGGATGCATATACAGATTAGGATAATTAAGTGCGGGATTAAATTAATTAATGAGTTAGGGTTTGTTGGTTTGAACTTTTGGTTTGTGAGGAGAGAGAGGTCCTTTTCTGTCCACACTGATCCTTTTTTTCATTTGTAGTATTTTATGATTTGTTATATGTAGGCTGTTCGCCATGGGTGGTCCCTCATCTTAAAGGCTTAAACACTTAGATTCGAAAGTGAAAGTGAAAACCCACTATAAACCACCTCTCACTTTCAAGTAATTAAGAAAATCAAGAATTAATAATGATCATGCTGGACTCAACGTCGTGTATTAGAGGCTAACAAAGTTGACATAATTAGGGCGCTGCTAATTCAACCTTTTTCTTTATCCAATAAGCTATGTTTAGTGTTACTGTTAAAATTTTATTGAATTAAGTGGATCTTAGCATTTTATTGTAATTTGAATTAATTAAAAAAAATGTTACTACATGGTCAATGATATAAATATCGACAATTTCATAAACGGAGGGGGTTCAAACAAGTGGGTGTTATTCACTGGTAACTAACTAAATATAGATATAAAACACATACAATATTTATATTGTCCTATGATCGAAATTCTATTGGAGTAATACAATTACTTATCTTTACACAATTAGTGTGAGTTTGATTCCCTCTCTCTTTATCATTAATTGTATCAAAATATATATATATATATATATATATACACACACACACACATACATACACACTGCCTTGAGTAAGTCCTTTGATAAAACTCAATTTAGTATGTCAACTCCAAGTGTTTCAATCAAGTTAATTAAGAATGTGTATTTGTTGTTATTTAGTTTTTGAGAAATGTTTGGTATACTCGATTTAGTTATTTATTTTTGTTCATCTTTAAATGTGTCTGAGTATTTTTCAAATTAATAAATAATTTTAATTATTCTGTTAAAATTTAGAAGATAGTTAAACTAGTGCCAGCAGACGAATAAATCAAGTGACTTTTTAAAAGGTATATTAGTGCATATAACATTACCCAATTCATTTAGCTCAACCAAAAAAGTAATTAGAAAAAGGCAACCAAAACACGCGCGCGCGCACGCACACACACATATATATATTTATGTGTGTATTTCAAGAGAAGAGATGGAGGAGATAAAAGAAAGGTTAAAAAGTCTCATCATTTGTGATCCATTTAGAAAGGAAACAGAAACCCGGTAGTTGCATATATATATATATATATATATATATATATATATATATATAACACTATATGACACACTGGACGATCTCCCAATCACAAGATTCACAATACATGGCTCTGGAAACTCTGACTGTCTCCATTTCCTCTTTTTCTTTGCACTTCAACCTACTTAAAGTCTCAACTACTACACATTTATTCATTAATCAAAGCAGGCTGCCCCATTATTAATTACCAGAACAGACACGTGCACCATAACCAATCAGGAAGCGTACACGTGTACAAAGGTTCATTCACCTGGGAATCACTTTGGGTCCACCACTATCACCAAGGGTGAGAGATCTTTGCCAGACATCTTTAGTAAAGTGGGGCCCTCGATTCATGATTAAGCTCCACAAGTGCTCCAAGAAGTGTACAATATCTGTCTTCTCTGTGTTTTTCTTTGCATGCATTATGTTGTCTGCATGCTTTTTTGGATGATACTTTGGAGCCATTTATAATGTGTCCATGAGTAGTGGGACCCTACATTTTTGTGTGGGGAGGTGGGTCCCCCACACATAAAAACTCTTCGGTGGGTAGGGGGGAATTTAGTTGCTTTGGAGTTTCTTGATTGGGCCAGCTTAGTTCCATGACTCTTCTTCTTCCTCTTCACCTTTCATATCTCTCAACTTATCTACAAATTGTAATTATACTTCTTAGTATGTTCCAAAAGAGTCTCTCCCTTACTCATTTCTATCCATTTCTCTCCACTCTCTTCACATATCAATCTTAGGTAGAAATTTTAAGTGGGCATTGACATTTTCGGATGAAAAAAGTGAGATATGACTTAGCGAGTGTGATGTATCACACGGCAATATATCTATTTAATAATATTATGTCATGTTTTATTGAAAAATATGTATCATAACATATGACATAATATCAGAAACAAACTAACACAGTAATATATCAGTCCCATTAAAAAAAAATTTAGAAAAAGAAAGTTGATGGGTACCATTGAGCCCTCATGTTAGGGTCCCACCTAATGTTACACAATCTCACTTCTCCGTTTAGTCCACACCATATATCTAGCATTCTAAAAAAAAAATTGATGTTAGAAATGTCACACAAAGTAATAGTAGATGTTATCAAATTGTGGAACTTGGTTTTAGATTTTGTATTATCTTCTGTCCTAATCTAATGCAATTACATCAAGAAATGTAGTTCAACCTACTCAACCAACCAACCATATATATATATATATATATGTATATATATATATATCTTAGCATTAGTCTTTGTGGATGGATGAAAGTGGAGTTGAGAGCATCATTCCTTAGCCAACACCAACATAACAAAATAGAATACGAAACAAAGACGGAACTATGTTGTACCTTAGACATGATTGCTTATGCAAGAGACTTCAAAACATTTTTTTTCTTCTCTATTTATTAATTCCCCGATTGGCCCCGTCAGAAGCATCACATATATATATATATATATATTTGCACCATGGGTAATTTTGGGAATAAAGAGTGTATTATAGATGTTGGTTAGAGTGGAAGTTTTGTGGACCTGAAATGTATTATAAGCTTAATTATTTAATGGAATATTCATAAAAAAACAAGCAGGTGAAGAACAAAATTACTAACCTGAAAAGAAAAAGCAAAAAGACACAAACAGAAATGGAAGATGTTAGTATCCACTAGGAACAAAATTGCATATGTTTGTGTCTCTATATAAATATCTATATCTATATGCATATTAGTTAATATAGTTCTGCACTTCGCCTGCATGTACCAATACTCCTGGCCTGCTTTTATAATTCTAGTATTATATTACAACATGCATTTATAATTTTGCACTTTACCTGCACCTACCACGTACGTGCTTTCTACCATAGTTGTATTATTATATTATATATCTTGCTTTCATGTATCAACTACTTTTTAATTTAAAAGTTTACATAAATTAGTTTTAAATATTATTACTTTATTTAAATTCAAATCATTTAATTTTTTTAAAATATTATTATCTTATTTAAAACTATTTTTCACTGACTCTTTGTTTTTATAACCACAACTGTCTACAATTCATTCATAGGCTCAAATGTCTCCCACTGTCCAAAACTTTGAGAATCTTTATATATATATATATATATATATATATATATATATATATATATATATATATATATATATATATATAGATAGATAGATAGATAAAATCAAGATAAATGGATCATTGTGCAGTCCTATTTTAAAGAGTTGCGTTAATGAACAATGAACAACATATACGTACTAAAATTATAACAAATGTAATTTATCAAAACCATTTGTCGTTGGTTTTCGAGTCTTAAAATGAGAATTTCGACATGTCTCATGAGCTACTTTAATTTAAACTTTCAGGTATAAATTTACTCCCTCTTTAAACATTATTTGTTAAATGGGGACAAGAGATTCAGCGGGTGAGTTAAAAGGCATTATTAATATAATGGTAACCTTTTCTATTTTATTTTAAAATATACAGATATTTTATTTATATCATTTTTTATTTTTAAAATGATAAAATTTTTTATTTTTTTCTTATTTTACATTTTTTCAATTTTGACTATTTTTTTCTAATTTCTTTTAAATTTTTTATTTTTTTATTTAAAAATAAATTTAAGGTAAATAATTTATTTTTATTTATATAAAAATAAATTAAAAATTTTTATTAATATTTATTTAAAAATTGAAAAAAATATATATGAAAATGGTTTTTGTCATTTTAAAAAAAAAATTGATAAGAGAGAAATATCTGTATATTATTATATAAAGTATAAAATGTCAGTATAATTTCAAAAATCTTAAAAGATGTTAGTACAATTGTCATAAACTTCAAAAAAAAATTAGTGTAATTTACCTATAATGATTGAACAAATTACGAAACTAACAAATTCCGCTGCACATAGTACAGGCATGTGAGTATATATATATATATATATATATATATATATATATATATATATATATAAAATCTGAAATATGCTATTCTGTTGGTCGTCTAGGCCTTGATGTTTTGAGCTTGCGTGCAGGCAAAAGTCCAGTTGGTGGATGGGAGTTAACCCCAAATTTAGTTGGGCTTTAGTGCTTATGGCTTCACCGCAAACCATGTTATTTGAAGTTGGTGTTAGAGTAAATTTTGCACCCGTCTGGGCTACCTGTTTGGCTTCAAGGTGAACATTAAATCTTGGTTTGGATACAGATCGATCTTGACCACCAATTATGTCTAGACGCATATTTGTGCCAAATTTTTCTGTGATGGATAAAAGAGATTCCACGTATATGAAGTGGAATAAGGTGTAGATATAGACACTTTGAGGGAGAAAATAAGAATTGATTTTAAGAGAAGGATCTCGGGCGAGAATGGAGCCAACTAAGTGTGTGTTTACACTTACAGTCAAACCCTCTCCTTTAAACCATAATGGGAGCCTTTTTAATGGAATTCAAGGCTATTGAATACCTTAGTAATTTCGTCATTGATGATTTTCTAAGTGTTTTCTTCTATTCTCTATCTCCTTATTTAGGAAGTCTTTGTCTTGTATTTATAACCTGAGAGAAATGTATTAGCCGAAATAGATTTTGGTGAGAAGTCACCCAATCTAGGCCACGTAATCTACCCTATGCAAATGAATAGAAGTTCATCTATTCCTATACGTTATTGACTTTCGGCTCCTATTAATAACGATTGTAATTCAAATTCTCAAAATTAGACAATGTTGCTTGTCGCATTAAATAGAGGATAGGTAAAGTCACTTTCTCAATTAAATGCTAAGCACTAGTAGAGAAACCTCTTACTTTAACTATCAAACTACTAGATCTCAAATGTCCTGTGGGTCATCAAGTCTCTCTTGAAAATCCAGTTTGGTTTGGTCCCTGAACCAACTTGGCCTTCCTGGGCGAGGTTGGCCTTATTGGCCATCTTTTGTCCGTGTTGGGCCTTTGGGCACAACCTTTTCTATCTGGGGTATCGTATTTTTCTGTTCATAGTCTCTTTGGGCTGAGTCGAGACTTGTCTGTCCGACTATCTTGACCTTATGCTACGTCCCTGCACTGGGGGATTAGGACGCCTTAGGCAGTGAATTTGTGCCCAGACATTTACAATTGCAAATTGATATTCTAATCTTGCTTTAACTTTGGGTTCAATCAATCACACCTATTTTTTTTTTGTCATGGATAGCATGGTAGAGCCAATTGGGACTAGCTTGGCTAATAATTCAGGGAGTTTGAACATGGGCAAGGCCTGATAATCTTATTCTAGCCCAACAGAAAAACTTAGTGTTCCATTGTGTTAAAATATACATATTCAATCTATGTGCAAATACATTTAACTCATTTATTCTAATCTTAAGTTTTTTAGATGAGAAGTTACATGTTTCGTTATAAGTTTAAAATAATATTGAAGTTTAGTAAATTTCGAATGTGGGACAAAATGAAATTAAAATCTCTTGCATAAATGAACAAGTTTTTCAAACTTTGATAAGCTTTTAACGTGAAACAAATTAACTTGATGCATATTTTTTTTTTTAATAATTAAACGTGTTAAGATATATTAAATTGGTTGACATAATTAAAATTTGAATACTGCTTACTTATTAATTATGTTAAATATGTTTATACATTAATGACATAAATATATTTATGTTTAATCTAAATCCATTAACCCTATATCATTATGTCATGTCATGTCATGTCAAAAATTAATATCCCAACAAACAAAAACGAGCACTATATTTTTCAGTTCATTTTATCTTTTCTCATTTTGCAACTAAAAGGTTCCTTGCCCTTAGCAAAGTTCTATTCTGGAATTCACCAAGAGGAAAGGTCCAGTTTTATTAGTTGTAAATTAACTCATACATGCAAAGTCATCACAATGTGATGATACCATGCCATGGTTGTATATATTATAGAAGCTTCCCTATATAATTTACTTACCCATAACAAGCAGAAGAGTCCAAGATGTACAAAACGTGCTTTAGACCGTCCGTCCTATCTCAATTGTCTCTGCATTTGACGCAGAATAATCACTCACAAGAACATAGTTGAATGAGTAAATTTTTATTACTTTTAGTATTTTTAATGGTGAGATCAGTGATTATACGTGTGATGAATGGATGATTCGCAGAGAGTATTAATGGAGGATTATTCAATTTTTTTTTTCCAGTTGAACAGTCTCTGTTAATTGTCACTCTCAGTGGGTTCAAACCCTCCTCTTTCTTTCTTTCTTTCTTTCTTTCTTTTATTAGCCTTTACCCAATCCCTCCTCCCATTACACACACCTCTCACCAATCACCACTCTCAACCAACTTAACAACATTTTCCGATCTTTTTTCTTTTTTTTTTTTGCCCCCTGATTTCATTTTCTGATTTATCATTTCACTTGAAGAGTATGAAAAGATCAACTACTAAAAAGGTTGGTGTTGTAGAGAACACTGGGTGCAAATACAATGAGGAGGTTATTATTGAGTGGGAGCAGAGGCCTGGTGGCATGCTTGTTCAGAAAAGGTGTGTTGGCTCTGGTTCTGCTGCTGCTACTTCTGGTCCCATGATCAAAATCAAGGTCTCTCATGGTTCTTATCATCATGACGTCACTGTGCCTGCTCAATCCACTTTTGGTATTTCCCTATTCTTTTTTCCCCTGTTGAATATTCTTCTGTATTTGTTTAATTGGTCTCTTTGTTTAGATAGGTATTGATGCCCTTCAACTAGGGTTTCTCATTTCATGTTATCCTTTTGCTCTCTTTACTTTTGATATAAGATGAGAAGAAAGAATCATGGTTTTCATATTACTTTTATTTCTGACTTATGACTTGTGTGTACAAGTCATAATAAATTGATTTTGGTTATCAATTGTGGGGAATTTGAAAAGGTCATAATAAATAGATTTTGGTTATCAATTGTGTGTACAAGTCTATTACTCTAGAGAAACCAAAGTCATTTCAAGGTATAACTAATGAAACAAGCAATCAAGCAAGACAAGTTTCAAATCCTATTGAGCATGTTGGGGTGGAATGGAATCGATAACATTACATGCTTCCCTTGGTTTTTGAATGAAGGATTATTTATTTATTTTTTTATATTTTTGGGGAGTCTTTAAACTAGCTCCTATACTAATTTTTGTAGGGTTTTATTTTATCAAAACCTGAAATTGATGCACAATTGTCTTTCGTGGTCTAATGGAAGGGGATCTGAAAAAGGTTCTTGCCCATGAAACTGGTCTGGAGCCTAAGGAGCAGAGACTGTTGTTTAGAGGGAAAGAAAAGGATGATGAGGAATGTTTGCACATGGCTGGTATAAAAGACATGTCAAAGGTGATACTATTGGAGGATCCGGCCAGCAAAGAGAGGAAGCTTGAGGAGATGAAGAGAAATCAATATGAAGTCATTGCCAAAGTTAGAGCAGAGGTTGTTAAACTCTCAGAAAAGGTCAGGACCCCTTTCATAATAATGAACCGTATCATGTGACACCAAGGAGACTTGATCAAATGTTATTTATGTTTTAGGTTGTTGCCTTGGAGACAGCTGTGCATAATGGCACCAAGGTGGCGGACAAGGAATTTGTCGTCTTGACAGAGTTGTTCATGGTTCAATTGCTTAAATTGGATGCCATTGAAGCTGTTGGAGAAGCCAAAGTGCAGCGGAGGATTGAGGTTTGTAGTTATTGCTGCTCTTATATCAATAAAAAAAATAAAAAATTCCCAATTGATGACCTCTTTAGTCTACAAATCCATATAAGCTATTTGTTTAATATTTATGCATAAAACACAACCAAAAGCAGCAATTTGATATAGACCATAGGTGTCAGCTGTGTATATTTATGTCCTCTAGCTTTCATGTAGCCTGTGAAGCACGAATACTATTACAATGAAGCCAAATTCGTATCGTATATTCATACCTGTATTGGATATCGATACTAATCATATACTCACGGGTACTAGTCAAATAGTTCCTTAATGTATCCATGAGTTGAAAATAAGTTCGTTAATTTAAAAATTTGTACTCAATACTTCTCGGATAATTCAGGACCAGTGATATAGCATTATAACTTCTCGGATAATTCAGGACAGGAGATATAGCATTATAATATAATTATTAGAAAAAAAAAAGAGAAGGATTTCAAATACTTGGACTATTATTTATGAGAAGAAAAATTGAGATATAATGGGGTAAATCGTGTTAAATTTGATCCCAATTCCATTAATGCCATATGACCATCAGTTTTCTCATGTAAATTTTAATTATAAGTTAGAAGCTTAGAATATCTTATAAATTCATAAAAAATATCGTATATATATCCCTGTCTCTGTGAGTGTCATATGACAGTTATTCTTTAATTTTTATACATACATATTGCCATATCATCACTGTGTCCGTATCATATATTTTAAGAATTCATCATATTAGTGTGTCCATATCATTTTGCCTCCATGTTCATGCTTTATAGCCAAAAGGAATCTCAAGGGAAACACTTTTGAAGTTCAACCTTGAGACTCTTGCCTCAACAGTACCAATTGTGCATCACATGTGAAGAGTTTAGCTTTAAGTATAGGCATCTGCCTCGTACATTAAGTAAAATACTGTTCTACCCTCAGAAGTGAAGTGTATATATGAACATATGTGTATATATGTATGCTTATTTGCATCTTCAGGCTTACATCTAACATATTTCAAGGTTCTAAAGATTCTGCCCATTTTTCCCCTATAAAACATTACTCGAGGTTTAGTATCTGGAGGCTATGGCCAGACTGAGCTGCATATGGAATGTGCCTTATGGAAGCTCCATTTCCTGGTCTTGTTATTATCAAGAAGGGACTTTGTATAGTTTTTGAGCTCAGGAAATGAATTTTCCTCTGAAAATGCAGGGTTGGACTCTTTGGTTGAGGCCTAAATCTGTAGACAGGATAGGATAAAAGTCTCACATTTTGAAATGGAAAGTGTGTAAGACCACAACTCCCAACATGGTTATATATGGTATACCAAATGTTTCTATTTGTTTACATTCAAGTTTGTGTATATGTAAAAGAGCCCCAGAAAGTAAAAAAATGGTGAAGGTCATAACTTTACTAGAGGTTTTGTGACCCAAAAAAAAAAAACTAAAAACAAAAAAAGAAGAAGAAGATGAAAAGAGAAAAGGCATAATTTCTTGCTCCTCTGCACATTTTCAAAGTAAATAATCGTGAACTCTAAGGCAAGTGTCCAAACTAGTTTCAGGCATGGGTGGGAAGAATGCCATGTGCAACGCATTCTATGTTTCAGGCACATCAACAATTTCCTATTGAAATTTCTGTCCTTCCTATGTTTGTAAGTTGGAACTCATGTGGCAGGATAAATCTTACTTGCAAATAGAATGATTTTGGTTCCATTTTTCAGTCTTAAACCATCAAGAAGGAGCTCTGTCTAATTTTTTGGCTCTGGAAATAATTTTTTCTTGTCAATAAAAATTTGGATCCTTCAATCCATTTTCTTCAGATTTATTAGTTCTTTGGTGTGGCATCTCAAAAGGGGCTCCTGAAATCTATGTAGGTTCAGAGTTCAGAATTACTGATAGCTGGCAAGACGGCTAGTGCTTCCATTTTGTCACATTCTTCTTCATAATTTTTTAGTAGATTCATTCTTTACCTTTCTGTGTAGAATAAATAGCAGATGGTACAGGATGTATGAACTGCATATCATTAGTTCTTTTTTATTTCCTGACAAATCCAATTTGCTTTCTTATATTTGGTTTTCAGATGTTGCTTAATGTGACTTCATGAACTTGTTTTGATTCATCTTTCCTTTTAGATGGCATCCTTGCAAAATCCTCTGGATGAAAGCCGGAGAGAGAATTTTTTTTTTTCCCTATTAGCTCCTGAAACCTTTGTTTGAAACATTTAAGTATTTGAAATAATAAAATAGTTATAGTGGAAAAAGAAAGATGACATGATAAGTTTGAGAGGCACTGAATTATCATTAAATAAATAAATAAATAAATAAATTTGAGAGGTACTGCTTTGAGTTGTGAATGGAAGTATGAAGCACCATCTGTAGGCATATTATGCACTCATAACAGCTTAGTTGTTACGATTTCTTAAGTGTTTAATGCTAGTACTTGAAAGTATTGTTTGTATTTTTTTTAATTCCTATCTTAAAAAAAATTAACCCGTGTCTGTGCAATTAAAAAATTACAACTTCTGCTGTTCAAAATCCCTGAAGCATGTTTGCTTACGAGTAGCTGAATGCAGTAATATTTAATACTGTTTGGTCGATCCCCTTAAGAACCAGATTTCTGCATTCGTGCTTACAATTGAAAGAAATCCCACGTGTAATTTCAAGTCAATTGAAGTGTTACTGTTAAAATATTTATATGGAGGATGATGATGGAAACATTTATCTTCAATGTTGCTGCACAGGTTCGACGTGTCCAGAGTTTCCTAGATGCACTTGACAACCTAAGGGCAAGAAATAGTAGCAACACAGTCAGTCACTACTACTAAGTGGGAGACATTTGATTATGAAGTCGGAAGCCTTAATGCGCCAAATTCAATACAATCTTCCACAAAAATCACGCAGGATTGGGAACTGTTGGGTTTGTATAAACTCATAATGAAAAGAGTATACATATTGTTATATATGACTTGAATCTCATTTTGATACTGTGTGTTTTTTTGTGAATGTAAAGGATATTGTAGTTACATTTGAACCACACTGATACTAGTACATATGATTTTGTTGTTATATTGAAAAGTGGGGCTCCTTTCTCTCTTCTTATACCTTTGCCTATTATTCTGTATGTGCACTCAAATGGAGCAGTCCCCAAATCTTGCAGCATATATTCTTGCTTTGTATTACCTCTCAGTTGTAGCTCTAATAGCAGTTGAAATCTCTTCTAGTAGGAGCTTACAAATAATAAATGTGAACAATTTGGTTAGATGCCTAGACTCAAAACTTCAGTAGTTATAAGCAAATAAGCACCTATTGTAATGCCATTTTGAAATGAAAAATAAAATCAAAATCTTCCTTTTAAAAAAATAGATTTTTCTAAAAGGGTAGTCCAGCACACGAGAGATTTGGAGGAGAAAGAAAGGATTGGTTCGGGAGGAAAACTATAAACCTTACTTGATTAAGAAAGTGATGAAGGGAAGGGAAGGACAGGAAAGGAAAAGAAGGTAAACGGAAAGGAGTAAGAAAGGAAAAAGAACTTAGTAATTATACTTTACCAATATTTTGATAACAAATAAGTTTAATTATGCCATTTCTGCTCACATAATTAAAACATTCTCTTTTTTTTTTTTCTTTCTCCTTTCTTTAGTCTTTTCCAAGGAGAAGGAATGGTTACTACTATCATTTTCTTTCATATTTATTCAAATAGGAAGAAGGTTATCACTATGGCACTATTTGATAAAACTAAAAATTAAGTATTAAACAAATTTTAAAACCAAATTAATATTCTTAAAGGTTACAATAGGTTAATTTGTAGATCTAAAAATTTAAAAGTAAATTTATAAATTAAAATTTAAAATAATACATCATTTAAAAACTTAATATTCAATAATAAGTCAAGTCTCTTAATCTTAAAGTTTAAACTCATCTTAATTCTTTTAAGTAATACACAATGTATTTAATATATTAAACACCCAAAAAAATTTAACGTTAAATAATTAATTGGTGTATAGGCTATTTTTTCCAAATACACAGTGCATTTGAGAAAAAGTAATTAAGAAATACTTTTTTACAAATGTGTTTTAATACATTTTATAAAGTAAAATTAGCATAAGAGTAAAGGTAACTAATAACTATTTTTCTGCATAGGTAATTTAATATATTTAAAAAAATAAAATTAACGTAAAAGTAATTCTAAAAATTTAGCTAATTGGCCTCCGTGTCTTATACAACGTTAATAAATATATGATAAATTAACAAAATATATAAATTTTATTGACATTTATTAATTATTCATTGACCGAAAAAAATATGAATAAGACAATCCCATTTAATTTTTTCTATCCTTGTCGTTTGGATTTGATTTAACATGACTTACACAAGTAAAAAATTTACCTAAGAAAAGAGAGAAATGGGATTTTTCTCTACAACCCAAAAATGAAAAGTATCCGGAATACGATTCTTCAATTTATGAATAGGAAGCTCGATCTCCTCAAACATGCGACGATTACATTTCAACCAAATACCCCACATAATACAATATGAAACTGCCCTCTATACATGCTGACGACTCTTTGAAAACCCATCCTAACTAGTCAAAAACTCCTTCACCGACCTGTGATTGTGTTTTATCACCAGTGATTACAAATCCACCAGTTGCTCCACAACGGCACATGCACATTACGAAGCCAAAGTTCCATAATTAAACATGAACAACTCCATCATGCAGATTGAAGAGTGGTAGAGAACGAACAAAATACCAATTGTTTTCTAACACTTACTCCTCTCAGGGCTAGGGGGTACAGATACTTTATTAGAGGGCGGTATCCCTATTGTACCTGTATTGGATTTCGATATCTATATATAGAATATAGGCATATTACTTATCAAAAAAATAAAAAGAATATAGGCATATTGTTGTATCCTCCCTGTATTTGTGCCTTAATTTTTTCAGAAATTGTCATAACACAGTGTCTATACCCCACAGCATGTCATGTCCATATCCGGTACCCATGTCGTTCCTTTGCAGACTTAGGTTATACCATGTTCATAGTTCCATTAGGTTTCTTTGAGCGCTTTTCCAATTGCAATTTCCATAATCTACTGTCATACAACTGACCTTGTGCTACTTAATTAGTATATAATTGGATGTCCCTCTAAATTGACCTCTGTGCACTTCAAAAACAAAGAAATTGTGGAGCAGACAAAACATGCATAGGAACGTGTGGGATTTGTGTGTTATGCGAACTTGACCCCAGACCGATTAGAAGACAGCTCCTCTTATAGGATTACGGAGTTAAGTGATGATGATTATAGAGACTACAATCAGAGACAGGCAGATGCATGATTGAGTGGTCATGTTAATTTACAAATGTTCTGGTGCAATGGTGTAATTGATCTAGTGGATATAATATTGGAATTTCTACTCTTCATTGAGGGTTTTTTTTTTTTTTATTATTATAAAGATTTTCTATCGTTTCATGTTAATATATTGCCATTATATTCCGATATTTTGGTTGCAAATTTAAATGCTGAATTGAGTGTTATGTTTTTTCTTTTCAGATGTGATCTGATCAATGAAACATAAGGTCGTGAAACTGGAGATGATGGCTATTCAATTTTGGGGATGCAGAGTTGTTTATCGTTAGTGTCTTTAGATTTCTCTTATGCCGTGCTAGAAATAGATGAAAGAAAAAGCCTTACAGGCTGGTATCATAAGTTTTGAATGTAATCTTTATCTAAGGTAATCATGAATCAAAGGAAATGCTTCATTGCTTGGTTCTTGGAATCTTTTATAATTTATGTCCCTAGACAATTGGATATCTTTTATCCTTGGTTATGTAGGCGATTGAACTGGGTTGGTAATATTAATTGATACTATGGTCATTGCCTTACAATGCAAATAGTGTACTCTTCATTTTCTGGATGGTACCTATACTGCAGGTGCTCAAAGCTTCAGTCTGATGATACATTTGCTTTTCATCATGTAGGAAAAAAGAAGCAATGTCTAGCTGATTCTGAAGAAAATGGTCCATTTGCTTAACTAAAAATATAACATAATTTGGAAAATATTTCTTATGAAATGAGTTTAGCTGTGATGATATTGACCTAAAATCAATTCGATTGACAAGATATATGTTCCTCTTTGTTTTGATGTATGCCAGGTCAGTCAAAGGAGTGTTTGCATGACCCTGATAGTGAAAGGCTTGCAGATTGCTTTGCCTGAACCTAGTGCTGCTGATTTATCTTTATGATTGTTATTCTGATTTTAAGATTTGATACGATGATATCACAACAGCAGCTCGTACAAGAATCACTCAGGATTTGGAGCTTAGGTGCAGTATTAAGAGTGAGGTAATGTTTTGCTGTCTATAATGATGGGTCTCACTTTATATAAGTATATATAAATATTAATATATAAATAATGAATTAATATTGTTAAGAATAATTATTAAATAGATGAGGTTCATGAATTAAATTTATAATAACTAATCTCAATCTGTTAACTAAAAAAAGTCAAACAACTATTTTATATGATAAATAATAATTGATCTAGTTTATAAATTAGGTTGAAATGTCAAATTACTTAATAAGAATCGAGTTTATTAAGTATAGTATTATTTTATTATTAATAATATGATAATTTTATATTATTTATTCATCCTATTAATTTAGTGATAGATAATTAATATAATATAAAACTATTACATTATTTAAAATGAATTCTTTCTAGACTGATATTTTTAAATAATATAGTACGCTACTTTCACTTCTTGTGATAAAGCACCGGATTGATAACTTTGATGTCATCAGATTGGCCCCACGATCAGAAGTGAATCAACAATGGAAGATAGATGGGTGGTGGTGATGATATATCTATATATATATATATAGTAAAAAGATTGAAACAAAGTCATTATTGCAAATCAGTCACATAAAAGACAGTACAAAGTTATTCTAACCACAGACAATTTGGTGAAATCACAAATAAAGTTGATAGCAATTAATCCTCTAAAGGACATACATAAAAGATTTGTATACTTGCACTATAGCCTAAATTTATAATTAGACTTTGAATAATAGCCCCAACCCAACTTAGTCAATTTTATAGCGGCCCAAATAAATACTAAGTCATGACATCAATTCTATACTTTCTTGAAAAGTGATTATGGAACATAAAAAGAAAAAAATTATATAAAAAAAATTAAAAATAAAAGAAAAAATATAAAAGTAAAATAATCTTACATTACTTTTTATCAATTTAATTAAATAAGTATCAAAGAATAATTTATTAAAATAAGTTAATTTTAATTTAAAAAATATGAATCAATACAAAAATTAATTTCAATTTATTGCATTAAAGAAGTAATTTCAAATTAAATATTTACTTTTTCCCTCAAATGCACGAAATAAACATCGTTAGAGCAACTCCAATGGCAGATACTAAAATGGAGGTGCCATTTTAATATTTTAATATTTTTTATTAAAAAATGTAATTAAACTTAATGGTTATATTTTCACGAGTATAGTTTTCATAACGGTTGTAATTTAATGGATATATTTTTACAGTCAAAATTTTAAATTTCAAATTTCAAATTTTAAATTTTGTCCGCCAAAATAGAAGTTCAAAAAAATAAAATTCGTCTATAAATATGATCATTTTTCTCATGTTTTCATCCATCTATAATACATTCTCTCTATAAATTCAATATCCCCTTTCTCTTTGACTATTTATCCTCTCATATTTTCATTCACCCATTTATATGAATCGTTATCCTAATATTTTAGGAGGTGATCCTCAATATTGAGGAAGAAGATGATAATGAATTGATATGTTGTATACTATAACTAGAAGGTCAGAATGGTCTAGTCAAGGACAGATAAGAAGGCATCGTGGCTCCGTTCTAGGCCACAGAACAGTTAATCGTGGTAGAGCTGAAGGTCACAAAAGACTACCACGACTATTTTGCTACCCCTTGTGTATATGAAGGTTTTCTTCGAAGGAGGTTCCGAATGAGTCGTCCTCTTTTTCTCCGAATTGTAAATGAGGTTGAACAACACAATCCATTCTTCATCTAAACAACAGATGCCGTTGGAGTTCTCGGTTTGTCATCCCTTCAGAAGATAACAACTGCTTATAGAATTCTTGCTTACGGAATATCGACAAATTCTGTGGATGAATACATCAGAATTGGAGAAAACACTACTATACAGAGTCTGAGAAGGTTTGTGAAAGTTGTTATTGCAGTGTTTGACGACCATTACTTGAGGCCACCAACCAACAGCGATATTGCTCGATTGCTAGAAACGGGAGAACATCATGGCTTTCTCGGCATGTTAAGGAGTATTGATTGTATGTATTGGAAGTGAAAAAATTGTTCGACCACATGACAAGGTATGTATACTGGTCATTGTCATGAACCAACTATCATTTTGGAAACGGTGGCTTCTTAAGATCTTTGGATATGGCATGCCTTCTTTGGATATGGCATGCAAACCCATTGTTAGATCAGGGACAATGCAACTCATTCTCAACTACTGTCAAATCTTATCGAGCATTTGTGGGAACGACATAGCGAAGAATAATTCTCTCAATTTTAATTTCAAGTTGTATTTTTAATTTCACAAGTACTTTCATAACAATCAAACTTAATATATAGTTTTTCATAAATAATAGGAACATAATAAATAATGACTAAAAATTAAAACCCTGCTTTTTCATAATCTCTATCTTCAGGTTATTCCAATATGTTGAAGAAATTGAGTCTATGCCAGTAGTGTCAATTTCCATGATTTTCATTTCATTGTGCCTTTCTTCAATTTCTAACTATCTACGATGTTGCTCCAATGTTATCTCCTGTTGAGCAAACATTTTCTCGTGCTGCTCAACTTTTTGTCGTTCCACTTCCATTCTTTGATTCTAGTGGTGATGATCTAGTAATGCTTCAGCACCGGTTTGTTTCTTTTTATTTTTAAGTTGTTTCTTCGAAGCCTTTCTACCCAATGGCCTATCGAGACTGGGGGTGGACGAGGGTTCAGTGTCATCCCTTAAATATGGAGTTGAATAGAAAGATTCAACATGATTCAATTCAGCAGGACTACCATTTGAATGAGTTTTTGCTCTTATAATGCTGGTGAGATTATCAGTCTATTTTCGCTCCATTTTCAATATATTCCAACAATGCTCGTATTGAAATGGTCTTCCAATGATCTTAGCAAACATTTTTTTTGTTTTATCAACCTAAAAAACATATGAAATTATTCAATCAATAGTTAAAATATCAAATTATAGTAGTGTCTATCTAAAAAAGCCTAATTATTACATTATTTCGTTCGGTGTGTCCACTTTGTCGCAATATTTCAATTTGATTATAAAAATTGACAAATTTGCCATATTTTACATTTATATCAGTCCAACGGCTATTAATAGAAGTTTGCGAACGCCCTTCTTGATTGCCTCCATGAAGTTCTAAGTATTTCAATATTCTCTACCAGAAAGTACCACCTTGTTGTTCATTCCCAGTAATTGCATCTTTATTCGTGTTAAGCCACGTAGACACAATTAATTTATCTTCTTCTTGAGAGAAGTTCTTTATCCTTTGTGATTTTCTCATTCTTAGAGCGGTTTCATTTTGTGCTGGCACGAATACTATGGGATTGGATTACATAGCATCATTATATAAATCGGTGTCACTCATAAGCAAATCAGTAGGGGTGTTAATTTTTGACACGACACTACAACACAACTCGAACACGACACGAAGTTAATGGGTATGGGTTTAGCATAAATGAGTTTGGATCATAAACGAGTTGACACGTATAACACGATTAATAAACATGTCGTGTTTGAATTTTAGTAGTGTTAACCTGTTTAATATGTTTAATTATAAAAAATATCATGAGTTAAGGTAATTCGTTTCATATTGAAAGTTTATCAAGGTTTTGAGACTTTTTATTTATAAAAGAGGTTTCTATTTTGATTTAGTACATGTTCAAAGTTTACTAAACATGAAAATTATCTATACATATTGAAAGATAAGCAAATCTTTTATTTAAAAAATAAAAAATTAAAATAAACGGGTTAAATGTGTCGACACGTGTAACCTGTTTAATAAATGAGTTGGGTTTGAGTTTTGAAATTTGACACGATTAGTTAATAATGTCAGGTTAGGGTTAACACATATTTTTGAATATGTATGCCTTGACATGACCCGAATACAACACGATAACACGAATTGACACCACTACAAATCAGTGAAAGAACTGTCAAATTGAGAATCCATCTACCAAAAAAAATTATAATCAATTTAAAGAATGAGCATAAAATAATTAATTAAAAATTAGTAAAATTACCCTTAATTAACAAAAAAAATTAAATCAAATTAGAAAATTCAAATTAAATTACAAAAATTAATTAACTAAAAAAAGTCAAACAACTATTTTATATGATAAATAATAATTGATCTAGTTTATAAATTAGGTTGAAATGTCAAATTACTTAATAAGAATCGAGTTTATTAAGTATAGTATTATTTTATTATTAATAATATGATAATTTTATATTATTTATTCATCCTATTAATTTAGTGATAGATAATTAATATAATATAAAACTATTACATTATTTAAAATGAATTCTTTCTAGACTGATATTTTTAAATAATATAGTACGCTACTTTCACTTCTTGTGATGAAGCACCGGATTGATAACTCTGATGTCATCAGATTGGCCCCACGATCAGAAGTGAATCAACAATGGAAGATAGATGGGTGGTGGTGATGATATATCTATATATATATATATATATATAGTAAAAAGATTGAAACAAAGTCATTATTGCAAATCAGTCACATAAAAGACAGTACAAAGTTATTCTAACCGCTGGCAATTTGGTGAAATCACAAATAAAGTTGATAGCAATTAGATCCTCTAAAGGACATACATAAAAGATTTGTATACTTGCACTGTAGCCTAAATTTATAATTAGACTTTGAATAATAGCCCAAACCCAACTTAGTCAATTTTATAGCGGCCCAAATAAATACTAAGTCATGACATCAATTCTATACTTTCTTGAAAAGTGATTCTGGAACATAAAAAGAAAAAAAATTATATAAAAAAAATTAAAAATAAAAGAAAAAATATAAAAGTAAAATAATCTTACATTACTTTTTATCAATTTAATTAAATAAGTATCAAAGAATAATTTATTAAAAATTATGAATCAATACAAAAATTAATTTCAATTTATTGCATTAAAGAAGTAATTTCAAATTAAATATTTACTTTTTCCCTCAAATGCACGAAATTGACATCGTTAGAGCAACTCCAATGGCAGATACTAAAATGGAGGTGCCATTTTAATATTTTTTATTGAAAAATGTAATTAAACTTAATGGTTATATTTTCACGGGTATAGTTTTCATAACAGTCATAATTTAATGGATATATTTTTACAGTCAAAATTTTAAATTTTAAATTTCAAATTTTGTCCGCCAAAATAGAAATTCAAAAAAATAAAATTCGTCTATAAATATGATCATTTTTCTCATGTTTTCATTCATCTATATTACATTCTCTCTATAAATTCAATATCCCCTTTCTCTTTGACTATTTATCTTTTCATATTTTCATTCACCCATTTATATGAATCATTATCCTAATATTTTAGGAGGTGATCCTCAATATTGAGGAAGAAGAAGACGATGAATTGATATGTTGTATACTGTAACCAGAAGGTCAGAATGGTCTAGTCAAGGACGGATAAGAAGGTATCGTGGCTCCGTTCCAGGCCATAGAACAGTTAATCGTGGTAGAGTTGAAGGTCACAAAAGACTCTGCCACGACAAATGGAATATGTTGCAGAGATCCATACTTGGCCATAAGGATTAGGGCAGCAACTGCTCTTGAAGTTAGGGCGTGTGGTTTCCAATATAATTTTGCACCTTGTGTTGCTATAAGTTAAGATCCACACTCTATTTTTTCATCTTCAATTTGTTTCAAATTCCCCTTTCCAAAACGACAAATGAAAATAATTAATTTGGTAGAAGTATTATTCATAATTTCATGTAGAATGTAGAAACTTAGCTTGCACTCAATATAGGATGCAGGTATTTCTACCCCTTGTGTATATGAAGGTTTTTTTCGAAGGAGGTTCCAAATGAGTCGTCCTTTTTTTTCTCTGAATTGTAAATGAGGTTGAACAACACAATCCATTCTTCATCCAAACAACAAATGCCATTGGAGTTCTCGGTTTGTCATCCCTTCAGAAGATAACAGCTGCTTATAGAATTATTGCTTACGGAACACCGACAAATTCTGTGGATGAATACATCAGAATTGGAGAAAGTACTACTATACAGAGTCTGAGAAGGTTTGTGAAAGCTGTTATTACAGTGTTTGACGACCATTACTTGAGGCCACCAACCAACAGCGATATTGCTCGATTGCTAAAAACGGGAGGACATCATGGCTTTCTCGGCTTGTTAGGGAGTATTGATTGCATGTATTAGAAGTGAAAAAATTGTTCGACCGCATGACAAGGTATGTATACTGGTCATTGTCATGAACCAACTATCATTTTGGAAACGGTGGCTTCTTAAGATCTTTGGATATGACATGCCTTCTTTGGGCTTCCTAGTTCGCTGAATGACATAAATGTTCTAGATAGGTCCCCTGTTTTTGCATTATTAGCAAATGGTCATGCCCCTCCAGTAAACTATACAATTAATGGCCATGAGTATACAATGGGATATTATCTAGCTGATGGTATTTATCCAAACTGGTTAACATTTGTAAAAACAATTCCTTGTCCGCAAGGTTTGAAGAAAAAACATTTTGCTAAAACACAAGAATCGGTAAAAAAAGATGTAAAGCAAGCATTTGGGGTACTTCAAGCCCGTTTTGCAATCATGCGTGGACCACCACGCTTTTGGGATAAAGAAACACTTGCAGATATTATGAAAGCGTGCATAATAATGCATAACATGGTCATTGAGGATGAAAGAGATACTGGTAACAATGACTTTTATGGAAGTGATGCAAATTCGCCTATAGAAGTGTCGCATGCGTATACACCAGAATTGGAAGACTTCATGCAAACCCATTGTTAGATAAGGGATAGTGCAACTCATTCTCAACTGCTGTCAAATCTTATTGAGCACTTGTGGGAACGATATGGCGAAGAATAATTCTCTCAATTTCAATTTCAAGTTGTATTTTTAATTTCACAAGTACTTTCATAACAATCAAACTTAATATATAGTTTTTCATAAATAATAGGAACATAATAAATAATGACTAAAAATTAAAATCCTGCTTTTTCATAATCTCTATCTTCAGGTTATTCCAATATGTTGCAAAAATTGGGTCTATGCCAGTAGTGTCAATTTCCATGATTTTCATTTCATTGTGCCTTTCTTCAATTTCTAACTGCCTTTCTTCAATTTCTAACTATCTATGATGTTGCTCCAATGTTATCTCCTGTTGAGCAAACATTTTCTCGTGCTGCTCAACTTTTTGTCGTTCCACTTCCATTCTTTGAGTCCAGTGGTGATGATCTAGCAATGCTTTAGCACCAGTTTGTTTCTTTTTATTTTTAAGTTGTTTCTTCAAAGCCTTTCTACCCAATGGCCTATCGAGGTTGAGGGTGGACGAGGGTTCAATGTCATCCCCTAAATATGGAGTTGAATAGAAAGATTCAACATGATTCGATTCAGTAGGACTACCATTTGAATGAGTTTTTGCTCTTGTATTGCTGGTGAGATTATCGGTCCATTTTCGCTTCATTTTCAATATATTTCAATAATGCTCATATTGAAATGGTCTTCCAATGATCTTAGCAAACATTTCTTTTGCTTCATCAACCTAAAAAACATATGAAATTATTCAATCAATAGTTAAAATAGCAAATTATAGTAGTGTCTATCTAAAAAAGCTCAATCATTACATTATTTTGTTCGGTGTGTCCACTTTGTCGTAATATTTCAATTTGATTATAAAAATTGACAAATTTGCCATATTTTACATTTATATCAGTCCAACGGCTATTAATAGAAGCTTGTGAACGCTCTTCTTGATTGCCTCCATGAAGTTCTAAGTATTTCAATATTCTCTATCAAAAAGCACCACCTTATTGTTCATTCCTAGTAATTGCATCTTTACCCGTGTTAAGTCACGTAGACACAATTAATTTATTTTCTTCTTGAGATAAGTTCTTTGTCCTTTGTGATTTTCTCATTCTTCGAGTGGTTTCATTTTATGCTGGCACGAATACTATGTGATTGGATTACATAGCATCATAATATAAATCAGTGTCACTCATAAGCAAATTAGTAGGGGTGTCAATTTTTGACACGATAGGACAACACAACTCGAATAAGACACGAAGTTAATGAGTTTGGGTTTAGCATAAATGAGTTTGGATCATAAACGAGTTGACACGTATAACACGGTTAATAAACATGTCGTGTTTGGGTTTTAGTAGTGTTAACCTGTTTAACACGATTTAACATGTTTAATTATGAAAAATATCATGAGTTAAGGTAATTCGTTTCATATTGAAAGTTTATCAAGGTTTTGAGACTTTTTATTTATAAAAGAGGTTTCTACTTTGATTTAGTACATGTTCAAAGTCTACTAAACATGAAAATTATCTATACATATTGAAAGATAAGCAAATTTTTTATTTAAAAAATAAAAAAATTAAAATAAACGGGTTAAGTGTATCGACACGTGTAACCTGTTTAATAAATGAGTTGGGTTTGGGTTTTGAAATTTGACATGATTAGTTAATAGTGTCAGGTTAGGGTTAATACATATTTTTGAATATGTATGCCTTGACATGACCCGAACACAACACGATAACATGAATTGACACCACTACAAATCAGTGAAAGAACCGTCAAATTGAGAATCCATCTACAAAAAAAAATTATAATCAATTTAAAGAATGAGTATAAAATAATCCATTAAAAAATAAGTAAAATCACCCTTAATTAACAAAAAAAATTAAATCAAATTAGAAAGTTCAAATTAAATTACAAAAACTAATTTAATTAAAAAATTAATTTAAATTCTAAATAACAATTGACTAAAATAAAAAAATTCTTTAATTATAAAAATTAGCTAAATAAATAAAATCACCCTATATTAACAAAAAAATAATAAATAAAAAAGTAAATTTAAATTAAAAAAATTCAATTTAAATTACAAAAATTAATTTAATTAAAAAAATCAATTTAAATTCTAATGATTAACTAAATAAAAAATTATTTTAAATTAAAATCAGTTATATATATAATTTTCAATCATTTCCCTCATTTCCTTCCCCCTCCCCTTTCTCTGTGCCTCCTTCCCCTTTTTCTACGCCCTCATCTGTCTTGCGCCTCCCTCCGCCGCTCTTCTTCCCTTCCATCTGCAGCCACCGTTGCAAGCTCTCTCCACTACCGTTGACAGCGTGACGACACTCCTCCAGATCTGTCAGGGATCTATTCCATGGCTGCAAGCAAAATCAGGAGCAGGGAGCAAGATACTTACAAAGGCGAGGCAAGCGATTTTCTGAGTGATTGTTTGTATTTTGGTAAGTTTTCTCTGCACAAACTCCTTATATTTATAGAATTTTTTGTTGAAATAGAGTAGTTGGAACAGTAACATTGAAAATGACTGAATGGTTCAATGACACCTCTCATTTTTCTTTCTTCAAAATTTGTAAAAATAATACCTTAAAAACATTTATACTACTTTATAATTCTAGATGTTACCTCTTAATGAGGTAAAAAATTTTAAATTTGAACTGTCATTTTAATGATTATAAATTTGACACGGGAGAATTGCTCTAATGCTCAAATAAGAGCCACGACGGTTGGAAAATTGATGGATGGAAAAACGAATTCTCTAGTTCTACCTTCCTCATATTTTGCTACGCGAATAAACGAGAGGTGGCAAGCTGTGATTGGAAACTACGATAGACGGAAATAAACTTACCTCACTGGATTCTGGCGGAATTGCCAATCCCTCCGCTCAGCTCTATTCCAACACCCAAGCGATGGATAGCAGAACAAGGGAAAGAGGGGAAGGATTCTCTCTCTCTAGAATTGACACAGGACGCAGTTCTCCGGCCGCCCTTCAATAGTTTCCCGTGAGTTCTTTCTTTCACCCGCACGCGCGCAAACGAATAGTGTTGTATCGATCTGTAAGTCCGTGTCGATTTCATTTAAACGAAGATTTATCGCATTGCATGTTCTTGCTGTATTGTTAATTTCTTTATATGTATTATTTGAGAGATGTGAGTGAGTAATCACGAGTCAATTCAAACTCAATTCTTGATTTATCTCTGTCGACGATCATCGACTATAGTTGTAATAATTTCTCCAATCATTTTTCAGATAGAAATATCGAAAACTCTGCTGATACTTGATACTAGGGCTCTTACAGGTTCTAGGCGTTCTTTTTCCCCCAAAAATAAAAACTTCAAGGGGATCACATTCTTTTCTTGGAAGCCAAATTATTAAAATAGTGTTGTTTTCAATCAACATTCATTCATTAATTTTTTGATTTGATAAAATCTATTAATGGGAATCGCTTATGTCTTTATGGTGATCTTGTTCAATAGCTTCTGAACTCTGATCATAATAATGTATGTAGAACCATGTGTTGTGAGTCTTCTGACAGCTCCATCAAGTTCAATTCTGGGTAGGTAATTTCTTACCTGTCAAATTGTAGTCACCGACGTCTTCAATTACACTGATCTATGCCCGCCCTTATATAAATCTTGGTGACCGTGTGAGAGTCATGGGGAGCAGATTCGGTCTTTAATGATTGGTTGTTGTATTGGAGCAATTATGCAAACTCTATATTTGAATTGCCATTTGAGAATCCAGTTATGCAGTGATTGGTCTAATATCCCTTCCTAGTTGGTAGAATGCAATTAACTCAATTGTTACTTTCAGACAAACAATTTGCTGATATGTTGGAGACGAAATGAATAAAGCTGTTATATGAAATGAAAGGAATGTTTTAATGGTCTTTGGTCTATCTTTTTTCTCCTTTTTTTTTCTTTCTATTTTTCAAATAAAAAATGCTCTATTAATCTAGATTATGTTTGAAAGAATGACACTAGATTTACATTCATATTTATTTAAGCTAAGGATGATTGTCTTAAAAAAATAATCATGATAACTATTTTTCCTTGCAAGAAAAGCTAATTAGCAGTAAGAGAGAATGTTGATTATGATAGATAAATACTAGGGTTTACCTTCGTGTTCATGATCTCTGTGGTAAGATACTTAATGTAATAACCATTTTTAGTTACCTGCAGTATCCTTACTAGGAAGCATTTGTAATTTCTAGGTGAAAAAGATGGTAACACCTGAAGTCCTTGATGCCTCTCGTTATATTTTATGTTGAGATTTAAAGTTATGATTCGATTTTTGGTTTAAAGGCTCATCACTTTACAAGATCCACAATTCTTTGGGTTAAAAAGCATTTCACACTTGCTATAGATGGTGGATTAATTTTTTATACTTTCTCTGCATTGAATTTGTATTAACCAATTTTATGACTTGTTTTCTATATTGACATTTTGCAGTTTTTGTGAGATCAGTAAGCTATCCTTATTCCAACTGAAGCTTTCAGTAAGTAGACATCGTACTGGAGTTAGTAGCTCTTTGTTAAGACTCATGTCAGTGCCAAACGACGATAACATGTCCTCTCATTCTCAGGTATCTATGCTTTTCACTTGTAGTAACACAATCCATTGAAAAGATTGATAGTGTTTCGTGACTTATCAAAAAAAGATTGATAATGTTCTGTGAATTATTTGTGGCTAAGAGGTTGTAGAATCTGAAGTTAGATGATGACTTCCAAAATCTTCATTTTTCAGTCATGTTGCCCCCATAGCATGGTGGTAAGAAGAGTCATTGTTGTTACATATTTACATTATCAAGTCATCTTACATTCTCACATTACTTCAATCTATCTTACACGGACTCTTCTAAATGTGTGAAGTATATATCAGACGGGACATGGCAGTGGTTTGGGCATGATATACATGTCTAGTAGGACATGCATCCAACAAGCATGTCCAGTAATTCAAATTTACTGCATATTTATACATAGAACTCTCTTACTATGTTTTGTTGTTACATGCTGGCTTCAACATGAGAGAAATTTCGATGCTGAACACTGTTCTACACAGGAACGTGCAATTTTACCATGGGAAATAAAGAAAAAGGGATGTTAAACAATTTGAATATTTGTTTTTCTTGTGATCCGTCTCCTTGGATTTGGGTTTAGGATTAGATAAAATCCAATGCTTAGAAATACCAACAACCATGACATGGACCTGAGTTCGTGAAACATAGATTTCAACTCCTATCCTAATATGTCTTCCCGTTGTACTTGCACATGAACTGATTCCATGGGGTTGGGATTAGGGTTAGGTAAAAAAATCTAACGCTCAGAGACATACAGGCGTACTTGATCCATGTAACGTTTACTTCAACCCCTAACATTCTATGCCTTTCCGTGTAGTTGTGAGGTCTTCATCTTGAATGCTATATCTTACTTGAATGATTGATTGGAATTTCTATCAACAGAAAGGAAATAATGAGGATAGTCTCTCCACAATTTTTTTTTTTTGTATCAAAGGAAAAAAAGAAATATGACACGCAGATAAATATAGGGGGAAAAAGATGCCAACAGCAGATATGTAGAAGCTAGATTGGCATGTTCTGTAGGATAACAGGCTGTGGGTCGCTTACAAAAATTAAACTTTCCAATTCTCTTAAGCAAAGATACCTATTTATGTCATAGAGCCATTCTTATGTGAATCAGCGATGCATTTACTTTTCAAGGGATGTTCTAACAAATTGTTTCATGGGAATGTTGGAAGGCTCATGTGTTAATTTTGGTGAACTCGGTTTCAAAATTTTGTTCCCTTTTTGAAATTGCATTTACTGCAGAGTATTCATAGAACTCTCTTACTATGTTTTGTTGTTACATGGTGGCTTCAAAATGAGAGAAATTTCGATGCTGAATACTTTGAATATTTGTTTGTGTCTAGTGACCCGTCTCCTTGGATTTGGGACTCCTTGGATTTGGGACTTGGATTAGGTAAAATCCAATGCTTAGAGACATAACGCTTCAAGACATACCCACGTTCTTGATCCATGTAACATATACTTCAACCCTAACATTCTACTCCTGCTCGGTGTAGTTGTGAAGTCTTCATCTTGAATGCTATATCTTACTTGAATGATTGATTGGAATTTCTATCAACAAGAAAGGAAATAATGAGGATAGTCTCTCTCCACAATTATATTGTATCAAAGGATAATAAGAAATATGACAAGCAGATAAATATAGGTGGAAAGAGAAGCCAACAGCAGATATGTAGAAGCTCGCTCCATGTGAGGCTCAGTTGTTTCTGTGATAATCCTTTTCAGTGGAAAAATCTGTTGGAAGTTTAGATGAACAAAAGTTGTTATCTGTGACCAAAGGCATCTCCATGACTCGTAGCTATCTGTATTTACTACATTTTTCTAAACATTTGCAGGTTCATATTCTACCTGATATTTGTTGCAATTCCTTGCTTATTTTGGTTTATTTTTGCAGCTTTCATCTCACTTTTTTAGTGACCTTCTTGATTCCATTATTGTTGATGTTGCATCCGAGTGTCACCGAATAGCAAGGCTAGGCCTTGATCGTAATTTGGAAGAAGAGGAAGAAGAATTAAGGTTATCTGCACAAGCCCGGGCTAGGGTAGCTGACCCTAGTAGCAGTGGTGAAGCAAATAGCAAATATGTGGTTGATATATTTGGACAAACTCATCCTCCCATAGCGAATGAAGTATTTGACTGCATGAACTGTGGACGATCAATTATGGCGGGAAGATTTGCTCCTCATTTGGAGAAGTGCATGGGAAAGGTAATTCTCTCCCACTTCATTGTCCTTCTTTGTAGGCTCAACTCAACGGAGTTTTTTTTTTTTATATCTTAACTAGGACTTGATATACCTATTCTTCAGTTTTGTGCCCTAGTAAGCACCATTTTGTTCATTCATAAGTTGTAATAGAGATCAAATGATGGATATCCTGTTTTACATTATCTGTAAAATCCCATTATATGGGAATCTATATTATATAAGCCTCCTGTTCTCCAACTTTGAAGGCCTTCCCTACTCTGTTACAGGGCAGAAAGGCTCGTCCCAAGGCAACAAGAAGTAGCACAGCTGCTCAAAACCGGTATTCACGAGGGAGCCCTGTTTCCACCTACTCCCCTTATTCAAATTCGACCAGCACAAACAGGTCATCAAATGGGACACACGGTGTTGCAGGTGAGGAGTATTCAAATGGCACCTTAGAAGACCCATGAAACAAACTTGGAGGCAGCGTAACAAACTCACTTCAAGTCAAAGGCGAGCAACCTCTACCACATAGGTGGTTGATAAATCATGATTTGTGGGTGTTTGTTTTTTTCTCTCCTGTTTTACTTTTAACCACCGAGGAACATTTAACAGGAGCGTGTTGATTTTTTTTTTATTCTGTCATATTAACGTAATATGTCTAGATATATAGCAAATTTATACTTTTGAAGGGAGAATGACCACAAAGGCACAACAACTCTTTGTGATAATCAGACAGATTTTCACAAAAAATAAAAAAAAAAAACTAAAATATTTTAGTCAATAGCTTTTCCCTTGACATGTTATTCAGGGAAACTTGAAATTTTGTAACTGGTTGGATTGAAATTACTGTATGTCTGGCTGGTATCAGGAACTAAATCGTGTTTTCCTGGAAATTGCCAGTTTTAACTAGAAGTGCCAATTTATTAGTTGACAGAGAACTGTTAGAAGCTCCTCCCGAATGAAAGAAGCATGCAAAAAAGTAAAGTTTTAACCAGAGAACTTTTAGAAGCTTCTCCCAAATTAAGAAGCATGCAAAAAGTTCCGTTGCCGGGACTTGAACCCGGGTCTTTCGGGTGAGAGCCGAATATCCTAACCAACTAGACTACAACGGACTGATGATTGGAGTGTGCAAATAAATATATCAGATTCTTGAGCATTGGCAACGGGACGATTCCTGCCCACGAGAAAACTACCAATGTGTTGGGCATGCTCCATGAAGTTCATAGTTAATGGCTTGGTTAAGGGAACCACCGAAGCTGTAACAAAGCGAGTCTTCTTAGGGCAATTATCACTAGTTACGAAACAAAACTTTTGGTCATCTATTCATGACTAAGACAAAGTTTGGGCGCAACTAAGTGGAGATTCAAATTAACTAATGTTGGATTAGTTGTTAAGACGAAATGAAGTTAGTTGGTTCTCCCTACAATGTGTTGAGACACAACAACTGATTGGACGTTTATATATATATATATATATATATATATATATATATATATCGGAGAAAAAAAATATAATTAAGAGGATCTTACTATAGGCAATCTTTTGTGACAAAAATGATTTGTTTTTAATCATAGTTGTAACAACTACTCACTTGGGCACCTATGCAATTGCCTCGGCACTTTAACTCAACGAAAGTGCCTAAGCGAGTGACACCTTGAACACTAAACACTATGCGGTTACCCAAGCGCCCCAATTTTCCTAGGTAACATACTTTGATCCCAAAGTAATCTGGGTCATTTTTAAGTTCAACTATTTTGTCATAATTTAAACCTAAATGTCCAATAAAATATTACTAAAAAGAGACATGAATTTTTCAAACAAACTTAATGTATCAATTGATTCAGCGCTACATCAAAGCATCTACAAGCATAGACTTCAAAGAAGAATATTTTCTTATTTGATTCATTTGATGACATCTTCCATGAAGCATATTCAAATTTTGAATGAAATAATATATGTTCATTTGGTATAGTTCTATGTACTTATGATGTAAAGAAACAAAAAATTAATGAATGGTATTTTGATAATTTTTCTACCTAAATTGAGATCACGTAATTACTTAAATTGAACGTGCTAAATTAATTAATTTGTAATGCACTATACGATGAGTCTAAGATGCAATTACAAAGCTTTATTTGAATTGTGTGAGTCACAGAATCGCATAATCAGATTTGGAATAAATGTTCAAATATTTTAAGTCAAAATTTGAAAAAATAAATTACATATTTGAAATCTATACATCAAAAATAACTATGCTACCAATTCTGGTACTATTCTAAAATAGTTAATTTTCGGGCAAGCAAATGGGTGGCAAACATGCCACGTGGTGCCTTGATTCTTGTTCAAAGCTTCTTAAGGAAGTTTGGTGGGATTTTCTAGATGGGGACATGAAAAATTCTGATTGGTGGAGAAGGCATCTTTAGAGAAGTGATTGTATGTTGTTGGGTACACCATAACTTGTGTGCACGCACCTTGATATATGTGTGCGATGTATATGATAACACAAGACGAAGCCTCACACCCACCTCTCTCTCTCTCTCTCTCCCCCTCTCTTTCTTTGCCGGACCTTCTATCTCTCTCTCTCTCTCTCTCTCTCTCTCTCTCACCTTTCTTCTTTACTTCAAATTCTTCTTCCGCCATAGTTGTGTGTAAGTGTGAGAGTTTGTGTATATATATGTATGTATATATGTGAGGTGTAAGTGTTAGATGGTGTATATGCGAGGCGTATGGCTACCATGAAAGTTGGAGAAGGCGTTTAGAAAGTAAGGAAGATGCATGGTATTGTTCACGATAACCATGGAAGAAGGGAATTGAGCTTTCTCTATTTTCTTTCTACAATGGCAGGCTCAAAGCCTTAAGGAATGGGCTCTTTGGACCTTCCATTTAGTCCAAAGTGCAAGCTTATTGATGTATGTGTGTGTATATATATATATATATGTGTGTGTGTGTGTGTATGTGTGATATTGATTTTCTTTTAGATATATAAATATATGTATACGTGTATGTATAGCCATGGAGACTTACTTGCAAGTCGTCTGTTGTAGATGGGTTTGATGCCTACTATAACGATATATAGATTATATGGATATGCTATCATGTAAGTTACATAATGTAGATGTGAATGGGTGTGCTTATGTGAACAATGTGTGTGTGTGTGTATATACACACACTACATTGCTTGTGGAAGAGGACCGAGATCGAGTTCTCTTTGGTTCTTGAGCTTGGTGGTGTTTTAATCAAATGTGAAGCATTCTTTGATGTTTGGTATGCATTATAATAGATCTATATTAGAAAGACTCGAAAGACAAGACAAAAGGGTCTTGAAAATAGCGATGAGAACCTGTCGTCAAAAATTTTGAGACTTGAATTATTCTTTATTTTTTCACGTAATTAATCCCTAAAATTCATGTGAGATGATGCCTTTTGATTTTAAATTAATTTAGGATGACAAGGGGAAGAAAATGGGGTTAGAAATACTGGAGAAATTGGGGAAAACCAGCCTTGCTGAAAAATCAAACTAGAATATTTGATTGAGACTTCAATACTTTTGATCACTGAAATTGGTCCTAAATTTCTTGGAAAAATGTTTAATGACATTTAGGTTGAAAAAAAGATTGAAAAAACACAAAAAAGGCAAGAAAATAGTGTGAGAAATTAGGTTTCAGACGAGGTTTTTAGTAAAGACGCCACAGAAGATGACCAACGCTAGTCAAACAGTTAGCGGGTCAGTCAACCATTTTGGGTATGATTACGGGTTGGGTCAAAGCAGATTCAGGCTTGGCCAAACAGGTACAACATTTTATTGTATTCAATTTTTGGTCAACAGGTTGGTTGACTAGGTTTGGGTTTATGGGCTAAGGCCGTTGACTAAGCTGGGCCTTGGTTTGGGCTAGGCCCTTGGCCCATGAGGTTGGGCTACTAATTGGGCTTTGGTTAATAGGATGGGTCGGCCCACTTTCTATTGGGTTCTACCACATTTGGGATAGGAATAGATTAAAATATAGATAAAACTTGAAATAGGGCTAGGGTTATTGTTAAGAAATTTGAGTTACAATATTTGTAAAATTTTCCTATAATTATGTATGTGTTGGCAATTCATTTTAAAAGTCTACATTGAATTTATAATTATTAGGGTAGACTAAGTCTCATTGCAGCCTACATCATTAGTAAATTGTTAGATTGAAGATTTGATCACCCAGACTCAAATTATCGCTATTACATCTAAGGAAGAACCTTGAAGATTAATCTGATATTTTGGATCTAATACAAGGAAGGTAAAACACGCACTTAGATTTTATGCATTCATGCTAAATTATGGTTATGATATTTGTGTGGTTAATATTTCTAATTGATTGATTCACCTTAAGACTTTGTTTAATCATTGAATATAGGTTAAACATTTTTTAGTTTTAACTATAGGTTTAAAAAGTGAGTAAAATATGTATTAACAGTCTAATAGACACTTAGTTTTTTTTTAATTGGCCCACTTAGTTAAATTCGTAATTTACTGTGCAAAATAGTAGCATTTTCGATCGAATGAAAAAAATTATTTGCAATCGATCGGAGTGTCCCATCCAATAAAAAGACCCCTCCCGACTAAATGTGTGTCCTATGTTGGTGACATTTTTGTTCGTCCTAATTCTAAATCCTAATAGATTTGGGTAGCCTATAAATACATAATGTGCAAAAACAACAAAAATATATAAAGTGATGAGCTTTTCCATTGGTAAGTCAACCTCCATATACATCTTTATTGAGTACTTTGTTACTTTCATTAATCCTTTAGCCTAAAATCATATTTAGTTTAGGATTTTATTTTGTCTCTGAATCACAAAGGTGATTGTGATACGTTTTGCATCTAAGAGAGTCTTAGGTCCATTTGTTACCACAACAAAGGTTTGTCTTAATATGCAAGAGTTTAGATTCATGGTACAAGTGATTGTTGTGAAGAAATCGCTGGTGAAGCTAGATGTAATCGGACTGTATAGAAGAACGTCACCGGAAAGGATCGTGCATAAATTAACGAACAGTTAAGACTACGACGGATTGTAGTAAGGTTAGTGTTCCAAGGTTTGGTATTTTCCTGTACTGAATTTGATTTATAGTGGATTTCTTTTAGGTTGTGGGTTTTATTCCCCATTAGGGCTTCTCACGTAAGACTCAGTCTCTCTCTCTCTCTCTCTCTCTCTCTCTCTATATATATTGTGCTTGATTTTATACTTGTTTGGTATATTTTTATTCAACAGTTGGTCGCATTTAATTATGGAGTCTAGTATTATATTAATACTTAGAAAAATTGGTTTACCGTTTTACACAGATTCCTAATTAATTTACTAGATTAGTCAGAGAAATAATTTAGGGCTATATGAATTACTCTATGAAACAATAGGTGATTAATTGAGATCGTAAATCGCCTCAGTCATCCCTACCCCAAAAATTGGTAAATTAATCTAAGATGGCTTATTTGGTTATAGGTTTTATAAATTAAAATTTTAATAATTATGGAAGGGCTGATTGATTTTGGAAAATTATAACTTAGTGTACCTAGTCATAGAAAATTATGAAAAGCCCACTTCTTTATAAATTAAAATAAAAATCTTATTAAAATGCAAAGAAAGGACATTCCCAAGTTTTTGGGTGCTATGGACTCAAATATGAGGTCTGTTTGGTCATCCAGAGACCTAGGGATTGGTCTCACATAAATTTATAAAATGACAAAAATACTATAGTGTTAAATAAGACAAGTAAAAAGGCTAATTAAAATGAGAAAGGGTGTGTCTCTGGTTTTTGGACATCCTGAATTCAAATATGATGTTAGATTGGGCAAATTTGGACACGGGGTTAGTCCCATATGAATGGATAAATTTATAATAATGCCACTGGGCTTAGAATAGATACCTAAAAGAGAAAATAAAATACTAGAAGACCAAACTTAGGTTTCTTGGATATTCAGGACTCATTTTCAAGGTCCATTTAGTGAATTATGTCTCAAAAGGCATGAAGCCAATGCCATTAAAATTATAAAAATACCTGGTTTTAAAGATACCAAAAAGTTATGCAACTTTTGGGGTAAGACCTTCTTATGATTTTTTGGGTTTAGGAACTCATTTTGAGCATCTGTTTGGATAAACGGAGATGATGTATAAGTAAGGACATGTTTGGCCCTAAGAATTCAATAAAGATAGATGTCTCACATCTCAAACCCGCCTTTGTCCCACCCCTCACAAAAAGGTGGAGCCATTGGTGGTTCTTATGGTGAACCCTATGAACAGTGGACCCCACATTTGTGACAGAGGATGGACAAACGTGAGTTATGTGAATATTAATGCATTTAAAGGACAACATGTTTAGTTCTTACACCAGCCTTGTAAAAATATAAGTACACAAAGTAAACCTTCTTTTTGTAACAGTTGTTTACCAAACAACTCTTTTTTTAAAACAAATAATTACACTTTCATAGGAAGAGTTCATTATACACACACACACACACACAGATACATATATTCACATCAAATTAAATAGTTGTAAGATTACAATATCTGCTTTTTGAATGGAATGCACACACTTATCTTTTTAAGTATATATATAAGCGTATTAAAGGTAAAAACAATGAACACATGTCAACTTTTTCAAATGGTATAAGGTAGTTGGCCAATATTATCATGATTGGGTTTTCATTTATGACTTCAATTATGTTTCTGGAGTCCAGCTAATTTCCTTGAGCATGGACTCCACTTAGCGCCAGTGAAAGCTTTACTATTTTCCCTATAATAAAGTGTCATTATTACCATTACTAATAAAATTGTCCTTAATAATGTTAAGCTCAAAAACAAGGTAAAATTAAGTTTACATAGCATCTACATTGAATTTAGGAAAATACTATCTATCCCTAATTTATATTTCCTATTTATATCCCTAACGTGATGTGGCATTTTGTAGTATTTTTGAACCCATGTGATATGATTTTCAAAACTACTACATAATGACATATTTAACACTACTCTTAAATTTACATAATGATCCAAAACACCCAAAAAAACAATATTCAACACTATATTCTTATGATGCTTGGGTATTTCGGTACTTCAACACACCACTTCATCAGGGACAGTTTAGGCAAGTTGTATTTCAATTCGCCTTTAAATTCACCTTATAATTTCAAATTTGTAAAAATAAGATATTAAGATAATAGGTAAAATGTATTAAGTGGTCCTTAGATTATTGGTCCAGGTCGTGAATATTTTTTATATGTTAACACGTTATCAATTGTTCAGGTTCAATAAATAATTTTGGACAAGATGATGGGAAAATGGTGGTGACATAAATAAGGTTATATTAGGTAAATTGATTGTAATTTTGTATGTATATATATATATATATATATATCATATATGGCTTGGTAGGTTTCAAAATCTCACACAATCTATAAATACATCCTTCTAAGGCTAGTACAATATGCTCTGCGAAGTCTATTTGCTTATTAGGGTTTCCTTTCCTTTCTACTAGAAATATGCTGTGGTCGATTGTTTTGGAGGTGGCAATGGTGGAGAAATTAAGGGCATGAATAGAAAGAGTGCTCTAGGACTGCCTTTGTTCCCAAACAACTCATCCATTAGTATTAAATCCTTTACCGTGATATCCCTAACAACCATTCATTCACATGAAGTGTTGAATAAACCCTTCACGATGAACGAAGGCGGGTCCGGCAGCAGAAAAACAAAGACGTTCAATGTCAAACTCTATCCTCTACCAACGGATGACAAGGACTTGAAAATTGATAATCCATCTCCACCATCTGATAGTAATCCAAGCATTGGTGTTGCAACACTAGTTGGTGCAAATGGTGGCATCTTAGTCAAAATTGATCAGCAAGCCTCTGATTTTGAAATGAAATGGAGTCGTAAGATAGACCCCGACATGGACCCAAGGAAGCTTAGACGGTGGATCTACCATGATTTTTTTTTCTTTCTCTAGCATATATACTGCTTTAATTTTTCTTTCTCATCACGTGTTAATTTGTTTATAATTAAAATCAACATTTATTTGTGATCTATATATAAAATTTATGCATCTATATTTTTTGTAGGATTATTTCAAATCGAGTTTCTGCGCAAAAATCTAGAATGAAAAAACTCCAATATGTTAATGACATGGAAAAGAATGTGAAACATCTACAGGTAACAATGATTGATACCTCTCTATATTTGTTCATCATACAACATAACACTTAACTATGGAAGTGTTAACACTATTTCTTGTATACTTTATATATATATATATAGGACAAAATTGCAGAGCTCTCTCCTCACGTGTCATATCAACATCATCATACCAAGCTATTGCGAATGGAGAACAATATCTTACAACAAAAATTGAATAATTTCATAGAAAGATCCAAACTTTCATTCGGTACTAACTACTTGAACCTTCTTCTATCTTTATTTTCTATAGATCTCTCATGAATGATTCTTTTTGCAGCATTGATGAAAGAACTCAGAGCAGAGATAAATATGCATAAAGAACTCCAGATGATTCATCAAGGGCAGCTGAAGAAAGAAGAGGCAAAAATATTTGGTTGGAACTTTACGCTAGAGAAGACGACTAATAACATGAGCTTGCATAAGTCTTTGTCACAGCCAGTGGTCTGCATGAACAGAAATCAGGACTAGTTTAACTCGATCCTGAATATCAACATATTGGTCAATGATACTCCCAAGTGTCTGATATGAACCTTTCAAGAATTTGTTTAATGTCATGGATTGGCCTGTCCTTAATCCTTCTTGTTTATCCATGTTTGTTGTCTCTAGGGTTTCGATTGTATGCATGTTATATCATTCTGTAAGCTGGATTATTTGTTTGCTAAATTTATAAAGAAATAAGTGTATGCTTTGCCTTTGTTTTGCATACCTAAATAGTCATCAAAACCTAATATATATGTATATATACACACACGATGATTGGACGAGAACATGGAGTTTTTCTTACAAATGCTATGAAACATGGGATTTTGAAATAACATGGTTAGAGGAGAAGAAAATCATGATGTGAATGGCCACAAGGAATCATTTTTTGTCAATCAGCTGGTTGAAAAGTTTTCAGTTTTGTTTTGATAATGTTGTGGGGCCAAGAGTACTTTGTAATTTAAAACATCATTAATTCTTGTCTTCAAGATTGTTTAGAAAATAATTCATTAATTTTTGTCTTATGGCATTATTTTGTGTTAGTATAACTTCCTATTAGTTGAGACCGTAGGTTCAAGTTTTATCTTATCTTTTCATCAAATTTCGTCATTTAAAACAAAGTGTAATGATAAATATATTTTTAAAAAAATATCTTTTAACATATCATCAAATGAATAAAATTAAGTGAATCTAATATATCAAACATTTCTATGGAAAAAAAGATTGGGAGAGAGATATGATTTCAATAAAGCCCATCGAATTTTTAAAATATTTTTGATGAATCTTATTAGCGTTAAAAAAAAGCACTTCAATTTTCAAGAAATTGGGCAAACAAATTTTATAATATATAACCACCCCCATCTCTATCACACGCTCACACAAAAAGACAAAGTCAAACATAATGCTTAGACAAAGACATGCACACACACTCACACACACACACACACACACATATATATATATAATGCAACTATATTATTTAGCCCAAGAAGTAATGTCCAAGAAATTATGTACCACTTGCTAATCGATATATGTTAAGTTGGTGTGGGGTCAAGATATGGCTCTTTTGAATCTGGCTCAACATAGTTTGATTTTCCTCTAACCGATAAAAAATTTTTATTTAGAAAATGCGTGTAGTATTAGAAACAAGTACACAAAGTTATGAGGCATCCACCCCTAGAAATGCAAAATAAGCTATTATAACAAGGTGTACTACCCATACGCCATAGCCGATTTCAAATCCCCTCTCTTCAAATGGTGCCCTCGATTGTGGGCGTTGGGATTGGCACCTTGAGTTTGTTACCCCTGGGTGGGTCCGATGGGCTCTGCCTAGGGAGGTTCTCGGTCATCAAAAAAAAAAAAAAGAACAGGGGGGTAGCAGCTCAGCAACAACCCATATACAAAGAACACCAATGAGACCTAAAAGGAGAAACAAAACTTAAGAAGGCCAAAATGAAAATCACACTAAGAGAAAATAACATTTGTGAAGCCCAAAATTAATATTAAAGTCCCACTTTACATAGGTATTGTGAACCAATCTCCAAGAAGGAAATAGCTGAAGAAATGGAAGTGGAGATATCCTTGGTGATTTGAGGTGCAAACCTCTGTTAAATAAACCTCTGATTCTTTTCCATCTACAAGAAATAATTGTAGTAAATAAAGTCAATTTGAACAAAGAGGATTGGAATGACTAATCATATTTGTTCCTAATAACCTAGTTGATCTCATAGTTGCAATTGTACGTCAATGTTTCTTTGAATAGAAAACTTGATTTGCAGCAACTCTTTCGAAACAACACAAGAAAATTCACATAAAAAAGATGGTTTGTGGTTTCAAGATCATCTTCACACACAACACATATCTCAACAATCACAATCCAAACTTTGAGTTGGCTCTTGTGACTAGACCTTGCTTGCATTATAGCTATAGAATATCTACTTCATTATGTACGGATTCCATTTGGTAGGAGGAGAAATCAACCCATAACATATAGGAAGAGAAAGTAAAAAAGGAAAATAAATGGCCTAGGACTATAGTCAAAGAACAAGGAAACGAGGAAGTTGTTAGAGATGAAGTCTCTAACAACATAATAGGAATAATCAGAGACGAAGTCGTCTGAGATAGGAGCTAGAGAAAGAAAGTCTTATATAGTTAAAGTTATTATTATTTCATTGCAAATTAAACTTGTTCATTCATTAGGCCGATGTTGTGGAGAAAGCATTTTATCGTAAATTTTGGAAAAATGATAAATTTGTGAGGGATAGTCACACTAAATCATATAATAAAATAGAGTAATCATTCTACTAAATAATTTCTCAAAGTTGTGATAGGTGACTTGGCTGAATGTAAAACAATAAAGAAATAGTCCTTACAAGTGGCAAATTTCTTAATTATTAAAAAATTCTTCAGTTAACTAATTATCAAAATCTCTTTAATTGCCAACGATTTATGTTGGTGAAACTGGATGTTGTGCGATTAAGTATCAAATCTTGTCGTGTTTCTATAATAAGCTTATTTGTGATGAGTAAATTATTGGTCTAATTAATAGACGAAAAAGATATCCTCAAATATATGTAAGATTTAAATGCTATCTAGGTGACACTAAAGTTGAGGAAAATAAACTCTCCAATTCAAGTCACATCAAATGCATATCTTGCTTTTTTTCTTCTTCTGAGAAGTGATTATTTGGAGTAGGGTCGTACATCCAAAATTTACTCCGATAGTTATGTGCCCGAAAGGCCCTAATTGGCATATTTCCATCATAAAATTTAATGAGAGGTATCGAGGACTTAAGTTATTACCATTTTTTATGTAGAAATTACAAATGCTTCCTAGTAAGCATACTACACAGTTACTAAAAAAGGTTATTACATTAAGCATCTTGCAATAGAGATCATGAATACGAAGGTAAACCCTAGTGTTGATTTCCCATAATCAACACTCTCTCTTACTACTAATTAGCCTTTTCGGCAAAATATTAGGATGGTAACTAAAGAATTTGTTTCTTTTTCAATCAATCTTCCATCCATTTTGATTTCATCCTTCATTAAGTCCATTAGGTTAATGGACGTATAGAATCGGTGTCATGGCTATTGGTTATTAGGGTTGTTATAAAGTGGGTTAGGATGGATTTAGGCTATTATTGAAAGCCTAATTATGAGTTTAGGCTATAGAGTAAGTGGACAAACACCGACTCAGGCTAAGTCACAACACAAATTCATGGTCAGACAAATCTTTTATCAATCTGGTACGCGTCATCTCAAGAAATGAAAGTAATGCAATAGTAATTATTGGGTAAGGCTAAATGTACTCCTTTTTTGTACTTATGCAGTCTAATTCATAGTGTATAAGTAGGAGTGCACGAGTACAAAAATGTTTCATTTAGAGTGCATTTAGCTCCACCCTAATTATTTAAAAATATCCATAAAAAAATTTAAATAATGTGACAATTTATATTAGTTGCTCATTACTAAAATAATATGATAAAAAGACAATGTGAGATTGTGTTGTGAATTAACGATCTATGCAACTATGGTAAAAACATTATAAGAAGAAAGAAAGAAAAACAATACAGAAAATTTACATGGTTTTGCAGGTCCACGAGAGCGGCTATGTTCTTCACTATATGAAAAATAGGGTTACAACGTATTTATAATGCCTCATAATTGAAACCCTAACCCAGTTCAAGGTAGAAACTACCTTCCACAATACCATTCAAACATGGCAGCCATTGTCAAACTATTGAAATCAATAAAACTAGGTGATACACATACTAAAGCTTTTCAAAAAACACCCTTTTTGAACCTGTTTGATGCAATAGTCTTTGGGAAGGTTGATCAAACAAATATAAAGAAGTCAAATGAAATTGTCCTATATATTCTTGAAGCTTATAAGCCCAAATTCAAGGCATTTGAATCAAAAAATTAATAAAATTATTCATTTTAGAAAGTTTGATGTCACAACCATTTCTGGAATCAAGTCAACAGAAAATGACAGTGACTTATAGAAAAAAACGTGTGACATCATTTGTAAACAAAAGATTTTCAAACACAACAAGGCTCATAATAAAGAAACAGCTCCTTAACACACTTGAAGTGAAGAAAATGACAGGCGTTGAGGATGTTGCAAGGCTTCTTTCCCTACACATCCTCTTCCCACTTTTGTTTTCGACCACTAGCACTTCGATTGGGTGGATTTTTGTTTAGTACATAGAGGATCTGAAACAATTTCTAATTATGCTTGGGCAACAGCAATATGAGACTCACTAATGAGCTCGATAAAAAAAACTACACCAAAACACCATAAAAGATAACTAGATATATTACAATATTGCTATATTGTTGGTAATTGTTTTTTACAAGAATAGTGCATTGTTTTCTATTTAAAAATTTATAATAATTACTTGGAATTTCTTAATATTCTTTATTTTTGTCTATTTTTTTAGTATTGGTTGTGTGAACACACAACACTTCTAAAGCCCTATGCAAAAACATAGTTCCCATGACTCCCAAAGTGGAATCTCAGAGCATTATTGAATATTTTGAGCAACGAGGAACTTAACAGTCTATCATTAGATGAGGAATTGTTAGAGAGAATTTATACTATTATAGAGAAATTTCTTTGTGACATAAAACAACATAGAAAAATTAATCTCTTACATTTAAGACAATATACACTTTCTCAAAGAAACTTTCCTGTCATAATATACCACAAAACTATTTTGTCTCATCTAAATATAGAGAGAGTTTCTTTATTTAAATAAAATTATTGAAAAAAAAACTAAAGAACTTGGTTTTTTTTTTTTTTTTTGTGTGCTCATAAAGTGCAAGAGAGATGAGTTGTAAAAGACAAAGAAGGAAGTCAAGGAACTTCAAAACAAAAATGGTGATGAAAACAATGAAGAGGAAGAGGAAGATGAACACGAAGATAAAAATAAGGAATACACTAAAGAGAATGATGGATAACATGAGAATTATGATGAAGATGACAGGGATGGTGGTGACAATGCTGACACTAATAAATGAATTTTGATAATGGTGACAATGAAAATAATGATAGGGGTGACAATGATGGTGATGGTGGCACACTAACACAATGAATCCTGATGATGATGAAAATCAGAACAATGATAATGTGCATTAACCATAAGAGGTTGAATTTCTTGACAAGCCCAAAAAGAAAGTAAAATGAGAAAAGGAAGTTGAACAACAAGAACTAATAAAATCATACATTCAAGAAACACAAAACCAGAAATAAAGAGGATAAGTAGATGGCAACCAACAAGAAGAACAAGACCAAGAATGACAAAGGAGGACGAAGTCAAAATTTGAATTTTAGAGAGAGAGACTCTGCCTTCTCTCTAACTTTTCCCAACCACCACCGCCACCGCCCTCTACCGGAACGCCACCACCTCAACCCATGCCAACCCCTCTTTTCTTCCCCTTTTTTCCCTTCCAACATCTCGGTCACCATAACCGACCCCAACCCACCCCCCTCATCACCGCCACAGCCCCCGTCCGACCTTCTCTGCAACGCCACCATCGCCACCCCTCTCCCCTTCCCTTCTCTCCCCCTCCATGCCATATCCGACCGCAAATCACCCCCCAACCCCGACCTCACCCCCTCCATGCCATAACCGACCGCAACCCACCCCCCAACATCTCTGTCACGCCCCCCGACCAACGCCACAGCCGACCCCTCTCTTCTTCCTTTCTCTCCACACCCAACAATCAATCGGCAGTCCAGACCTCACTCCATTTCCCATCACCCACCTGATAACTGGTTAAAAAGTGCATATTTATTTTGTTAACCCTAGATATTCCTGCACTTTTATTATTTTAATTTCTCCAATCTATATGCATTTGCTAGTTAATTCTTATTTTATCTTTTTGCAGAAAAAGCTCGTCAAAGTTGATGATTTAATGGTAGATTTGGAGCAAAAGGAAAATATTAGGCTTTGAAGTGCTAAAAGAAGTGGAAAACAAGTGATTTTGGGTTAGAAGAGAGGCTTGGTCCATATGTTGGTGGACCAGGGCCTATTTTAGCATTATAGGCTCTATTTTGGAGCACTTTAGACTCCCTTTTTGGGCCCCTAATGTCTAATTACAGGATTTTATGTTATTTTCCTAAATTCTTATTTTGTAAGGGTATTTTTGAAAAAAGGGGGATAATATTGTAACCTAGGGTTTTGGAAAAGGGGGGAGGCCGTTCTGGGAGATCTAGAGAGGAAGAGAAGAAGGAGAAGGACGACTCTAAAGAAGAAGATGAAGAACTCCATGGCGGCTATGGTGGTCTCCTCTTCCACTATCATGGGCTAAGTTCTCTCATTCCTAGGGTTTAGATGAAACCCTAGTCAAGTAATATTGCTTCTTTGTATTTTTATTTTTGGGTTAATTAGTTTTGGATGTTGATTGTATAACGTTGGGATTTTATTAAGGCATTGATCGTATTATTCAGTTTCACATAATCAATTTCTGTGATTTTGTTTATGTGGTTATACAATAGTAATATGTGTACATACATCAAAACTGTAGGACGAGTCATAACTCAGGGAAAACAAATTGTGACTATGACCTTAGAATTAGCGTAGACAATTTGTGTTGACCAAAGATGATTCGTGCTTAGGGTTTTGGTGCGTGATTTTCTTGATGATTGTATTGAGGCTTGTAGCCAAAATACATCTTTTATATCCAAATTTAATGGCCCAAGAATTAATACAATTGAAGCTAGTTACAAGATTAGTGGTGGATTCAACACCCTAGGAATTCTCTTTTAATTTGATTCCTCATTAATTCAATTAAATATTTGCTTTAAGTATAGTTCTCATTTAATTTTAGGAAAGAATCAACAAACAATCACTCTTTGTGAATTTGAATTAAAATTAATCTCAACTTAGGTTTTTAAACAATCAACAGTCTCTGTGGGTTCGACCCTTACTTCTCTATTATACTAGTAGTTTAGTTTGGTAATTTGATTGATTTCCACGACAGATCAATTTTTGGCGCCGTTGCCGGGGACTGTTGAATTGTTAAAAAATTTAGTAGTTGATTTTTATTTTAATTCTTTATTTTCTGCTATTATTTTTTTTCTTTGTCTTTGGTGTGCAGTAATTATAAAAAGCTAAAGAGAAGCAGAGTCGATTGGAGCAAACACGGGTTGATAAAAAAAAAGAAGAAAAATTCTACCTGTTTTGCAATCTATCACGGTGAAATCTTTCCCTTCTCTTTGCATTTTATTTTTGCTACAGTTGGTATATTTGATTGGGTAGGTTTATTTGTTTTATGTTTGGTCGCCGTTCGTGCAACCCAGACTTAGAAAAATTAGACCTTGAGCTAGAAAGAACCTTGAGAGCTTTTCGTAGTTTGTCCATTAAGTCTGAGGTTTTAGGAATTCTTATTTCTATAGACATGGCTAATAATGGTGGGCAACAACAACCACAGCCTCTTAAGGCTCATTTTGTTCCGACAACATATACCAACCCTTCATGTATTCAAATGCCTGTTGTAACTGGGCATTATGAAATTAGACCCCAAACCATTCAGATGTTACCATCTTTTTATGGGAAATCAAATGAGGACCCATATCAACATTTGAATGAGTTTTTAGAGCTTTGCACCACTGTCAATGTACAAAATCTGAGTGAAAATGCTCTTAAGTTAAGGTTGTTCCCTTTTTCATTGAAGGATAGAGCCAAACAATGGCTCGGTTCTTTGCCTACAAATTCCATAACAACTTGGACTCAACTCCAACAAGAGTTTTTAAAAAAATACTTTCCTATAGGCAAAACCAATGATATGAGAAGAGCCATCACAAATTTTACTCAACTCGATGGCGAGTCTTTTCATGAAGCTTGGGAGAGATTTTTGGACCTTCATAGGAAGTGTCCTCATCATGATATCATGCGTTGGCAGTTGGTACAGAGTTTTTATGACGGTATCACAGAACAAAACCGTCAAATGATTGACTTTACTTGTGGAGGGACTTTCCTCAACAAGAATCAGGATGAGGCATGGAATCTTTTTGAGACCCTTAGTGAGAATTCACAGCACCATGCCTCAGCAAGTCGGAGAGCTCCACCCACCTCCTTTAGTGTCCCTAAAAGAGGTGGCATTTATGAAGTTGGACAAGCTGTGGATGTCCAAGAGTAAGTTGCGGCGTTGTCTAGGAAATTAGACCAAGTTTTGGCTAGGGGACAAGTTTCTACTTCTGCTCCTGCCACTCAAGAGGTGTGTGCTTTATGTTCATGCCCAACTCATTATGTGTCAGATTGTCCCTTAGCCCCGCAATATCCAGAGTTTGTGCAAGAGCAAGTTAATGCTCTTCAAGGTTTTTCCCAACTGAGTAATGATCCATATTCTAACCATTACAACCCGGGATGGAGAAACCATCCAAATTTTTCTTGGAGGCCTCAAGCCTCAAATCCTTCATTCTCACAAAATTCAAGGCCTAACGTGCCTAATTCTTTTCCATCATCGTCCTACCGTCCTCCTCCTCAACAATATCAACAACCACCTCCTTCCCCTAGAAATTCAGCTTTTGAAGACAAGGTGTTGAGTGCTTTGCAAGCTTTAGAGTCAAATCATCAGTCTAACACTCAATTGCTCCACTCACACAGTTAGTCCATCTCGAAGCTAGAATCCCAAATGGGACAACTAGCACAAGCTTTGAGTAGAAGAGATGAGGGACGTTTACCAAGTTAGCCGGTAAACAACCCTAAAGGCCAATATGGGGTAGAGTCTTCCAACCCCAATGATCAATTTCATGAGCAAGCTAAGGCCATAACTACTCTTAGGAGTGGGAGAGTGGTAGATAACAAAGTTGAGTATAAAGCTGAGGGTGAATTGACAAGTTCTTCTAAAAAGGATGTAGTTGAGAATAAGAATTTACAAAAAGGGGATTCTTTATCCCCAAGTGATCCTTTGAGTGTTCCTGTGGCATCCTATGTGCCCAAGGCCCCTTACCCTTCCTGTTTGGCCGACCTTTCTCCTTTTGGGAAAAAAGGTACAAATATGGAGGAAATGCTTGAGATTTTTAAGCAAGTTAAGATTAACTTGCCACTTCTTAATGCAGTCAAGCAAATTCTTTCTTATGCCAAATTCTTGAAAGACCTTTGCACTCAAAAGCGAAAAGCTAAAACTCATGTGTCAAAGAAGGTCTTTCTGACAGAGCAAGTGAGCTCAATTCTCCAGCACCAAACTACACCTAAGTTCAAAGATCCTAGAGCCCCCACAATTTCTTGTGTCATAGGTAATCACATTATAGAGAGGACGCTCCTTGACTTGGGGGCAAGTGTCAATTTATTGCCATACTCTGTCTATAAGCAATTTGGGTTAGGTGAGTTGAAGCCTACGACAGTGTCTTTGCAGTTAGCTGACAGATCCGTTAAGATACCTCGTGGGATCATTGAGGATGTTTTGGTGAAAGTAGACAAATTCTACTTTCTAGTTGATTTCCTAGTTCTAGATATGGAGCCCGCTCATGACCCTAAGCGTCAAATTCCCGTCATCTTAGGTCGACCCTTCTTAGCTACTGCTCATGCATGTATTAATTGTCGAACTGGGGTGATGGATATTTCTTTTGGGAATATGACTGTGAGGCTCAATGTCTTCAATGCTTCACAACAACCTCCACATGAGGAGGATTGTTTTTCAGTGGATATGATTGATGGGATAGTTGAGGAATCTCTTCCTCAAATCTTGATTGAGGATCCTTTGGAGAGATGTTTGACTTACTTTGATAGTGATGCTTTTGATATTGATGGTTCTATTGAAGAAGTCAATTCACTGCTTAACTGTTCTCTTTTTATAGACTATCCTCCTTGGAAGTCTAGACCGGAACCTCTACCTAATCTTGCAAGCACCCCTGCTCTTCCATCTTTAGAGGTTCCTCCCAAGCTTGAGTTGAAGCCACTTCCGGCTACTCTTAAGTATTCATTCTTGGGACCCAATGACACTCTCCCTATTATTATCATTGCTTCTAATCTTTCAAGTGAGCAAGAGTGTCGTCTTCTTGAGGTTCTTAGAGAGCACAAGGGTGCTATAGGTTGGTCCCTAGCCGATTTAAAAAGGATTGATCCATCTATTTGTATGCACCATATTATTTTAGAGGAGCTTAGAAATGATGTGTATGCGAGTTCCCGTATTTATAAGGCTCGGACTAAGGCGTTCCATGATTCTCACATTAATCGTAAGTCCTTTGAGCCCGGTCAAAAGGTGTGGTTGTTTAACTCTAAGTTACGGTTGTTTCCTGGGAAGTTGCGGTCTAGATGGGATGGTCCATATGAGGTTGTTCAATTTTGGTCTCATGGTGCGATCGAAATTCATAACCCTCAGAGTGGCCAAACTTTCAAAGTTAATGGCCAAAGGTTGAAATTGTTTATCGAGGGTGTGGAGGAAGGGAGTTTGATTGAGGAGATTGGTCTTGAAGACCCAGTTTATATTGATTGATGTTTTTCTCCTCTTGTTGTGTCTGGCTGAAAACATTAAACTTAGCTCTTCTTTTGGGAGGAAACCCAATTTTATTTTATTTTATTTTATTTTAGTTTATTTTATTTTATTATATTTTATTTTATTTTATTTTATTTTGTTGTTTTTAATTGAGTTTTCTTTTTATTGTTTTGTAGGTGTTTAGTATTTATTTTATTCTTATTATTTAAAAAAAAAAAAAGAGGGGTTTCTCTTTAGTCATTTTTGTTTTTTGGACTAAAAAGCTCGAGCATTTTCTCATTTTTTTTCTTTCCAAATGTTTCTGGTCCAAAAAGCTCGAGCACTAGCCAAAAAGCTCGAGCACTTTTTCGTCAAAAATTGGTTCAACATTCTGCCCCGAAAAGCTCGAGCACTCCAAGAAAAGCTCGAGCTCTTTTTCTTCCCTCAAAGCTCTTAAGGTGCTGTCCCAAAAAGCTTGAGCTTTTCTCAAAAAGCTTGAGCACGTTTAATTCAGTTTTTTTTAAAAAAAAAATCAAAAATTCAAATTAATTTTGAAATTCAAAAAAAAAAAAAAACTAAAATTCAAAAAAAAAAAAAAAAAAAACACCTAACTCTCTCTCACCACCGACCCCGACCCCTAACTCCATCACCATCATCTCCCACTACCTCAGCCGCAAGCACCATCACCCACAACAGAACCCCAGCCGCGCCTCCACCCTCGCCCGTCGCAACCACCACCACACCCATCATCTTCCATCGTCGCCGCTACCCCGAACCCCTAACTCCATTTCTACCCCCGACGCACCACACCATCATCACCGAACCTCCAGCCTGCTCCATCACAGCCGAACCTCCATAGTCGTCGTAACCATCATCCATCACAGCCACCGAACCCCAACGGAATCATCGCCCCACATCTCCATCACAGTCGCACAGCCACAGCCCGCATCACCATTATCAAAACCATCACCACAACCGTCAGCCGCCACCACCACAGCTGCACCATCACCGACCACCGCACCTCTTTCACGCCATCATCATCGCCGCACCCTCCACCTCCACCTCCACCTCCATCATCATCTCCCATCACCACCGCACATCTCCAACTACGCCATCGTCGTTGCGTCCACAACCGACCCTCACCTCCACAGCCCCTAACCTTCTATTAGCCGCATCACCCACTGCAACCCATCATCCCCCATAGCCGCCACCGCACCATCATCTCCGACCGTCCCGAACTTGCTGCACCCAACCTCAGCCGCACCTCCATAATCACCACTATCCCCACCACCGCACCTCCATCACTCTACTGCCATCACACCGCCGCACCAGTGCCTCCATCTCCACCCCCGACGCATCACACCATCAGATCCACCGTCGACCCGTCCCACCTCACTCGATCTCTCTTTCTTCTTCTCTCTCGCAACACCCCTCAACCACCACACCACCATCTCCATCACCATCATCAACAACTCCACCCACTATCCCGAACCCATCACCCTGTACCTCCTTTTATTTTTATTGTTTATTTTATTTTCTGTTATTATTATTATTATTATTTTTTATTATTTTATTTTAGTTTATTTTATTATTTTAGTTTAGTTTAGTTTATTTTATTTTATTGTATTTTTATTTTTTCTATTTATTTATTTATTATTATTATTATTTATTTTAGTTTATTTTGTTATTATTCTATTTTTCATTTAAAAAAAAAAAAACAAAACAAAAAAATGGCACTTATTGACATATTGATTCTCTTTTCCTAATTTGTTTTGTTATGTCAATATTTAGATTCTATGACCCTAATATTTTTATTAGTCAATTTGTTATTGTAGGGATCCATGGATCGCCCAAAAGCTTCTAAAAGCCATGCCATTGAAGTTGAATCCATTTCATGCAAATGGCCCATTCAAACCCGTCAAATTTACTTTGAGCAACCAAATGAGAAATGGGCCATAAGATCAATTGCCATACAGACTACATTTGATGTGGCCCCGGGCTCTTTGCACCCTTAGTTCTCTCCACTCAGGTGCACTCATTCTTTTTACTTATTTCATTTTATTTCATAATTCTTTCATGTCATGTCCCCTTGAGGACAAGGTGTCAAATAAGTTGGGGGGAGTTGCTATTATTTTGCCTACTTCAGCTCAATATACTTCATGATTAAAGTTTTATTGTTTTAAGTGTATTCATATTTTTCTGAGCTTGCATGAGAATCATTGTGATAGTTGTGCACTGCTAGTGATTTGTCTTTCCCTAACTTTCATAATTGGAGACAAATTGGGTTGCTACTCTTGTGACTCTATGATTTGATGGTTAGACTGTGAGACTCTAGTATCATAATGGCATTTACTGAGACTTATAACCCATATTATGTAGATTTGAGCTTTAACTTTATTTTGAGGGTTATACAGTTTGCATATCTCCATTCTATCAACCACCATTGTCACATGTCTAAGGTCAGTCAGTTCAGATGTCGGATGACACTTCTTGCCTTTAGGGAATGAAACTAGGCCCTCTTTCTACTTTGAGCCTGTTCGTTTGTTTCCTACATCTTTACATTATTTACCTGATTGGAACCAAGTTGAGCCTTCATTATTATATCTTTCTTTTCATAGCCAATAGCCTCGCTTTGGATGAAGAAGTTGGGTGATTTTTCTTTGAGAATTTGGTGTTGTGAAAGTAGAGAAGTGAAGATGTACATTTTTCTTTTATTGTAATTTTATTTAGTTTCAAAAAAAAAAAAATTAGATAAAAAAAAAAAGAGAGAAAAAAAGAACAATCAGAAAAAGAAAAAAAATATATATTTCATTGCCTTTTCCTTTTCTTTTTGGTTTGCTCATGTAGAAAAGTTGTGAGTAGTTTGAGAATGCTTTTATTGGAATTTTGGGAGTGGTGTTGCAATGTTCAAAAGAGATGATGAGTTTGGAAAACTACAGTTTATTCACTTCAGCTTCTTCGCTTATCACATGAAGATTATTGTTCACTTACCCCTACTTTATCCTTGACCTTGACCTACGTTACAACCAAAAACAAAGACCTAGCCGACCCCGAAGGTGTAGTAGTTGATGATTGAGGATGTGACTGTAGTGATCATGTAACATTGGGAGTTGATTTTCGTAGTGGTTAGAATTCTCTCTATATTATTCTTGTTGTGCGTTCATTCATGTTTGCATGTGGATTATTTGATTTGTACTCAGCAATTATTCTGTCCACATGTATGAGAGGATACATATGCACCCCATCTCTGTGAGCTTCATTTGTGAGTGATATCTTTTGGTGAGATTTGGAGTCAAAGTAATGCCTGATTAAAAAAAAAAAAAAAGGGGTTTCATTGCCTAGACATCTTGTTATGGTTGTTGCTTTTATGCACACTGCTGATTCTATCCATTTATGAGCACTTGAAAAATTCACAGGTTGCTTTTTGTGACATAATTGCTACTTTGATTCCATTATAACTCAGTTATACATTCATTAAGATTCATTTTTATTGATTATGGAGTATATTGTGTTCAAGTTGGGGGGGTGTCGAATTTTGTGGGTAGATTCACTGCAAACCCTCACGAGACTATAACTCGTCCACTAGGGTAACCTAGGGGTTTAAAGCCTTATTGCATATGGTAAATGCAATCGTGTATTCCACGAAAGAGGATTTAGTTAGTTGTATTTTTGTCTCTTGTTTCCTTGGCTTTGCTCGAGGACTAGCAAAGTGTAAGTTAGGGGGTGTGATAACTGGTTAAAAAGTGCATATTTATTTTGTTAACCCTAGATATTCCTGCACTTTTATTATTTTAATTTCTCCAATCTATATGCATTTGCTAGTTAATTCTTATTTTATCTTTTTGCAGAGAAAGCTCGTCAAAGTTGATGATTTAATGGTAGATTTGGAGCAAAAGGAAAATATTGGGCTTTGAAGTGTTAAAAGAAGTGAAAAACAAGTGATTTTGGGTTAGAAGAGAGGCTTGGTCCATATGTTGGTGGACCAGGGCCTATTTTAGCATTATAGGCTCTATTTTGGAGCACTTTAGACTCCCTTTTTGGGCCCCTAATGTCTAATTACGGAATTTTATGTTATTTTCCTAAATTCTTATTTTGTAAGGGTATTTTTGGAAAAAGGGGGATAATATTGTAACCTAGGGTTTTGGAAAAGGGGGGAGGCCGTTCTGGGAGATCTAGAGAGGAAGAGAAGAAGGAGAAGGACGACTCTAAAGAAGAAGATGAAGAACTCCATGGCTATGGTGGTCTCCTCTTCCATTGTCATGGGCTAAGTTCTCTCATTCCTAGGGTTTAGATGAAACCCTAGTCAAGTAATATTGCTTCTTTGTATTTTTATTTTTGGGTTAATTAGTTTTGGATGTTGATTGTATAACGTTGGGATTTTATTAAGGCATTGATCGTATTATTCAGTTTCATATAATCAATTTCTGTGATTTTGTTTATGTGGTTATACAATAGTAATATGTGTACATACATCAAAACCGTAGGACGAGTCATAACTCAGGGAAAACAAATTGTGACTATGACCTTAGAATTAGCGTAGACAATTTGTGTTGACCAAAGATGATTCGTGCTTAGGGTTTTGGTGCGTGATTTTCTTGATGATTGTATTGAGGCTTGTAGCCAAAATACATCTTTTACATCCAAATTTAATGGCCCAAGAATTAATACAATTGAAGCTAGTTACAAGATTAGTGGTGGATTCAACACCCTAGGAATTCTCTTTTAATTTGATTCCTCATTAATTTAATTAAATATTTGCTTTAAGTATAGTTCTCATTTAATTTTAGGAAAGAATCAATAAACAATCACTCTTTGTGAATTTGAATTAAAATTAATCTCAACTTAGGTTTTTAAACAATCAACAGTCTCTGTGGGTTCGACCCTTACTTCTCTATTATACTAGTAGTTTAGTTTGGTAATTTGATTGATTTCCACGACAGATCACCACCCCAAAATTCATCAATCCACTCCCAATCTGAAAATCCCAATTTATTTCTCCCCTGTAGGCGCAACCTCTACACTGCTACAGATTTTGAGTGACATATCTGGCAACCCATGATTAACACAGCTTCCCATCCTGCACCCCCATTCCCAATCCGAGAACCTAGAGCTGGAACTGAAATGGGTGTGTCTGAGGGACGATCAGTCAGTGGGGTAGGAGGAAGTTCGGAAGACAGAGGATGGATCCCTGTAATCTACAGGAAGAAGAGACTCAACTTCAACAGAGTCAGAGCCTCGAACAGCTTGCACTCCATCTTCGTCGACAACCTGCCGGAATCCATGGACCCAAGAGGCCTCTACTAATTGTTCTCAAACTTCGGCATTGTCACGAATGTCTTTATTCCAAAGAAAAGAAAGGTGAGAACGTGCTCTCGATTTGGATTCGTAAGATACAACTGCTCGGTAGCGGCAGGAATTGCTATTCAGAAAGCTAACGGCCTATGGATCAATGACAAAGCCATCACCGCAAAAAAGGCTGAATTTGAAAAAATCAAGGCCCCATCCAATATCAAGAAAAGCTTTCCAAGGGACATCAACAACAGAGCATGCTTACCAACAGAGCCTGCTTACCCCCCAAAATCTTATGTTGATGCTCTAAAAGGAAATAGTGAGCACAATCTGCCACAAACCTTCATCGAAGTCCAAGAATCCGGCAACGGCTGGCTTGCAAGAAGTGCCATTGCCAAACTCCACACTCCCAGATCCATAGAATCCATTCATGAAGCTTTTGGTAATGAAGGCACATACGATATCGAAATTTGGGACTGCGGAGGTAATGATGTTATCTTAACCTTCTCCTCCATAGACCATATGCAATCCATGATCCATGATGGTATATGTTGGCTATCCAATTGGTTTGATTCAGTGAGTGAATGGTAACAAGCCACACACCTGAAACCCTCCCGCCATGTATGGTTAAGCTGCTATGGTGTTCCACTGAACCTATGGAATGTAGACAACTTCTTCAAAATTGGGCAACTGTGGGGAAACATCATCACTCTTGACAGCGCAACGGCCAAAATGGAATCATTTGCTAGCGGTAAAATCCAGATTATCACAAATTGCTTTGAACCTATTAACAAAGCTATTACACTTATTTGTAAAGGGAAGACTTATCCCATAAGGGTTGTAGAAGAGCAAATAGTAAAACCCTGTATCATCCAGCCTTTCATCAAAAATAACACCGACACTCTCCAGCCAGCAGCCTCATCCCCAAATCCTTTTATGTCGGAACCCATTGATGTAGATGATAAAGAAGATGCGGACAACAGCGTGGATGAAGCAGCATGCATGGATTCTCAAGACAGCGTGGATCAATCCCGGATCTCCATGTACGCAAAGGCAGACAACTTTGCTGATAATTCTATGGTCTATGAAATGCAGTGCGTGGGGACTGGAGAAGATTGTAACACAAACGGCGAAGCAAGCAACACGCCCATCACTCCTCAAAATTTATCCTCCGATGAGAATGGGATGCAAGATTCAAAAACAATCCAGAATTCAATCCCAGATGAAACAGGGTTACTCGAGCCCATGAGAAGCATAAGTGGCCCTCTAAGTAAATACCCTGAGATACACTTAGAAATCTTGTTGGGCCAAGATGCAACAAAAATCACTGACCCTTCAAAGAACCTAACCCCAGCCTCTAAGTCTCCCAATCAGCCTCAAAAATCAGCCCTCACTCAACCATGCCCTATAGCTCTCCCTTCTAGCTCTTCTTCTCAGAATTCACCCAATCAGCCTCGAAAATCAGCCCACACACAACCATGCCCTGCAGCCATCCCCTTCGAACATCTCTCCCTTTCCCAATCTAAAAAGAAGCCAGCCCCCACCAAACAGAAAAAGATCCCTAGATCAAATTCACGTCCAAGCTCTGACATAGGATTTCTCAATCCAAGTGGCTCCTTTCGGTCTCTTGTAAAGATCAGACCCAGCAAGAAGAAAAGTGTAATCTTTCGATCATCAACCACTGCCTTCTCTCTCCCAGCGCTTACTAACCCTCTAGAAGAAGCTCATGCCATAAAAGATTTTGGTAAAGCCCTTGGTTTGATATTCAGTGGTTCGGAACAAGAACTCATCACTAAGATCGTTGAGCTTGAAGAGAAGGACAACCGAGATTTTGCTCAAGGAACTCGAGCAGAACCTCTGTAAAAATCCTTTATGGGTGTCCAGATTCCACATGTATTTATTTATGATTATTCTCTCTTGGAATATCAGAGGGTTGGGCCTACCTGAAAAGAAAAGGAAGCTAAGAAATTTAATTCTGGAAAGAAAGGTTGATTTCTTGCTGCTCCAAGAAAAGAAAAAATCAGGCATAGATAAGTTCTTTGTGCATTCAGTATGGCCTTGGGATAACTTCGATTACATGGAAGTAAACTCAATGGGCAAATCAGGAGGTCTCCTGTGTATCTGGAATTCAGAAGTCTTCTCCATCTCAGATTGCTGCTGCAACCAGCACTTTATTCTCTTATCCGATACTCTTCTTCCAAGTTTTTCATGCTGCATTATTAATATCCATGCTCCAAATGAGGCAAGAATCCGAAAGCAATTCTGGGATGTTCTGGCCAACCTGAAGCATCATTTCGCCTTCCCATGGTGTGCGGGTGGCGACTTTAATGAAATTAGGTTCATTACTGAAAGAAGAGGTTGCTCAAGGAGAGATAAAGGTATGAAGGACTTTAACAATTTCATAGATATAATGGAATTCTCAGATCTCTCATTACTGGGTAGACAATTTACATGGTGCAAATCACACGAAGAAGACAAATAGAGTAGGCTGGACCGTTTTTTATTGCACCCCGAATGGATTGAGTATTTTAACTTCAAAGTCTGGGGCCTTCCAAGATCACTTTCAGACCACAGCCCTCTCTTACTGATGGAAGATTTAAGGGATTGGGCCCCCATCCTTTCAAATTTATCAATGCATGGACCTCTCATCCTCATTTCCTCCCGATGGTTGAAAAATCCTGGAATGAGTCCCAATTCAATGGCTGGGCTGGTTTCAAGCTCCTAAAAAAAATGCAATGCCTTAGACCCTCTTTAAAGTCTTGAAATTTAAATGAATTTGGAAACATCTCCACAAACTTTAAAAAGGCAGAAGATGATCTTCACTCCATGGATGTCATCGCAAAATCCAGACCCCTGGACCATAGCGAATCCCTCAAATTCAAGGCTCTCAAATGCGATGTTTGGCGATACAGAAGGATGCTTGAATCCTTATGGCTTCAAAAGTCTAGAGCAAAATGGCTTGCTAATGGTGACAAGAACTCGAGATTCTTCCATCTCTTAGCAAAAAACAGGCAGAGCAGAAACACCATTAATTCCATCCCAGTCAATGGAATAGACATCACAGACCCACAGCTGATAAAATCAGAAATAAGCAAGCACTTTCAGTCCGTTTTTTTCGATAGTTGGAAAGTAAGACCTATGTTAGCTGGCCCTTTTGATAAAACTCTTGACCATAATCTCTCTTCTTCTCTTGAAGCTGAGTTCTCTGATCTCGAAATCTGGAAGGCAGTTGACAGCTGTGATAGCAATAAAGCTCCTAGTCCGGACGGCTTTAATTTTCACTGAATCAAGAAATGTTGGAAAGTGATTAAGTCAGATGTAATACAATTCCTAAGAAAGTTTCACGAAAATGCTAAATTGGTCTCAGGCATTAACTCCTCCTTCATTGTTCTAATTCCAAAGAAGAGAAAAGCATCCGTCTTGGGGGATTTTAGGCGTATTAGCTTGGTCGGCTGCATGTATAAAATTCTTGCTAAAGCTCTAAGCTCAAGATTAAGGAAAGTGCTTCCATCCATTATTGACGAAAGCCAATCAGCTTTCCTCGAAGGTCGATACATATTAGATGGGGTTCTTATTGCAAATGAAGTGGTGGATTGGTGGAAAAAAAGTAATAAGAAAGGCATTCTCCTCAAGCAAGACTTCGAGAAAGCCTTTGATAGTGTAAACTGGAACTTCCTTTTAAACTTGATAGGAAATCTTGGTTTTGGCTCAACATGGATGAAGTGGATAAATGAATGCATCTCAACTCCGAAAATCTCAGTTCTAGTAGATGGATCCCCGTCTTCTAAATTCGGTTTGGAAAAAGGTTTAGGGCAAGGTGATCCTTTATCGCCTCTCTTTTTCAACATTGTTGTTGAAGGCCTAAACATCTTATTCAAACGAGCCAAAGCTCTAGGCTTTATTTCAGGAGTTTCTATTGGGGCTAATAGGGCATCCGTTAGCCACCTCCAATTTGCAGATGACACGCTAGTCTTCTGCAATGCTGAAAAGTCTGAAATTGTGAACATCAAAAGAATTCTGAGATGCTTTGAAGTACTATCGGGCCTAAAAATCAACTTCCACAAGAGTGACGCTTGCGGGGTAGGTGTCTCGGCTGATCTCCTAAAGGACATAGCTGATATCCTAAAGTGCAATGTCAAATCTCTACCTTTGAAGTATCTTGGCCTTCTTCTAGGTGCTAGCCCTAGGCTAAAGAAGACTTGGGCCCCTGTTATTGATAAATTCAAAGTGAAATTGGCCTCTTGGAAAAGAAGGTTCCTCTCTTTTGGGGGTAGAAGAACTCTAATCAAATCAGTCCTTTAGAGTCTCCCCCTATATTTCCTATCTTTATTTAAAATGCCTGCATCGGTTGCGAATTCGATTGATAAGATCCAATCAAGATTCTTGTGGGGTGGCAGCGACTTAAAAAGAAAAGTTCATTTAATCAAGTGGGAAAAATGCACTTCTAGCAAGCAATCCGGCGGTTTGGGCCTTAAAAACTTGAAGTTTATGAATGAATGTTTTTTTTCTCAAGTGGTGGTGGAGATTTGGCATTGAAAAGAATTCTCTTTGGAAAAAATCCCTATCAGCCAAATACCATTACTTTGGTGGAGATTGGCTACCAAAAATAGAGTCCCGGCACAAATTATCCAGACTTTGGCTGGACATCCTCTTTTTAAAAGAAAGAAACCCAGATCTTTTCGACTTTTTTGTGTCCAATGTGAGCATTGCGGTTGGCAACGGTCTTAATACATCATTTTGGCATGACATATGGGCTGGGACCTCTTCTCTAAAAGCTTCATTCCCTAGGCTGTTTAATCTATTAAGATCAAAGGAGGGTAATCTCGCTAGCTTCGTAGCTCTAAAAGGTGAGAATAGAAAATGGAACCTAATGCTCCGGCGATCCTTAAGGGCTTGGGAGGAAGAAGAGCGATCTAAAATCCAATCTATCCTGTGTGAAGTTCCCCTAAATCTGAATGCTAATCAAGACATCTTGGTCTGGAAGATCAACTCCTCCGGTCTTTTCTCAATTAAATCCTTATACTCATGCTTTGATTACTCTAAATCCCTTAGCTCGCAGATTCCAAATATCATTTGGTATAATGCAGCCCCTCCAAAAGTCCAATTCTTCGGCTGGTTAGCCTGGAACAACCGTACCAAAACTGCTGATTATCTTCTCAAGTTAGCTATTCTCACCTCCATTGATGAATGTTTATGCCCCTTCTACGGGCTGAAGTAGAAACTACAGATCACCTTCTACTATTTTGTCTCGAAGTTTGAAAAATTTGGTCAGATTGCATCAGTTGGTGGGATCTTCAATGGGTATCGCCTATCTCTATCAAAGCAACCCTTGATTGGTGGCAAAGCTTTAACTTCACGAAGGAATACAAACTGATCTGGGAGACAATCCCCTTCACTATCATGTGGTCTATCTGAAAGCTAAGGAATGAATGTATCTTCAATAAGGTTAAACCACGCTGGATCCTTGTTCGAGATCTGATTAAATCCAGACTTGCCTTCTGGATAAAATCGAAAAAAGGGGGCTCTTCATACTCCATCAACAATTTGATCTTCAACCTTTAGAATATAATTAGTAGCCGCTATCTCATCCTTTAGATGAGTTTCAGCCTGGTTCAGAGCAGGTCCTTGTATTTTCCTGGCTGCATTCAAAGGTGAGTTTTCTTTCAATTCTGGATTTCAGGATCTGCTTGGGGTGCTGCTCTAAGTGGTTTTTCAAGTGCTGAAGTTCTTGTTTGTGGCCCCAAGAAGATGTGTCAGGAGGTGGCTTTCATCTATCCATTTGATTTAGCAGATTTCTGCTTTTTGAATCCTTCAGTTCCAGCAGGTGTCTTCCCATTTTGTTTCCCAAGCTGCTGTTTTTTTTGGGGTGAAGTTTTGTCTCCTCATTCTCTGTTTTGTGCTTTTTTTCTTCTTTTGTTTCTGCTTAGTTTCCTTCCTTTTTGCTGCTGTTGGTGCCTTATCATGTCCAGCAGGTGTCTCTCTATTTCGTTTCCCAAGCTGCTGTTTTTTTTGGGGTGAAATTTTGTCTCCTCTTTCTCTATTTTGTGCTTTTTTTCTTCTTTTGTTTTTGCTTAGTTTCCTTCCTTTTTGCTACTGTTGGTGCCTTCATCTGCTCTTTAAGGTTGGGTAGTTAGGTGCTCTAAGTTCTTGTAATGCTCCCATAGGAGTTTTCTCCTTTTTATTGTTTTTTCTTCTCTTACCGATAAAAAAAAAAATTAAAAAAAATAAAAGCCTTCTTTGTTGTTCAAAAAAAAAAAAAAGAAAGAAGAAATATAGAGGAAAAAAATACTTGCAGTCTTAGGATCTAGGTTTTGTGTGTGCAGTTTGCCAATAAGATCATTGATTGGATGGTTTGCTTGGTCGTTGCTTGAGTTTGTGGGTTGATGTCTCTGGTTCTGAAGATGGTTGAGTTCATGTGGAGGCTCTGAGGTTCCTTTCAAGGCAGTGGTGTTTTTGTTGTTCAAAAAAAAAAAAAAAGAAATATAGAGGAAAAAATACTTGCAGTCTTAGGTTCTGGGTTTTATGTGTGCAGTTTGGGTTGCCAATAAGATCATTGATTGGATGGTTTGCTTGGTCGTTGCTTGAGTTTGTGGGTTGATGTCTCTAGTTCTGAAGATGGTTGAGTTCATGTGGAGGCTCTGAGGTTCCTTTCAAGGCAGTGGTGTCAGCTCCAAGAAGTGTCTCTGGGTTGGGTTCATACATCTGATTGTTTTGATCTGCTGTTTTTGTTGAGTAGGTCCATTTTGCTGTCTGTTGCTGTTGGGGCTGCCAATAGGTTCTCTGCTTGGATGGTTTGCTTGGCTTTTTCTTCTCGCTGATCTGTTGCTGTTTGTTGGGTGTGTTTTTGGCTTCTTTCGTCGGAGAGAGTTATTTTCTGTTAAATCTGGCCTTAGCAGATCTTCCTGTAGCAAGTTTCTCGCAAATTAATTAGGTGGTTGGAAAATGTCTTTCGGAAGTGGTCAGTGAATGTGTTGAAAGTGGTTGCCCGTTTTGTGCAAATTCCATCAAGAAGTCTGATTTAGGCCTTATACCATTTGATTTGAGTTTATTTTTCCCAATAGAGCTGTATTCGTTTTACATGCTATGGTCTCTGTTGCGGGCTTTGGCTCATCTTCTCTGCACTCTGGAAAAATTCTCCTGTTTTTCTAGTTCGATTGTGTGAGAATTTTTCTGCTGTCAAGTGTTATTTGAGTGCTCATTTTGCAGCAGCTGGATGTATAGTATAGTGGTAATACAGGTTATATTTGGGCCATGGCTATTTGAGTATTTGATGTTGTGGCTGTTGGGATCTTTTCAATGGTTCAATGACTCAATGGCTCTTGTGGTCTGCGGTATTTGTTTTCTTTGTGGGGCTCTGGTTTTGTGGAAAAATTCTTTGGGTTTCTTCTTGTGATTATTTGATCTCTGGTTTGGTCTCTTCATCATCGTGGTCCTAAGAGGTGTTTCTGAGGTGATGCTTGTGGAGTGAGGAGGCCTCTGTGACATCCAAGCAGTATGCCATCTGCTGTTATGTCCAGCGAGAATATGAGTGCTCTTTGGTCTGCATCTTAATGTTTTTTTTTTCTTTTTGTCTTGGAAGCTGCTAACGTTTATAGCAGTGGATTGGTAGGTTCAGTTTGCATTGTTCTGTGGCTACCCATAGCTTCAGGATTAGTTTGCTTGGTTTTTCCCCCATTTCCCTTTCTCTCTTTTATTGATGCTCTTTTGTACTCTTTGTACTCTTTTCATCAATAAAAGCCTTTTTTGTTGATTAAAAGAAAAAAGAACAAGACCAAGAATCGGGTCTCAAATCAACTAAGCAAGGGTAAAAAAAACATAGATGATTGCCCATCAAAGATATATACTAAAAGAAATAAAAGGCTCAAGCTTCTAAGCAAAAGTCAAAACGATAGTGAAAGCCAACAAGAAGTTGAACAAAAACAAGTAGATCAAGAAGAAAAAAGAAAAGAAAATATTGGCAGTGAGCATCCTAAACAGCCTATTTCACAATAGGCCAAATATGGTGTTGATCGTTACAACCTTGATGACACATCACAACAAATGATGGACATTGAAGAACCCATAGATGAAGAAGTTGCAAGCTCATTAAAGAAAATAGAGACAATATAAGAAAACATCATTGTCGAAGACAATGAGCCTCAACAACATCAAAACTTGAATAGAGAAATTGTTCATAAAGGTTATTTTTTAAACATGGATTTTGTTTTACAAACAGAGAAATTTGTGGAAAAAGTGGCTCAACAAAACAAGGATTAAAATGCTGATAATGAAGAATGAAAAGAAACAAGAAAATTGATTGACTTGGAAATTGAAAACAATCAATTAAAGAAGTTGAATGAAGAGTAGAGAATAACTATTGACCAACTCCTAGAGCAAAACAAAAAACTTGACTGAAGTCTTGATGCAAATCAAGAATAAGTGTGAGACTATTGAAATAAGAGAAAACAGACTTGATGAACAAATATACAAACTATCCATTGAAAAAATGACATAACCATATGTTTCAAAAGAAGAGGATAACAACACAATATCACTCATTTAAGACCAGCTACATAAGATGCGCAATATTCAAAACAACAAAGTAAAGAATTTTGACAACACAATTAAGGGGAAAAATAAGCAAATTGAAAGGTTGGAGAAACTGGTGGACAAACTTAAGAAAGATTAAAAAAAAGTTTGGTAAACTAAGTTGATGATTTCTTCGTGCAAAAAATAACGCAGCAGCAACTTTGCCCCTAAAAAGAAAAAACATCAAGTAAAAAGGACCAGCAATAATCTGATGCAGCTTAAAACAAGGTCAATAGTGAAAATGATCAAAGAAAAGGAAGGAAAAGAGCATAAATTACCAGAATTTAAATATGAGAAGAAGAAGAAACAAAAGGAAATGAAAAACCAAGGACAAAAAAATAAACATTAAGGTGCTTCTAGATCCATTAACAGAAACAAAAAAAGAGAAAAAAAACTGAATATCAAGAAAAATGCTATTGGGAAACTCATCCAAATAAGAGCACGGAGTTATTGCAGAAAATATTGGACACAGAATGACAAGAGTAAGTCTACTAGTACAAAGGATACAAAATAGAGAAAACTTTATATCTATAAAACAAAGAAATTTATCTGTTTATATATTACACATGGGAATTTTTCCGTTTCGGAAGACATACACTAACATATGTAAATATTTTAATTTCAAGTATGAACAAAAACTTGTAAAAATTGTATCATTTAAGTGCAACTGTGTTGTCTGAAAATTTGTTGGACTACATTTTATTCGAAGACAGAATGAAGTTAGCCCTTGAACAAGATACCACAAGCAATGTAAGTAACAAAACCTTAGGTTCTAACCATAGAGAAATTTCTATCTCATAATAACAATCAAAAACTAACATATCGAAAACAAGTTAATGTAGTTCATAGGCAATAATGACCCGAAAAATTATCAAAGAAGATTTTAGTAATTTTTTACGTCTGAATCAATAGTAGATAATTGATTAAATCAAAATGCATTCAATAAATAACAAAATTAATTTATAAATAAATAAAATGATATTATAGACATAAAATGCAAGTCTTTCATTTTATTTAGGATTTTTGTGGGTCTGGGGGTCACATAGTTAGATTTGGGATATAGATAAATCTTATAATTTTAACATTAGAATTTAAAGAAAAGACTAATTTGACATGAAAATTAAGATGGATTAACTTGCAAATTATAATTCTTTCTTTCTCTCTCTCTCTCTCTCTCTCTCTCTATATATATATATATATATATATATATATATATATGGGTGTATATACATGTATGTATATCTATGAAGAGAGGAGTGTAGACCACGTGTGTGTGGACGCAAAGTTGTAAGGGTGAGCATAAGGGTATGCGCGCGGATGTGTGTATATATATAAACAAGAGTATGTATGTGAGTTCAAGTGTATGTGTATATGGGTGAGAAAAGATGCCATTAAAGGAGCTTGAAAGACTAAACTAGAAGGAAGCAAGAGAGCGTGAAGCACCTATACTGTGCATGGCAACCATTAAAGCCAAACTCAAGCTTTCTCTCTCTAGAAGCCATTTTTTCTCTCTACAAGATTCATGGCCATACAAAGAGGTATGGGCTTCTAGAACCTCTCATTTAGTTCTAAATGCTACTATGAATGTGTACATATGTGGGCTAATGCAGAGTATATGTAATGGAGAGTGGGTGTGAGTATGTCTAGTGTGAGTGGTCTTAAAGGATTTGGAACCTTGGAGAATTTTAAATAGATTTGAACCTTAAAAGGGGAATAAAAACACTCTAATATCTAACTAGAATAGGTATGGACTGAAGCTCACTGGAAAAATTGGGGTAGTTAAAATTTATTGAAACTTTGGATGTTTTAATCCCCTAACACACTTGATAAATGTCCTAAAATGTATCTAAACACTTTTAGAAAGGAAAGATGGGTGAAAAACCATGAGAAAATGGGAGAAAAATCAAACGAGATTTTGCATATTCTGGTGACATCACTAGAAAAGATGACCAAAAAATTCAACGGAGAGCAACTGATTAAAGTCACTTAATTGGAGTGGGAACAACTCCCCCATTTATAAATCAGTTAAGTGTGGTAATAAAATTAGAAAAAAAAAATTTAATCGAAAACATTATTAAAATATCAATAAAATTAGAAAAATATCAATATTTTCTCTTTTATATGACAAGACTACCCTTTTGATAGCTGAACAAGTTTATTAAATTGCACATCTAACCCTAACCCTAACTTTCATCTCTCTTTCTTTTTTATTCTACTTTTATTTTACATAAACCTAACCATAACCCTAATACCACCCTTACCACCACACTACCAACCAACTATTTTTATTTTCCAAACCTTAATTCTAATAACACTATCGTAGATTGAAGTTGGTTAAAAGTCTTTGAAACTTATGCAGCGGTGAACCTTTGCGAGTGCTAGTTGTGGTGATGGTAGAGGTGGTAACAATGAGGAAGAAAATGGATGGTGGTGGCAACTGGTGAGGGTAGGTTGGTGGTGGCAACTGGTGAGGGTAGGTTGGTGGTGGATGGTGATAGGGAAAAACATGATTTGGAGATTAGATCAAGAAGATACAAAACGTGTTTTCATTCAAGTGTAATTCTCTTAATGTTTGGGTTCAATTAATACAACACTACAACTAGCACCCGACATTGTGAACTTTGTATCTCATATTATAATTGTTGCACCCTAACATTATGACAATTATTTCAAGCCATCTCACAATGTTTTTTTTTTTTTTTTTAATTTTTCCAATGATGGGGCAATGTAAGAGATGGTGGTTATAGATCATTTTTTTTTCAATGATGGGGCGAGGGAGGTGTTTTAAGAGTTCTTGAAACTTGGGGAGTGGTGGATCTTTAAACTAGTGATTTCGGTAGTCGTGGCGATAGCAACGAGGAAGAAAAAGAGAAATGGTGGCGGGACGGGTGAATGTGGGTTAGTGGTGGATGGTAATGTAGAATAACTAGATTTGGCAATTTAATAAGGAAGAATCAAAATGTGTTTTGGTTTGAGTGAAACTCTCATAATGTTCCGGTGCAACTATATGATAACGTTATAATAATTGCACTTGAAAGTTCTGTGAGTTGAGTCTATAATATTACAAATGTGTTTTTTTTTTTCAATAATAAAGTAAAGGGAATGGAGATCGGGGTTTTTTTGTTTTGCTACAATGAGGCAAAGGAAAATGTGAAGGTCGTGGTGGTGGTAGAACTGGTAGCAATGACGAAAAGATGGGTGGTAGTGGCAGTGGTAAGGGTGGGTTAGTGGTGGATGGTGATAGAGTTAGAGTTAGGCTTAAGATTTTGAAAGGAGAAGATGAAAAATAGGATAAATTAATCTTTTTTACTTTTGAAAAAAAAGAAATTTCTTAACAAAATATTTTGAATAGTGAAAGTTGATTTCTTAGTAATTTTACTTAATAAGATGACATTTTTAAAATAGAAGACTACACTTGACTGATTTGTAAATACGAAAAAAAAGTAACTAAATCATAATTCCCTTTAGATTTACTTCAATAAAGATATATGTCCCAGTTTTCATAACTCATCTTTGTCCTACCTCTTCTAATGGTGGGGTCCATTGGTGAGTCCCATGGTGAACCCCATGAACGATGGCTCCCATCTTTGTGAGAGTGGTGGGACAAAGATGGGATATGAGAGATGAGACATTTATCATGCTCAATTTACTTACATGCGTTTGAATGAAGAGAGAGAGAGAGAGAGGAAAAAAAAAGGGTAAATTACACTTATCTCTCTTGAGGTATCTGACAATTACAGAAACCTCCCCTATAGTTTCTGAAATAACACTGTCCCCCTTCTGGTTTACTGATCTGTAACAGATTCCCCCCTCCCATTAACAGTCGTTAATTGACTTAACGGAATTGGATGATGTCAGCTTCAAATTTTATTCAAATACCAATTTTTCCCTTACAAATAATGTTAGGATAAAACTAACTTTACAAGTCATGGTTAAATGACCAAATTACCCTCACTTTAATAGTAACTTTTTAATAAAAAAAAAAGGACAAATCGTGGTATTACGGCCAAAATGCAGCCAAACTAAAAAACTTCATGAGTTCCAAAATATATTCTTTTCCTCACTTTTTCTCAGAAACAAAAGAGTTAAAAAAAAAAGAGAAAGAGAACAGTGACAACTACAATCAAATGATCGAATCCTCTCTGTTTGATCGCAGCCAGACTAAAAACCTTCATGAATTCGATACTATATTTTTTTCAAAAAAATGCAAATGACATATCACCTGAGTCGCAATCCGCACTGAAGAAGCTTCAACCTCAGCATACCTATCACAAGCGGCCACTGACGACGAACTGTACAACTCGCTCCGTAGCTTTGCTGATATCTTAGCGCACTTTTGCAAAGCCTTCCCAACGACATCACCTGCCTCCTCCACTTCCACTTCCTCATCCTCAAACCCCAGCTCGCTGTTCTCCTCCATCAACTTCTACAACTGCCGATCTGAAAGCCCCAATTTCACTGACAGGTCTGCTCTCAACGACTCCGATGGATGCGTCTCCACTAAACCAAATCCAAATTCACACCAATTCAAACAAAATCAAACAAAAACACCAGAAAATTATGAAAATTAAAATCAACGAAACCGGTATAGGTTTTCTCGAGAATCTCCAACTGCAAAGCAGTCTTCATTTTTTGCTGCACCTTGTTCTCTCCTTCCGGCGGCTTCTTCTTCTCCCCCTCCGAACCACCGCCCTCCATTTCAGTAGATCAGACACTCTCTTTCTCTCTCTAAAATCTATCTGTAAAACTAGGGCTTCAAATGCATAAATAAGATCAAATTTTATGAAGCAGCATCTCTTGCTTGAGATCAAAATTTTCCGTTGAAGGCTTCAACTATCAGGGTGGCCATTGCGAGCGATATTCATAATCGAAACCATCCTCAAGCAATTGCCTTTTCATCACCGAGTGGCCCAGATCAACGGTGGTGGTGGAGCGGGAGTGGGGAATGGGGAGAGAGAGAGAGTTGAGAGAGGAAAAATAAAGAAGAAAAAATAAAAAATATATTATTAAAATATAAGGGTAATTTGGTAAATCGACTAACTTCGTTAACGTCGTTTGGAGACAATTTTTGACAAAAAGGACAGTGTTATTTTCGAAACTATAGGGGAGGTTTCTGTAATTGTCAGAAACCTCAGGAGAGGTAAGTGTAATAATCTAAAAAAAAAAAAGAAATGAATGAAGGAAAGGGCAAATGACAACTTATACGTGGTTTAAAAAAAGTGAAGAAGAGTGGAGTTTAAAGACCTAATTTACATTTTTTTTTAATGTAGGTAATAAATTTCATTTTAATGTAGGTAATAGATTTTATCATTTGTTAAAGAATTATTATTGACAATAACGATTTTTAATGACATTGTCAAAAGTTACATTTTACATGTCAAAATTCTCTTTATTTATAATAATGAATGATTGAATTTTGACAAAAGATGTGGTAACATTTACAATTTGTGTTGACTATGTTGTCCCAACAACTTTGATAAGGGTTACAATGTAATTTTAGAATAAAAGGATACTTCGTACTTGACTGCCAAAGTATTGGAACCAAAAAATGATTGGTTGCTTCTCACAATCTTGGGTAATAGTATTAATAAGAAGGTAAAAACCTAAAATAAATAGTGTGAACAGTAAACTAGAACCTTAAGTTTCTTTATGATATCACTAAATTCATCTAATTACCTTGAGTGGATGGTGGGAGCATACATATTTGTGTATGCGGTGACTTAAATTAAAGTCTCGTGTAAAGAAAGAAAAAATTGTTAATATTCTATATAGACCAAGTGACTCAAACTAAAGCGGTGTAAAAAAGTATTTCTATTTAAAATAGACCAACTTTCGTGATTTTTTTGAGAATATTATTGTTTTTTTTTTTTTTTTTTTATTTTACCCCTATACTTAACGAACAATATGTTTTGTGCTTACACTACCCTTGTAATAATATAAGTATACAACGTAAATCTTCCTTCCATGACAGTCATTTACCAAACAACTTTTTTTTTCACAAATAATTACACTTTGATACGAAGATTCCAATATTATAAATATACATATACATATTTTCACATTAAATTAAATAGTTGTAAGATTAAAATATTCTCTTTTGAATGGAATCCACACACATTTTTTTCAAGTATATATAAGCACATTAGACATGAAAAAAATGTACGTGTCAAACATAAGCTAGTTGGCAAGAATTATCATGATTAGGTTTCCATATATAGCTTCAATTCTGTTTCTGGAGTCCAGCTATTTCCTTTGCGTGTGGGCTCTACTTAGCGCAAGTGAAAGATTTATCATTTTTCATATAATAAAGTGTAATTATTATCATTACAGTCCTTAATAATGAAAGCTAAAAAAACAAGTAAAACTAAGTTTACATAGCATCTATAATTAAAGGATACATTAAATTTAGGATAATTCTATATACCGCCAAATTGTATTTTTATTTATATTCCTATCGTGATGTGGCATTCTTTCGTATTTTTGAATCTCACATGATGTAATTTCAAAACTATTGTGTAATGAGACATCACATTAAGAATACAAATTAAGAATATTTAACACTACTTTAGAATTTATATAATGATCCAAACCAACCCAAAAAAAAATACTCAATGTTACAATTTTATGATACTAGGGTATTTCGGTACTTTAACACACATCTTCATCGAGAACATTTTAGGCAAATGGTATTTCAATTAGCCTTTAAATTCAGCATATAATTTCAAATTTTAAAAAGGTGGGTATTAAGAAAAGATGAAAAATGTATTAAGTGGTCCTTGGATTATTAGTTCCTGCCAGTGAATGTCTTTCATGTGTTAACGCATTATTGATAGTTCAGGCTTAATGAATAATTTTGGACAAGATGATAAGAAAATGGTAGTGACATAAATAAGGTTATATTAGGTAAATTAGTTATATTTTTTTCTTTTGTGTATATATATATATATATATATATATATATATATGGCTAGGTAGGTTTCACAATCACACAATCTAATAGATACATCCTTCTAAGGTTAGTACAATTTGCTTTAGGAAGTCCATTTCCTTATTAAGGTTTCTTTTCTACAAAAAATGTGCTTTGGTCAATTGTTTTGCAGGTGATCAGTGTTGGAGAAATGGAAGAGATGAACAGAAAGAGTGCTCTAGGACTGCCTTTGTGCCCAAACAACTCATCCATTAGTAACAAATCATTTACCGTGATGTCCCTATCAACCCGTCGTTCGCATGAATTGTTAAAGAAACCCTTCGAAATGAACCATGTCAGGTCCAGTAGCAGTAGAATCGAGCCATTCGACATCAAACACTATCCTCTACCAGCAGACGACAAGGACTTGAAAATTGATAATCCATCTCCACCATTTGACAAGAATCTAAGCATTGGTGTTGTATCACTAGTTGCTGCAAATGAAGATATCTCAGTCAAAACTGATCAACAAACCACTGAATTTGAAACGAAATGGGGTCGAAAGATAGACCCGAACATGGACCCCAAGAAATTGAGACGGTGGATCCACCATACATTTTTTTCCTTTCTCAAGGATATATACTATATTTTTTCTTTCTCATCATGTGTTAATTTTTTTTAGAATTAGAATCAACATTTATTTGAGATCGATTCTATATATAAAATTTTTGTAGGGTTATTTCAAATCGAGTTTCAGCTCAAAAATCCAGAATGAAAAAGCTTCAATACGTCAATGACATGGAAAATAATGTGAAAGATCTACAGGTAACAATGATAAATCTCTCTCTCTCTCTATATATTTGTCAAGTTATAAAACTTAACACTATTATGCACCTGTTAACACTGTTTTTCATGTCCTATATATGTGCAGGGTAAAATTGCAGTGCTCTCTCCTCGAGTATCATATAAACAACATCATAGTAAACAATTGCAAATGGAGAATGACATCTTACAACAAAAATTAAATAATTTCACAGAGAGATCCAAACTTGCATTCGGTACTAACTATTCAGTCCCTTCTCTCTCTTTTTCTTCTCTAGATTTCTCATGAATGATTCCTTTTGCAGCGTTGATGGAACAACTTAAAGCAGAAAAAAAGACGCTCAAAGAACTCCAGATGATTCAACAAGGGCAACAGAAGCAAGAAGAGGCAAGGATGTTTGGTTGGAACACTACAATGGGTAATATGGCTAATAACATGAGCTTGTATCATTCTTTGCCACAGCCAATGTTCGGCTTGAACACAAACCAGGAAGCCGATCCTAAGTTTCAACACATTGGCCATTGATCAGCCTAAGAATCTAATGTGAAACTTTGAAGAATTTACTTCATGTCATGGATTTGCTTGTCCTTAATTATTCCTGTTTTTCTATATTTGTTGTCTCTAGGATTTTGATTGCAGGAATGTTATATCATTTTATGAACTCCGTTGTCTGTTTGCTAAATTTATGAAGGAAAAGTGTGTACTTTACCTTTGATTTACAGACCAAAATAGTCATCAAAACCTAATATATATATATATATATATATATATATATATATAGACACACGCACACCCACAGGGATTGGATGTGAACATGGAGTTTTCTTACAAATGCTACGAAGTGAGAGCGAAACAATTCTTACATGGGATTTCCAATGAACAGGAAAAAAAATTCATGATGTGAATGGCCACAAAGAATCATGTTTTTGTTTATTAGGTTTTCAGTTTTGGCTTGTTGATGTTGTGGGGCGAAGAGTATTTTGTAATTTAAAATATCATTAATTCTTATCTTTAAGATATTATTTGGAATACAACTCATTAATTTGTCTTATCATATCATTTTGTATCAGTATAACTCCATATTAGTGGTAATATGTTGGCATGATGATATTTAGTTGACACCATGGGTTAGACAGACTATTGTTAAATATATTTAAAAAGGTGTTTTTTTTTTACTATATCAACAAGTGAAGAAAAATAAATATGTAAATCTAGTGTATCAAACATTTCAATAATATATATATATATATATATATATCAAATTTTTAAAATATTTTTGATAATTTTATTAGGGTTAAAAAAAACATCTCAATTTTCAAGAAATTGGACCAAAAAAATACAAGAAATAACCACCCCCGTATCTATCACATGCCAGCACAAAAATACAAAGTCACACATAATGCTTAGACACATACACACACACACACATATATACATATATAATGCTACTTTATTCTTTATTAATTTTTGATAAATTGGTAGTGGGTTTTGCTAAAACCTCATTCTAAGGATAATACTTAGGAAAAAATGAATTGCAAATTAAGATTCTCTTAGTATTCTTGCCTTTTTTGTTATTTAGCCTAAGAATTAATGTTCTAGAAATTATGTACTAACCTGCTTATTGATATATGTTAAGTTGGTATTGGGTTAATATTGGAATCTTTTGAACCCGACTCAAAATAGACGGACTTCCTCTCTAACCAATAAACCCTTTTTTTGGGTAAATGAGTATAGTATTAGAAAGAAGTACACAAAATTAAGGGGCATCCATCCAGAGAGATGCAAAGGGAACTATTAGAACAAGGGGTAGCAGCTCATCAGCAACCCATATACAAAGAACACAAAGGAAAAGAAATGACCTTGAACTATAGCCAAAGAACAAGAAAAATGCAAAGTTTCCATAGAGAGAGTACTCTCTGATAACAGAATAGGAATCACCTGAGATGAAGTCGTCAGAGATAGGAGTTAGTGAAAGAAAGTCTTATATAGTTAAAGCTATTATTATTTCATTGCAAATTAGACATGTTCATTCACTAGGTTGATGTTGTGGAGAAAGTTTTTTATTGTAAATTTTGAAAACATGATAAAGTTAGTGAGAAATCGTCATATTACATCAGATAATGAAATGAAGTAATCATTCTATTGAATAACTTCTTGATATTGTGATTGGTGACTTAGCTTAACGTAAAACGACAAAAAAATTAATCTTACAAGCTGGCCAATTTCTTCTTTTTAAAAAATTCTTCACTTAACTAATTATCAAAGTCTCCTTAAATGCCAATTATTTTTGTCAGTGAATCTGGATGTTGTGGAGTTAAGCATCAGATCTTGTCATGTTTCTATAATAAGCTTATCTCTCATGTGTAAATTATTAATCTAATTAATAGACAAAAAAGGCATGCACAAATATATATATATATATATATATATAAAAGATTTAAACGCTATCAAGGTGACGTTAAAATTGAGGAAAAGAAATTCTCTAATTTGAATTACGTCAAATGCATGTCTCATTTTTTTTCTTCATAAGTAATTTTTACAAGTGGATAACATATTCAAAACTTGCTCTGACAATCACGTGCCGAAAGTTTAAGACAACTCTCCATCATAAAATTTAATTTAAAGAGATGTGTCAAGGATTTGAGTTATTATCATCTTTTTCACTTAAAAGTTACAAACGCTTCCAAAGTAAAGATTCTGGAGCTTAATAAAAAGTTTATTACATTAAGTATCTTACAATAGAGATCATGAATACGAAGGTAAACTAGTGTTGATTTATCATGATCAACATTCTCTCTTACTACCAATTAGCTTTTACAGCAAGGAAAAAAATTATCATGATTATTTTTTTGAGTAAATTACATTAAATTTTTTGATATTTCTGACAATTACAAAGACTTTTTTTGAGGTTTCTAAAATGATACTGACATTCTCTATTTTTACTAAAAAACTACAAATATCTCCCATCCAACATTTTTTTTCAAAATGACAAAAATACCCTCTTATTTTATTTTTGCATTTTTTAAACTTTTTTTTAAAGAATTTTTTATTTTATATAAAAAAATTAAGATAAATAACTTATATTTTTTAGCCAAAGAAGGTTTTAATTAATATTTATTTGAAAATGAAAAAATATAGTTAGAAAAAAATTGGTCAAAATTTAAAAAATGCTCAAAAAATTGAAAGGAGTATTTTTATCATTTTGAAAAAAATTGAGTTGGAGGGGAGGTATTTATAATTTGTCAATAAAAATAAGAGATGTCAATGGTATTTCAAAAACATCCGGAGAAGCTTTTATAATTGCTAAAAATATCTTACGGAAGGTAAACCCTTATTTTTCTGAAGACAACCGTCCTTATTTTACATAATGACAATCATCCTTACTAGAAACTTTCTTATTTGTGAAAGAAAAAGGAAGGGAAAAAAGATAGAACAAAGATTAGGAAAGATGATATGTGCATAGTCTAGACACCATTAAACATTCCTTTCACTTCGCATCTCCATCATTCAATAACCAGAAAAAAAAAAAAAAAAAAGTTCAATGGAAAGATATCATAGAAAAATTTCATATTCATTCAAATCAGTTTCAAACATGTGTCGTAAATAATTTTATGTTGATATTCTAATTTTAAATATAAAGCACATGATAAAAACTGATTTGATCCTTTTCTGACGTAGCAGGAAGCTTGTAAAGAAACAAGGCACCGCCTATCTCTTGGAGAATCGTCCGAATCCACGAACAAAAGTAACACACCCGAATCCACGAGCACAGAGAATAAGATCTCGAAAATAAAATTCTTTATTATATGAAAGTTAACCTTACAATGAAAAGAAAAGCCTTTATATAGGTAACAAACCCTAATTCAACTAGGACTAGGAAAGCAATGATTAAAATAAGGAAAAAGATCAAAAAGTCCAAAAATAGAAAAATAGAAAAATTCTAAAAAAATAATAAATCAAAAGTCCTAAGCTTAAGCAGCAATCTGGTTAAAAATCAACTCCAAACGTCAACCGTAGCCATAATAAATCAAGCAGCACATTTTTTACCAAAAGTAGTAAAAACGCACTTTTGCCGGCCAAAACGAAGGAATTCGCCCGAAAAACGGCATGCGTCATGGCAAAGCAATGAGTATTGATCAGCACAGTCGATTCCAAGTCGCCCACCAAATTTCACACAATTCCGACCATTCTGGCATCGCACGTAGTTCTGTGCTAGGAATTGAATTCTTTTGTTGTAACTTGTTCTACATCATTTTCCATGGACTTTTTTCCTCCATAACAACCAACATATCCCTAACTTGTTTGTTTGATAGTAACAATTGACTTATTTGCATTCTACCAACTAGCAAGGGATATTAGACCAATATGGATTCTCAAATGGAAATTCAAATAATTCCTCCAAAACAACAATTAATCATTAAAAAACCTCAATTTTGGATCTCGGAAAACCAAACAATCCACAACCCAACATATTATAATAATATACAGAGATAAAGTCTAACTTCAAAACTGTGAAAAAATAATTAAATAAATTATCCCAGCCTCCCTTAACGAATAGAGTGAGAAGTAAAACTTATAACCTCCACTTAAAAGAGCACTATTTTAATAATTCAGCATCCAAGAAAAAGAAGCAATCTTCCATCCATTTGGATTACATCCTTCCTTGAGTCCATTGGGTTTAAGGAATTATAGAGTTGGTGTCATGGCTAGGGATTGTTTGGGCCACTATAGGGTGGGTTTGGGCTATATAAAACCCAATTCTAAGTTTAGACTGCAGCACAAGTGGACAAACACAGGCACAAACACATGGAAACTTATTGGATGATTCCAAAGTAATAGTCCCTACAAAAACACAATGTCATGATCAGACAATTCTTTTATTTCTATCAACTTTACTTGAAATTTCACCAAATTGTCAGTAGTTAGAATAACTTTGCTCTGTCTTTCATGTGATTCATTTGAAATGATGACTTTGTCTAGAACTCTTTACTTCTTAATCATGGATTTTTTCAGCTAATTCCAAAATTTGTCATTGTCATCTCACACAATGCAGTCCCCTCAACAACTTTATTCTGTTGCCCCAACCTTCTTCATTGTGACCACCCTCATATCATTAATCATAAAGCAATACTACACTTGTCAAGTTCATATTTTCAATTTTTTTATTTCAAATAATATAATATTAAATTACATTATATTATTGATAATATTTAAAGGGGAGAGCTATTCACGCTCCTTTCTCTTCAATTTCACTCCAAATAAATATTGTAATAATGATTTAAAAAAAAATTACTTTTTGGAACATAAGTGGAGAGGTGAGGAACAAAATAGCTCCTCCCTATTTAAATTGTATAATTAATTTGATAAAAATATAATAATAATAATATTTTTTTGAAAGCGTAACCAATTGCTAGGATAGATAATTTAAATCTCTACTAACCCTTTTTTTTTTTATTATTACGAAAACTTAAATCCTACTCTTCTTCTTACAAACGAAAAGGTGATGTTGCTCGACAACTACTTGCTTCGACAAGAGAGTAACGTTATTATTAATAATGTTGTTTTCGAATAGCTGCTCTAATAATGTTGTTTTCGAATCCAAAGTATTAGAGCTGCTCCAATACGTCAGTCATTGAAGCTCCTATACTCGACCAGGAAAAACAAGTGCTCAAACACCTTGTCATTGGATTCCTCAAAATTTAACTGAGCCAAAAAAAATATCTCAAATATGATTCAAGTTTTAGCATCCTGCCATCCTTTTAATGGTCCCAGTTCTTCCAATTAAACGATTCAGATTTGAGTAATGTTTTTTTTTTTTTTTTCAACAGCTTGAACAGCAGCGACGAAATGATAGTTCTCCTAAAAAAAATAACATTTCACTATTTGAATAAAAATATTAAAATTAATTTTTTTTATACTGAAAATACTACTAAAGTTTAATTTTAACACCACTAAAATTAACTTTTATCATTAAAATTGCTTTTTGCATGTTAATATCACCACAAAAGTAGCTCCGAAATAAAAGACAGCGACTTGGCTATTTGTACATATTTATCGCTTTCCACCTCATTTTGGGGCCAACGAAAACAAAGACTCACAGCCCCATAATGGATCTCAGCTGGAAACAAAAGAAAAACCTCAAGTGCAACTCCCTCAGGTGTAACACTTGAAGTGACGGTATTTGAAATCGGGTGTAGTGTGTGAATAATATACCACCAACCGCTTCGGCTGGCCCCTCATGCACAGGGAAATTGGAATTATGTATACTATATATATATATATATATATATATCATTAGTTCAATTATGTAAACTTCAACGAGTACTTCTATACAAATAAAAATTTTATTTAAAATAATTTATCTTATCTAACCATCAAAAAATTATATTAGTAAATATTTGATATTGAATACTTAATACAAATGCTTAAAAATATTGTTTTCTTTTAATCTCTTCAAGATTTGAATTTCAATGTCCATCCCCATGACTACATAATACGTGCCTATTAAAAAATTGATATTTTTTACCAACGCAGGAGAGGGATTCAAACTCATGCATTTTAGGTGATAAGTGATTGATAGGACCTTAGTCCATAATACTAATATGAAACACTAGAAGAGTAAATATGTTTAATTGAAATATTAATGTTAGGTCATAATCAATAAAAATTAAGTGTTAATTATTCTTAATAGTAAGTTATCAAAAATATTAAAAAATAAATTAAAAAAAAATCTATGAAAAATCCATTTATCTCAAAAAATTTGTAAAAATTTCAAAACATCTTGAACAATAAAAGAAAATACTAAATATCACCAATATTTGGCATACCATTTTCTATCTTCTAGTCTCCACGACACAAGGTGAAACGACCGACATGCATATACTAAAGTTCACGGGCAAGAAAGAAGGTTAATAAGTAGCCACGAAAAGCAGGCTCACTGAGACTCTGATCAGGGAGATCAATTGGAAGTAGTGTGATTTCATTATCACAGGGGCAAGAGCTCGAAAAAAATGAAGAAAGTAGAGGAGACTGCAACATGGGTAGCTACGAAACTCAGAATTTCACCAGCTATGGCTCCTTACAGTGAAAACCACCAACATGAGCTTCGTTTCTTGCGTGACCCCAACTATGCGGTGCATGGCAAGATCATGGCGTTCGCTATCATCCTTATTTTCTGTCTCTTCCTTCTCTTTATTGTCGTCATCCCTTGTCTCAGACTTACCACCGCCGGTGCTAAATTGGAATATTCAGATTCCGTCAAATGGCGTAGAAAACGGAGGAGCATTCTGCCGGAGACACCATTGCAACTCGAGTACGCGCTCGGGACTAGTGAGTAGTGATTAATTCAATAGAGGTCTCAAAGGTCTCAAATCAGAATGTTCGCAGGATTTTGAATTCTCATTTGTGTGTGTGTGTGTGTGTGTGTGTGTGTGTTTTATTGTGCAATCAGAGAGAAGTTTGAAGGAATGAGATTTGGATTTCCATCCTATGGACTGAGTAGCTGAGACTTGAAAAAGTATGACATGTAAGATTGTTGCTACTACACTATCTAATTGTTTGTATGTTACACACACACACACATTCATTCTTAACCCCATTCATATTCAGAAAAACTAGGGATAGGAATCAAACTGAACATATCAGCTATGGGGTTTGCACAAAAAAAAAAGAACCTAATGATTCATTATCACGTCATTTGTAATGTAAAATTTAGAACAAATAATATTACTCTCGTAATAATAATAAAAAAAAGTATCGGCATGTTTTCCCCATTTTCAGAAAGCAGTCTGAATATATAATAGTTCTCATTTTACTTGCCTCATTTGTGCTGACCCGACTATACTGGACTGTTATATGCTGGCCCTGCAGAACATACACCTGCAATCAAAAATTATATTTGAGGGTTACTTGTGATTTCACTGATTTGGATAGGAAATTGTTGAAGAACAAAAAGATCAATCGATTTCTTTACTTCATAACACTTATGGGTTGCTTAAATTGTACAAATCATTGCTGTTCATTTTTCTACCAAATTTTATCTCAATGAGATTCAAGCTTGCTGTAATTTTTCTATCACCCATTGCCTTGCTATAATCCATCATCGGCTTTCCTGAAAAAAGGAGATAATTTGGCCATTTTTATTGCATCGTGCGAGTTCAGAATCCCTTTTAGCAATTAATCACTCTCCTATAACTCTCTCAATTTTTAATTTCATATACATTTGTGCATGTCTGTATGTATATGTATGTGTGTGTACATATATATTGTGTCAGGACCATTTAATTCAACTGCAATGTTGCCGAGCTATTTGGATTTTGGACCTTCCCCCTGATAAAGTAATTCAATTGAACGATCAGCAGCTATAGAAAGAGGATTATATGTACCAAAAAAATGAAAGAGGATTATGAGCACCATCCCTCTGTTCCAATTTGTGAACCAGATAATCCACTCAATACCACATCCATTTGAATAGTTTCTATCATGTAAAATGAATATCTTTTACCCTATTTTTTTGAATCAAATTTGGAAAGTTTTAGCATTTATTCCATGGTGGAGTCAAACATACCAATCTATGCAATTCGAGTGCTTGAAATTTACAAAGATTAATTCGGATAGTAATTCAAATATAATTTTTTTAAATTTTTTTAAAAAAATTTTGTAATTAATTTTTTAAAAATTATGAAAATGCATTTGAATATGATAATCTAAATTATAAAAAATTAAAATTAATAACTTCTTAAACGCATATCTCATGTTTTAAAATTCAAAATCTGTACTTAAAAACCTAACCAAACACACAGCATTCTAATAACTTCAACAACAATTTCGTGCACCTACAGGCTAATATTCTAAAACTAATCAAATACATAATTCTAAAATAAATGGTGGTTGCATAGCCCACCTTTGAGTTAGCTGAAAGATCACCACTGCAAATTCATCCTTGTTTAATTATATTTTCAGGCCACCAACTATGGAGACACCTAACATCAGAAGACAAAACTGCCCACCAACATGGAAGTAAGGGGAACTGTGAGGTTGTCATCAATCTCGGTGCTCATGGGATGGGACTCAACCAGTGCTGCAGCAACAGACACAACCAAGAAGCCGAAAACCATTTCCCAACTATCCTGAATGTACCCAAACAAGGAGAAATAGTACATGTACCTGTAACAACATTTTTTAAAAGTGATAATCAATCAAATTTCAGCATCTGATCATAAGAGCTGAGAAAAGTTACCCCACGGATGATACAAAACCAGCAATTGCCATTGCAAGGCTACCAGCAATGGATTTGTTTTTGTTGTAGGGAATTTTCCGACTGCCAAGCTGCCTTCCTACGATGTCAGCTAAACCTGAAACGGGAGAAATTTAAAAAAGAAAGAGACTTGGCACCAGTCACGGTATTAGAATTCCGAGAAGTCCCAAGCAAGTCTTCTCTGTTTCTACAACTAGCAGAAAAATGTGACTCATTTAGTTGAACAGTTACAGTCCCAGCAAAATTAGTCAACAAAACTCACACCCTAATTGTCTCAAAGAACAGTACCATCTCCAGCACAGAGGTTGCAAATTGCTGCAATTGCGATAGGGGAAGTTCTCCAATAGATGATACAAGCCAAAGCGATTGTGGAAGCATAGTATAGTGGTCCCTTGAGAAGTTCCCTGATGCATGGAGTAAGCCAATGACAAATTGATATGTCATTAAAAATAAATAAATAAATAAAATCCATGGAAGAAAACAGTGATTGGTTCAAATATTCAGTCTCAGTTCAGACCCACATTCATTTTCCAACAAAACAAGCTCACAGAATTATAAGTTTCCAATTAAGTAGGACTGAAAATGAGTGAAACAAAGCCTAGTAAGCTTGGGTTGGTAGAATTTGGGCTAGCTTGAACCATGCTCAAGCTTGGCTTGTTTATATTTTCCAGAACTCAAATCGTTCACAATCCTCCTGAGCTTGTCAGACAGAAAGTTTGGCACTCATTTTCTTGTTAAAATCTAACACTCTAAGCTGGGCCAATATAAATTAGTGATTACAAGTTTACAATATATTGAAAAATGAAGGGAAAAAAAAAAGTAAAAATAGAAAAGCTTGCTCATTTTCTTCTCAAACTTACCGGTGATGTACACTTTTGAAGTATTTTCTCTTAGGAAAGTTTTGTAAAGGACTGTTATAACGACTGAATGGCATCTGTGCCAACCACTCACCTATCGAGCCAAGCTAGTTGTTGGTCAAGCTTGCCATGTTAGACATGAAAGCTTAACATACAAGCTTCAGCTTTGCTCATTTGATGGCTGAACAAGCTTGGCTGAGCTTCTTAATGAGCTGTCCTAGTTGTTCACTAACAACTTGGTTCACTTGCAGCTCCACACGAGGTGAGAACCGTGAGATATTGTAATTTACAGCAACCCAGATGGCAGTTGGAACTACAAAATTGTTTCTCCTCTTGGATTACCAGAGTAAATAACATTAAGGGAGTAAACACATTGATCTGATGGTTAGGTCACCAGCGGGGTTCGTCCATAACAATGGTGTTCTATCTAGATGGGCTGAAACCTAAGCTCCAATTGGTAGGAGTGAAGAGAACAGGGGATGTGGGAAGGAGGGAGGTTCAAAAGGACAGGATGGAGAGGGTTTAGATGATTTGTTAGGAAGGTAAGGTGGAAGGATGGAGAGAGTTACCCTCCAGGTCCACCATTTCCTTTCTCTGCCGCCTGCCCCAAATTGGGTGACAGATAAAAGTGTAACCTCCTTTCTTTCCATCCTTCCCCATTTCCTTCTTGCTCAACCAGATGGAGGAAGAGACACTTGCATTTCTCTGGGGATACCTTCTTAACCCCTCCTACCATCCTTTCCACTCAATTTTCCATCCCTACTACCAAACAGAGTATGAGGAACAGCCACTTGTAAGATGCAGGCAGTTTAAGACAATTTGTAAAGGTATGCTGAATCAATCTTTCCTCCAGAGTGGTAACCTGTAGTCTCCAAATCTACACATTGACTTGACAGTGGCCTCATCTTTCCATATTCCAAGTCCCAAAAGAAGCATTTTTATTATATTGATGCCTGGAATAAGAGCTGCTACAACTGCTCCGCGGCGACCTGAACTGCAACAGCATCAATCATTAATAGCAGAATTATCATGCAGACATGACATAGAATGAAAAGCTTCTTTGGTCATGTGAAATTACCTGAATAGTGGCCAGCAAAGCATGAATACTAACCCAATGCTTATATGCACAAGCTTCCTGTTTATTTTCTAAACACAGAAAGATATGACATAAGAAGCATTTATATGTGAAGAGTTAAAAAAAGATGCTTAAATACATAGGTTTTGAAAATAAGAAAATTTGTGATAAAGATGCAGCAGCTTATCCTATTCCTATTGGCTGAATACAGACGAGTGTTTTTGAAGCAAAAAAATTTGTACAAATTTTGGTAATCCATCACAAAATAGAATTCAATAGAAAGATCATGCTAATCGAATTTCTCTAAATCTCATTCTCACAGGGTACTGCCATCTCCAAATCCAAACCAGTAGAAATATAGGAAAAATGAAGTTTTCGTTAACTGTATATTGGCACACACAATTTAATTCATCATATCTATAATGCCACGTCATGTAAAAGCTATCCGAAGTCAATGTATCTTTTCTGCAAGACAAAAATTTCTATTTATTCATATTTACTGAAGGAGAACCAAATTGCTCTTATCCAATTATAGCTCAGTGGAAAGTTAGTGTGAAGTCAGGAGTTGCCTTAGTAAAGGGGCCCTCATCTATGATAAAAAAAAATGGATGATGTGTATTGCAGTTCAATCACCCTTGGGTTGCTTATTTAGTTATCCAGATCTTTAGAATATGGCAGTAGACAAAGAAGCCTTGGGTATTTACATCAGAGCACGGTGTTTTTGGGGTGTTCTTTCCTCAGAAACTTACAAACTCTATGGATTGCTTGATGGAGAACCTTTAGGGTGCATTTGGATCACAGGAATCTTGGGAGTGAATGGGCATCCCGTTCCAATTCCACCGGATTCCTGTGTTTGGTGCATGCTATTGGGAATGTGAATTTCATTTCTTTGGGAATGAGATCCCCTCTAATAGACGGTATTTCCTTCCCATTGGAGGGTATGGTATTCTGATTCCCATTTCCAGGGGAATAAATGTTTGAAGCATATAGGTTAGTCCAATAGTCATGATTGTTAAGCTAATTAATAATTGAAAAATGAAGTTAATTATTCAAACATATAAATTGTATTGTAAGAATAAAAATATTAATTATATATTATTATTTATTAAAATATTTAAACTATGTACTAATTCCAAATCAAAGTTGTAACTAAAGCGACACTATTCAAGCTTCTGTAACAGTCTCAACATTTACTTACTATATTCACTATTTTGGAGAGTCCAAATTAGATACAATTTATTGATGAGATTTGATTTCAATTAGAGTTGTTGTAGTTTTATAAATACATTATAACTTTCTAACAAGAAGCGGATTGGAAACTGCTTGATTAAAATTTCTACTCCCTTTGAGTTGAGCTTTGGAGTTGTCTTGAATAAATAATTTCCTTGAAATCATGTTTCCTGCATTAATGACACAGTCAGGAGCACACTGATGACAAAATCAAACTTCAAACTATGTCAAGGGCCTATGTTTCTTGGAGGAAGACCAAGGAGAAACACCTGAAAGGGTACTAATCAAGTGAATCCTTTTTATAAGAATAGAAGGCCATAAACCCTTATAAAATGAAATCCTCACCACTATCATTTAATCTTAGCCACATATCAGCACTTAAGCAATAGACTTCAGTAACGAGAACAGTGTCACGCTACAGTACTCACAAATCAGCACAATGGTCTGCTAGCACAACAGTTGGCCAGTTTATGTACAAGAATTGACTCAGTTTGAAAATCCTCGAGCACATTGATATCAATTACCATGTAATCAAAAAATATTTGCCCCAAACTTTCAGCGGACACAAATGCCCTTCATAATTTCATGTATTTTAGATTCAGTCTTGTCCTTGTCACTGAAAAATAATTTGGCCATGAAGGGTCACTCAGAATTATTCCCAGCAGTAATCATTTTCATAATAGAAAATAGTTCAAGTATTTCATTCGGATAGGAGATGGTTGGCTGCTGCACTTTTGGCATGATATTTGGTTAGGAGAGGATAATTTGAAGGAGAAATCGTAGATGCTCTACACTATTGCCCTAAATAAAAGGGCAGGCATAACTGATTGTCACTTTTTCCTTTTGTTTTAGGCTGTAATGGCCTAGGTCCATGTCTAGCAAGGGCTCTACAAGACTGGGAGCTCAAAAAGGTGGATGACTTCTTTCAGTTGCTTAATGCAATCTTGGTTAAGGAAAACAAGGAAGATACCTTGAGTTAAACGACATGAAGGAGAGAGAAATTTGAAGTGAGTTCATATTATGTGGTGTCCTGGGGTAAAGGGGATAGAGGTTTCCCATTGAGAGGTTTTCAATGTGTGAAATTTCCCTTCAAAGTCTCCTTTGTTTAGTCCATTGCTTTGGAGGTGATTTTGACAGTTAATAATTTGGGGTGTAGGAGCAAAATGCTACCTATCTAATGTTGCATGTGCAAAGCTATTGAATAATTTGAATCATGTCCTGTTGCATAATTTGATGGCTATGGATCTTTCGTGCCTTGATTTCTCCATTTTGAAGAGTGCAAGAGATGATGCCATGTTAAAAATGACAAAAATTGTTATCACATTAACAAATTCACCCTCATTGCCAAAAACAAAGTTCAAAGACCATCAATTTTCCATGCCATCACGACACTTCCAAGTGGCCTGGCATTTGTCGTCATATGGCGATCAAAAAGGAAAATAGTGCCTAATTAGGGGATCCGTGTTACCAAAATGCCAATTTAACTAAAGGTAAGGACATATAGACCGCTATAACTTAATTTAGGGCAATCCTAAAGCACGCCATAGTGCAATGAGCTAAAAAAAATTGGACTTGGTACCCATTGTCATACAAGAGAACATTAAGCAAAACTGTGCCCAAAAAAAAAAAAAAATTACATCACTAGAAGACAACAAACTCAATAATGATAAAATAGATGAGAAGACGTGAACACTACTGTTGCCTACATGTAAATCTCTCGCATGCTAAATATGCTAAATCCATTATCCATATTAAAAAAATTAATATCATAGCCCAAATCAATGGGCAATGTCACACCAAATCAGGAATCTCCTTGCCACCCAAAAACACCAAATTCATTATTAACAAGATAACAAGTTTTGTTGTTTCCAACGAGGGAAAGAAAAGCTTTGCTTGGCAAGTAGAGCAATTCAAAGGTTTGCAGTTCTCGCACAGAGGTGAAGTAAAAAATATGGCCGAGAACGAGATCTATAGCTCAGGTTAGAAAAAAGTCTTACAAGATTGATGAGGTTAAGGATAGAAGAGGTATGAAGCTGGAGATCATCAAAAGGAGCAAAAATGTTGTTTGGAGATTGAGGGTTCCAAAGGGGGAATTTGATTGGATGTGCACCACACTTGAAGCAGTAGTCAGAGATGATCGGGAGCATGGGTTTTTCGCGATTCCTCCATGGAAGGGCTCAAAACGTGAAGGTGTGAAGGAGGCAGAATAGATGGTCATGTTAAGAAGGAAGAGGGTTTTGGCACACATCAAAGTTGTCTTTTCATCCTTGAGGTTGATCGTGGCAGGTGTAGTCCTTAGTGGCTGAAGCCTTTCGTAAAATGGGGAAAAGCGTTGAAGGGTGGTGGAGATCAACAGGCGAGATCTTTCAAGTCGGTAGCTCAGATTGACAAATGGTCAGCCTCAGCCTTGGTAGTGAACAAGAAGAATTCAAGAGCTTGGGAAGACGTGAGTATAGCTGCTGAATCTTATAAGGAAAGCTTCAATTTCCTACAAAGATGCTTGGTGTGGCAGATAAGATGCATGGAGCCTTATTCATGTTTGAGTTGCTGTCAAAGGAGGCTACAGGATTTTGAATAAGAAAGGGTGGATGATGGATGGAGAACTTGTGTGGTTAGATCGGTAGGCAGCTGCTGGATGTTGAACGAGCAGAAACAGGGCCCAAAGAGATGTGGATGTGTTTTATGGGATTGCCAACCTTTTTGTGGTGTCCGGAAGTATTCAAGGCCCTAGGAGATAGGTGTGGAGGGTTCCTTTGAGTGGACAGAGATACTGAACAGAGGACCCACGGGCCACTTCCCTAGGGCTAGAGTGCTAATAGTTTTACAGAAACTTTTTTGAAATTACTATACTTTTTGGATTGTAAAATCTCATCCTCCTTGTGTAGATTCCTTCTTAGATTTTTTGGTTGTAATGAGGGTTTGATGTAAGTTCCCTTGTGTACACGGGTTTGCCCTTGGCGACTTTTTAATATGCGTCTTTACTTATAAAAAAAAAGAATGGGAAAGAAATTTTCATGTAGGTGCTTCTGGTGTTAATTCAATTTATTTTCCTATTTGTGAATTTGGTATCTAAAGCGATGAGGATTTCTAATTCAATGCAACTTTCCTATTGAAATCTCAAACATATAGGTGCCAAGGCAAGTGAGTAATGTTGATGTGGTATAACTAAAAATGTTAATACCAAATAAACTCTAATTTCAGCAATGATATTCAATTTGTTAATATGGGTAGGGATTTTGTTTTTCATTTCTAGCATGAAAACATGAGGAAACAATTAAAATGTTGTCCACATTAACAACAAAAAACCATTTTCCCATTTTCTTACTAGAAGCAACATAATTATCATCCATGTTAACAGATATAAGAGTTCTATAGATTTTTAATTTTATACGTCACATCAACATTTTCTTGTTGTTGGATTAGTTTCTCCTTAACAAATAAGTGCTTGGGCGACTAAAATTCTCCCTGATGGAAAAATAGTTAAAAATAACAAAATCAACAGATTTGGTATCACTATAGGGGTCCCTGCTTTCTGTAATGGTAAAATGTTCGAGCTGTCAAGCGTGTGAATGCGGGTTTGAGTCTAAGAGTGGCGACTTTGTGCAAAATAATGTCAAAGATTAAGTTCGTTTCTAGTCTATCACTCCCAACAGTCCGTATTGACGTCACCAACATTGGGTAATGGAACAAATTTAGTACTATAGGAGTCTTGAAGATTTGAAGAAGTGTCCTACTTTTTTAGTCAACACTTCCACATAGGCCTCCCACGTATTACACTACGAGCAATCAATAGAAAATTTCATGCCAAATTAGAGATTCTTGCCACCTAAAAACACAAAATTCATTCACGGTAAGATAGTTTGAGGACATAAAGATCATTATCACTTACATGAAAATCTTCCCATCACGCTAAAAATGAAAAAAATAGCAAAGCAATCAATAAACCTTCAACTTTTCATGCCATAACAACACTTTCCCATGTTTGGCATTTGTAACCAGCGAGGGATCAACAAGAAAAAATAGCATCTAATTAGGGATCTTTGTTCTCAATACATCAATCCACTAATAGGAAGAAGAAAGATTGAAGACATACACACTACAACAAACATGAAAACTCTCTCTTATATTTGAATTGACAAAACCATTATCGATGTTTGATAAAATTGGAATCATTGACGTTAAGGTTTGACAAACCATTTCAGTATTACATGCCACACACCTACACTTAACATGAGCTTAGCACTGGTTACCATATAAAGGATAAATAGAAAAAATTGTGCCAAAATAGGGATGTTGCCAGTTTCCACTCAAAACACCAAAATTGCTAATGCTAAGATAGATTGAGGACATGAACACCCTGGTCTATTGTCATATCCATTGATTGGCTGGACAAATATTGTAGTGTTTGGAAGCCTAACTAAGGTTGTGGGCCCATGATAGTTAAGAAGCTTTCTTGTTCTGAGAAAAAAGTGTCTATAGTAGTTTTATTTTTTATTCATTTCTACCAGGCTATATTTATTTATAATTTTAATAATTAAAGTAGGAAATTTACTATAGCAAGTTAACATAATGATAGTATAGCATGTTTTTTGGGTAAGTTCAATTTTTAGTTTTTTGGGTAACTAATACAATACATGTTACTGTAGCAGTTCAAGCTTCTGTAGCGAGTTACCTACCCAAAAATTAGTTACACAATACTGTAAGAAAATTAGTTTCACTATTTTTAATTTTCTAGGCTTCTTTTATTTAGATTTTACAAAGGGTTGAGATTAGTATTATTTTAAGAGTTAGATTTTATTTTTATTAGGATTTTGAAATCAGCTAGTGAATATTGAATTGAGAACAAGAAGCCTAGTGCTTTGTTTGAGAGACTGATTGATTTTTCATTCTTCTCCTTCTATTTTCTATCTTCTACCAAATTTATTGTCTTTCTTCTTTCTTTTTACCTGTATTCTCCTCCTAATTTCTTTACAGCAGTCCCATTCATGTCGTTATAGTTAAACTGCACATAAAACCATTAAGATAACTCCCAAAATCCTTGTTCTCTCTCCAAACCAATTCAATTGATTCTAAAGTAAATCCAATTCAATAGATTCTAAAACAATCCTAATTTACTTGTAGCAAATCCCAATCCTCATTGCCCTTAAGGCTTAAAGTGCTCAAATTCCAAAATGTCCAGTATCATGGCAGCAATACATGTATTCCCCTCTTGTTGAGACATTAAAAAAAAAAAAAAAACATTATCCACGTTAACAGATTTGGGTAACAATACAAGAATTAAAGTCATAAACATTTAGTCTTTTATGCCACATTAACACTTTTGATTGGCACGTGTTGTTATAAGAGATCAGTAGGCATGAATATGCCAAATCAAGGATCCTCGGTATCCAAAATAGCATATTGACCAATGGCAAGAGCAACTAAGGACATGAACACTGCTGCTGCTATCATGAAAATCCCTGACTCATGCTAGAAAAGACCAAAAAAAAAAATTTGTTGTCTATATAGCAAGGACTGATATTTAAATCAATGGATCCGGAATTATCACCAAAATCAAGAATTGACTAGCTATTTTTCAGTTCTCTAAGTCAAAAGTTGCCATTCTATTTTTCAATAACAAGCAACCCCATCTATATTCTTGTGTGTGTGTGTGTGTTGGGAAGGGGGGAGAGAGGAGAGAGAGAGAGAGATCTGCATACAAAGGGGATTGGCAAAAAATCCCAAGAAAATAAAAATGTTTTTTTAATATTGTCCTGAGTCCTCCAAGGTGCATTCGAGCATATGGTTTCAAAGCCTATATTTCTTCTTCTTCTTACCTACATCTGAGTTGTCCAGTGGCTTTTCCTGCTTTCAGTGAAGGGCTTTTCATGTAAATCTACAAGCCTTGTGCAATTTCGCAATAAGTAGTTCTTGCTAGTTCTAGTTTCCAACAAGATAATGACGCAGTAGAAAATTATGAATGAAAACCCTTTCCTAGCCTCTTCGTTCTCTCAACGAATGACAGAAAAGAAAATGCTTATAGATTGCTTCCTTATCGCACATGCATACAAGTTCTAAATAAAAATTCATTTTTGAGAGAGTAAAAAAATGTACAGAGAAAGAAGGTTTTGAAGAATAAGACCAACCTGGTCGAAGAGCTCACGTTTGGCAGTTTCCTGCCAAAATCGAAGTACAGAGATAGCAATGCCACCGGAAAGCGCGGCGGCACAGATATCGCCGACGACCGGGTTGTCCACGAACATCGATACCGCCGTCGGTGGCCTCAGATGCCGGCGTAATGTCCTGGATTTTGGCGGTAGGAATCGGACACTGAAACTTGAACAACTCAGGATGCCGGCGAAGAGGGAATGGGGACAAGAAATCCTACTACCAAAAACACGGAGGCATGGCCCAAAATCTGAGATCGATCTATGATTCATCAGCTCAGGTTGAAGACGAAGGGACCTTATTCGAGGGAAGCCGTATAAGTATTTTGTAGCCACCACTGGAGTGGTCATTTTAGTCCGGCTACACCACAATGCATTGACATTAGGTTCATGATTAATGGTCCAAAAAGTCACCATCGCAAGAGATACAAGTAATCTCAGATATGGGTCGCCATCCCTGGGATCTTTAGATTTTAAATTAAAATTATTATTTTTATCTTATTTGATAATATATAAATATATTTTTTAGTTAAGATTTTTAATTAAAATAATAAAATTATTTTTTTAATTTTTTCTATTTTGATCAATTTTCTAAATTTTTGAAAAGATTTTTTTATTTTATGTAAAATAACTTATTTTTATTTTATATTACAAAAATTAATATTTTAATCAATATTTATTTAAAAATTAAAAAGAAATGGTCAGAATTTAAATATTAAAAAACATGAAAGAATTAATTTTGGAGAAAAAATTGATTGGAAAAAGGTATTTGTATACTGTAAAGTAACGTAAGAGAGATTAGTAAGATTTCAAAAATTTCATGAAAAATCAGTGTAATGGTTAGAAATCTCATGAAATGAGTATAATTTTCTCTTTTATTTATTAAAAAAATAATATTTGGTAGCACATGTGTTTGTAAACATATGGTGCACATATATATATATATAGATATTTATTTATTTATTTACAAGGGTGTGGGACCTATCATCATCATCACACTCACATGGGTCTCACACTTATGTAAGTATATGTGTATCATATGTGTTGTAAAACATTATACATTAAATAAACGTAGCTAGATTTACTTACGTGAAAGAATGAAGGAAATGGAGAAAAAAACATAGAACAAACATTGATCGCAAAATTTATTTTAGTCATATTAAAGTTAAATTTTAATAGTATTATAGTACTAAAAATTATTTTTTGGCATTTTTATTTTAATGGTAAAATACTTTTTTTTTTTTTGCTAGAACTACTATTCTTCTTTATAACTACCATTATAGTTTGAATATTGAAACAAAAAAAAAAAAATTGATCAAATTTAGACTATACATTTGAAACAATCTGAACCTATTAAGATGAATGATAGTTACTAAAACAAAAGTTATATTTAAAAAAACATTTGATTTAGACAAATTTTAAGAGTATGAATAATTAATTTTTAAAGCACTGCTTTAGAACTGGGTTACTAAATTATAATTATAACAGATTGAATGACTGAACCATCAGAATTGCTCTTATATAAATAAATTTTGTGTGAAAATAGAAAGAAGAGAGGAGTTTAAAGACCTAATTTAAGAAGATATAGAATAAAAATGAGTTTAAACACTAGAAAGAAAGTGATTATTGGTTTTGTTATTATTTTTTGAAACAAATGAGTTTCTATTTTATCACTTTTACTCACATAATAATATATTTTTTTTATTTTTCTTTCTTGACATTACTTATTCTCTCCTTTCCTCCCCTCTCTCTTCCTATCCCCTTATTAGTTATCTAAGAACTACTTCAATACCCCTTGTTAAATGAGACGTTACTGTCAAAATTTGGCACGATAGCAAAACTAGCTGCTCTAAGCCCAACTTTAATAGTAAAATTTATTTTAGTCTTATTAAAGTTAAATTTGAGTACTGTAACAGTATTAAAAAAATTATATTTTGATATTTCTGTTTCAATGAAGAAATGTAATTTTTTTTAATAAAACTCCTATTTTTCTTCTCAACAACCATTCTCGATAATTAAAAACAAAAAAAAAGTACCATCAAATCTAGATCATTGATATATTGCAATGTAAAGCATTAATATGGATAGTAGCTACTAAACAAAAGCTATATTTGCTAGAGTTTTTTACTTTAATCAAATTTTGATAGGAATAAAAACTACCATTGAAGTATAATATTTTAGCCAACCTACCAAAATTTAGCTTTGGTAACTCTTATAACTTTATCATTGGAGTTGCTCTAAAAGCTTTCCCCAATGCATGGTTGCAATGCCATATCGGATGCTACATATGGCATTAATAATAACGCGTGTTATTTATGCCATGTCACATTTTCTCTTTTGATTCACTTTGAGTATTTGATCTAGCGACTTCAATGACTAGTTGAAAAGAATAATAGATGTTGTATTAAAAAATAATATTTTAGCATTAAAGCAAGAATATCAATATATATCATGTTTGCATTATAGCAATACCAAAATATAACTTTGGCATGACTCAATAGAATTTAGCATTAGAGATGATCTAATGGTGTACAATTTCCCATGTTACAAGCTTATTAGTAAGGATGAGAAAATATCATACCTTCTCACGGACTTTTTCTGTTGTCATTCTTTTGCAATAAGCAAGAAAAGAAATACACTTATCAAGATGTCACGTGTTATAAGCTGTTGGTCGGCCAATATTATTATAATTAGGTTGCCATATCTGGCTTCAATTCTGTTTATAGAGTTTGACATCTTCTCTTGGCGTGAACTCCATTTAGCGCAAGTAAAAGTTTTACCATTTTGGCATTTTCCATGCAATAAAGAATCATTATTACCATTAATAATAACACCTTCATTTCTTGACAAGCTCAAAGGTAAAACTAGCATCCATAATTAAAATGACACAATGAAATTAAATAACGATCCAAATCAACAAAATATATTCAACACTATCCTCTGATGCCGGGGCATTTTTGTACTTGGACACACGGCTTCACCAAGGGCATTTTAGGCAAATGGTACTTTAATTACATAATTTTAAATTTTGAAATAAGTGAATATTAATACAAAAATAGAAAAAAGCATTAAGTAGTCCTTCAAATTAGTAGTCTAAGCCAATAAATATCTTTCACGTGTTAACAGATTAGGATCAATGAATAACTTTGGACAAGATGACCGGATTATGGCGGTGACATAAATAAGATTATAGTAGGTAAATCAATTTTAATTTTTGTTGTATATTTATATATATCATACATGGTTAAATAGGTTTCACAATATCACACAATCCATAGATACATCCTTTAAGGTTTAGTACAATAAGCTCTAACAAATCTATTTCTTTATTAGGGTTTCCTATCCTTTTTGCTGAAAATGTGCCTTGGATGATTGTTATGCAGGTGATCAGTGTTAGAGAAATGGAAGACATGAACAGAAAGAGTGCTCCAGGACTGCCTTTGTCCCCAAACAACTCATCCATAAGTAAAAAACCCTTTACCGTGGTATCTCTAACAACAGTTCATTCACATGAAGTGTTGAAGAAACCTTTCATGATGAATCATGGCAGATCCGATAGTAGTAGAATCGAGTCGTTCGATGTCAAATGTTGTCCCCCGCTAGCGAACAACAAGGACCTGAAAATTGAGAATCCATCTCCACCGTCTGACAAGAATACAAGCATTGGTGTTTCAGTACTAGCTTCTGCAAATGGTGGCATCTCTATCAAAACTGATCAATCCATTAATTTTGAAACAAAATGGGGTCATAAGATAGACCCTAACATGGACCCCAAGAAACTCAGGCGGTGGATCCACTATGCTTTTTTTCTTTCTCTATCATATATATTACTATTTTTTTTCATCGCGTGTTAATTTTTTATATTTAATATCAACATTTATTAGTGATTTATATATAAAATTCATGCATGTTTTTGTAGGATTATTTCAAATCGGAATTCTGCTCAGAAATCTAGAATGAAGAAGTTTCAATACGTTAATGACATGGAAAAGAAGGTGAAAGATCTACAGGTAACAATGATTGATATCTCTCTTTATTTGTTTGTCATACAATTTAACATTCACATGTGGAACATGTACTATATATATGCAGGTTGAAGTTGCAGTGCTTTCTCCTCTAGTAGCCTATGAAAAACATCATGCCAAACTATTGCAAATGGAGAATGATATCTTACAACAAAATTTGAATAGTTTCATAGAGAGATCCAAACTTGCATTTGGTAACTATTCAGCCCCCATTCTCTCTAGCTCTAGCTCTCTCTCTTCTCTCTCTTGAATGATTCTTCTTGCAGCGTTGATGGAAGAAATCAAAGCAGAAATGAAGATGCTCAAAGAACTCCAAATGATTCAACAAGGGAAGCAGAAGCAAGAAGAAGCCAGGATGTTTGGTTGGAACTCTGGGCCTGGAGCAGACAGCTAGCATGAGCTCATATCCGTCTTTGCCATAGTCAATGATTGGCATGAACACTAACCAATAGTGGTTAGACCCAATCCTAAAATTCAACACATTTGGCCTTTGATACTCCCAAGAGTTTGATGTGAACCTTTCAAGAATTTGCTCAATGTCATAGATTGGCCTGCCCTTAATTATTCTTGTTTATCTATGTTTGTTGTCTCTAAGGTTTCGACTATATGCATGTTTATATCATTTGGATTGTTTGTTTGCTAAATTTATGAGAAAAGTGTATGCCTTACCTTTGTTTTGCTTATCAAAGTAATCAAAATCTTTTTAACCCGCGTGTAATTTGCTTCTTGAACGGATGAACCTACTAGCCTCTATCATATCTATTTTGCTTAAGCTTGCACTTATGAGGAGTGTGGCCGATAAGAGCTTTTGCGGATATATATATATATATATATACACATATATACATGTATATATACATACATAATTATAGGATATATGAGAAAATGAAGTTTTTCTTACAAACACTACGAAGTGAAAGTGAAACAATTCTGACTGACATGGGATTTCCATGAACGTGTATTACGTGATACGAGGAGGAAAAATAAATCATGGTGCAAATGGCTACAGGGAATCATTTGTTTTTCATCAAACGGTTGAAAATTTTCAATTTCGCTTCGTTCATGTTGTTGTGGGCCAAGACTACTTTGTAATTTGAAACTTCAATAATTCTATCTTTAATTCATTTGTTTGCCGATTTGGAGAATAAATTAAATAAATTTGTCCCAGTGACCTTGTGAGGTCAATGTTTAGAAAAAAAGAAAAGGACTTACTCTTAATACAGAAAGTTAATAATGACTTAGAGTATAGATAAAATAATAGAAATAAAATTAAAATTATTAATCTTATCACTATTAATAAAACAAACCATTAATTCACTCTTATCTAATTTATAAAACAAACATGGTCTAACAATATTTTTTTTTATCACCAAATCAGGAAAACGAACAGAGAATAGAAACTAAAGCCCCCACCAAAAGGGGAACGTGTTACCGTAAGACAAAACTAAAAGATTCAGGCAACTCCTCTATTCAGAAGACCTCATCAGCAATATCTCTAAGCAAACACTGCAAGCTCGTGAGCCAGGAATACAACTCATTAATTTCTATTTTATGGTATCGTTTTGTGTCAATATAACTCCACATTGGTGGTAAAATGATGGCATGATATTTAGTTGACACCATGAGTTTAAGTTTGATCTTATCTTTCTTCAAGTGTAATCCTAAAAATGTAAAAGTTTGTTAAATATATTTAAAATTATTATCCTTAAACATGTGAACAAGTGAATAAAAATAAAAAATAAATTTAACATATTAAACATTTCTCTAAAAAAGTAAGGCAAGAGATTTGATTTCAGTTAAGTCTATTAACTTTCTTTTAAGTATTTTTGTGATTTTATTAAGTTAAAAAAAATACTTCAATTTTCAAGAAATTGAACGAAAAAATGTAGAATAAATAACTAACCCATCTCTATTACACACTCACACAAAGAGACAAAGACATACAGTTAATATTTTGACAAAGACATAATTAATGCTACTTGATTCTGTGATAAATTGATAGTTCTTCCCGCCAAAACCACATTTTAAGGTTTTTGATCAATTATACTTGAGAAAAAAAATAATTGCAAATTAAGATTAGTCCTAAGTTTCTTGCCATTTTCTTAATTTGTTTGAGATTTTCAAAAGATTAGTACATAGTTGGAGTTTTAGATATCATTCCTAAATACTTAAAACTTTGATTAATTCTACTTAATTTTTTTTCACATTTGTTTTAAAGTGGTTTTGAATACTTAATTTTCAATGATTGACTTAGCCATAAATGACAAAAGCTAAAATAGGGGGAAATATTTTTTCCTAGATTTCTATATAATATATTGTCCCTTTAAATGCAAATCTAACAAATTTTAATTTTTTGGGGGGGAGTATTTATTGCAAATCTAACATTTTTAAGTATTTTTTTCCCCTTAAATTTTCATTTGTTGTCTTTGATCTAGGAGCAACTCTAATAAGGGAGCCATTATTAGAGCCAAATGAAATAACTATCGAAAATAAAATGACTTTTCAATTTTCAATTTTTGTATTCTAATAAAGATTTATTTAAATAGCCAAAATGAATTGAGAAGACCTGAGAATCCATATATAACTCTCATGAGAAGAGAAAGAGGGGAGCCAAATTTTGTTGAAAAAGATAATTACTTCCATATCTCTTATGATTAGCAAATTTCAATTGTTTTACATTTTTAAATTCAATATATATTAATATATAAAAATAAATACTTATTTTGACTATTATTATTGAAGTGCATATATAGTAGTGTCTCTAGTGAGAGCCATTGGAGTAGCCAAAAACCAAATGAACATTTTAGCTACCGAAATGACTCCATGTTAGAGTTGCTCTTAGACCCAAGTACAGTTGTCAAAGTTGGAGAGTGTATATCTAGGAATGATAATTTAACTCACTCTATTGGGAATCCACCAGTCCCGCCCCTAATGGGACGGGTTTGAGAGAAAATATTTTCATCCCGTTAGAATTTAAGACAGATTTGGGACGAAGGCACCTTGGCCCGATTATATAAAATAAAATAATAATATATTTTTATACTACATAACTAATGTTTATAATAATATTTTTTAGTCACTTATTAAAAATTTATACAAATTTGATAACGTTATATGTTTGAAAAGAAAATAATATCATTTTAATTCTTTATTAACATGTATATTTTTTATTTTAACACATTATTTTTTTTAATTGTGTTAATTACAATTAATCTAATAAAATGAATAAAAGTTTAAAAATACATGAAGACCTGACCTGCTTATCACAAAATTTAAACAAATTTGATTTGAAATTTTTTTTCACAAGACAAGATTGAGAAAGAGTCATCCGCCCCGTTGCCATTCCTGTGTATACCCATTACCCAACCACTTGATTGCTCCACTCCAGGTTACTGTTAGCATCCTGGGCATCTTGGAATGTAGTCTTCGTACCAGCCCACTACTGACCCAAGACAAAGCCAGCCCACTTGATGATGGACTCAGGAGATTCAAGACCCAATTAGGCCCCAACCAATGTCTTCAGCTATCATCGCTAATTGTGGCTTCCACTATTTTATCCCACATTGGTGGCCTGGTAAAAAGGAGTTCACATATAAAAGTAAAACATCACAAATTCCATTACTAACAACTTGAATTTATGTATTTTGGGTCATATGATTTGTTTTCTTTGCTAAGAGTCTAAGACAGTGATACAAATTTCTTTAACTTTTCCTCTGAAATGGTAAGGTAAGCTTTGAGGCTCACTAAAGGATTTTATTTTGTAGTTTTGTTAGTTTTTAGTATTTGAAGTCATGTACTGTAATTATTTTCAAATTAGATTTGGGTTCTTCCTCCCATCTATGGTATTGTACGCAAACAGGACGGAGTCACAGACTCACAGTGTGCCCAGAGGTCAATTGTCTCTTTTCAAATTTTTTTTATTATAATTTTTTAAATATTTTAAATATAACTCTTCAAATTATGATTTTTCCGCACTAAATTTTAAAATTTTCACACCTTACCCCATTTTAATTTAATCTCTTCAATAATGAAATTTTATCAATTTTTTAGAATTTTTTTTTTGTATATTCTAACATTAATTAAGTATCTTTTTCTTTAGTTAAACTTTTTATTTAATTTGTAAACTACTTTATATCAATTATTTTAGTTTTTTATCAAAAACATTATTAATTAATATTAAATTTTATATTTCCTTTCTCCAAAGTCTCAAATTTACTCCTATCACAAGGACGATTTGTCTATAAAATAAATTGTATACTTTTTTTTTTAAAAAAAATAATGTGTTATTATAATTTATATCAATCAACTCAACTCTGTTACAATTAACTCAACCAACTCAATTAAACTTATAAAACATAATCCAATCAAAGAGTTTCTCTAATAAATTTTATACTTATAATTTAAAAATTTTTAATTAAATATTTTCTTAACAAAATTTATTCAACCTAAACAAAATTTCAGGCTCCGTCCCTCTACGCATGATGATTTGGTTGAACTAAACTATACTTTTGATGATTCAAATGTTACAGTATAAGTTATTTAAGTTTAGTTTAAGAATTGTTAGTTTTGGAAATCAAAAAGAAAAACTGATATAAATTAGCAGAATTATACCTATAAATAATTGCTTAGTGTAAAGACATATATATATATATTTTGCTAATGAAATGTCTCTATTTGAGATTGAAGTAAACATTTTTCATTTATTAGTGACAAAAATAAAATAAAATAATTTAAATATAATAAATATTGTGTCGTTTTATTTTCTTTTTACAAATAAACTATGTTTATTTTTCTTCTATGGAGACATTCCGATCTTGATATTTTCTATTACATTTTGTGTAAATTTTTTTTTTCAAAGTTTTGATATATTTAGAATAATCTTAGAATTTTTGTCAATTCTTCCAGTCTATTTGTGTAGAAGATGAATTTTTCAATCAATTTTAGTACATAATTGTTTGTTTTGAGACGGTGAGGGTCAATTTTAGGATTGTCAGGAAATCTTAAAATTGACAACAAATAGCTAAGTTTAGGATTGTCTCAATGTTTTCCCTCAAATAAACAATTTGCTTTTCTTTTCTTTCCTTTTCGTTTCCTTCTGGTTCTCAGCATCCAAACGGGGCGAATACTGAAACCCTATGCAATTTGTTTCCGTGGGTTAAGATTCCTGAAATGGCTTCCGCCCGCGGATTTGGTTCTCTCACCGATTTGCTTGTTTTACTTGTTTTATCACATATTACTATTTATATATTTTTCTTGAATTTTACATGTTTTTATCAGATATTACTTGTTCTTGAGTTTTAGGATTACTTGTTTTATTACATATTAGGTGGATGGATATAATTATAATGTTGAATCGTGTTCCATAATTGTTACTTGAATTTTCTACTTTGATCCTTAATGCTTTTTTTTTTTTTTTTTAAATTAAAGTTTTGCATACAGACAAATTTTTGTGACTTCAGCATTGTAACCTTCTTGAGTTAAATCATCGCAACTAATGTTGAAAAGTTGACTGATTTGTGCTATTTGATTCCAATATGTTCTGCTTGAAATTATTTAGATATCATTAGTAGGGGGTACAATATTGAATTGTTAATGCAAATGGATGCTATGTCAGTCATCTTCTTGTAAATTTTTTGAAGTTTAAATTACATGAATTCTTGCAGTCATCTGTTTGAGTTGCCTGGAACCATCTTAATTCAGTTCCTATGCTTTTGAGTTTTGCCCTAATTGGTGTTATCTTTACTTGTTACATACATAATCACTAAGAAGCACGGATCCGAATACGGATACGGGACACGGATATGACACGACACGGACACGCAGGCACATTATTTTTCAAAAAAGTAGGACACGGACACGACAGGGATACGTTGAATATATATAAATTTTTTATATTTTTTATATGACCATATGATAAAAACCTAATATTATTTTAATTAAACTTAGTATAAAAACACACAAATTTAAAAAAAATTATTAAAATATTAAAAAAACAAAGTCATTAAATAAAAATTAAAGAACGTCTTCATTTAATTATCAACATCCATCATATCTAATTTTTTCTTTCTTATCATATTACTCATTCATCTGAACATCCTTTATCTTAAGTAGGATGCATTCTTTCTATTATATGATAAAAACCTAATGTAATTTCTATTCTAGTTCATAGCTGTTGGAATTGGGTTACTTACAAAGATGCATATGCACGGGCAGATTGGCTTTGGATCACACAGTGTGGTTGATCAGAATCCAATTTGTAAGAGATTATCTAAAAGTGATTCAACCCATTATTGTAAAGGATTTTATAAGTTAGAATTTGTATCATGATCAGTAAATTTTTTTTTGTTGATATCAGTTTTGATGAAATGATCTAGTCCCATTAAATCTAAATTGTTTAATTGTCAAAAGTATATATTATATGTGTTGTGTTAGATAAACGATTAAATACACCAGCGCACACATCTTATTAGCAATATCTGCCTACACATCAATTGACCTATAACCTTTTGTGGTTGTCAGGGACTTGAGGCTTAAGTACAATTGTGGGAATGAAGCGTGTGGGTAAGGAGGATGATGGGGAACTTTATGACATTGTTTTAGATCTGTACTTCCCAAAAGGAGGCTGTCGGTGGTGTTGCACGTACAATTGCTGACGGGGATGGAGGTTACAAGTTCTGTGCATAAGAAGAAAATATTGTCATGGTTGTTGAAAGGTTATATCAAGGGTGGACATTTCAATGATGCTACAGAAGTTGTAATTAAAATGCAATACTTGTATCCAGAGTTTCTGGACAGGGCAGCTGTGCTGCAGGGACCAAGTAAAATGATCCAACCAGGAAATAGAAACTCTTCTCAAGCACCTCTCTAAGGCTGATTTGATTGGACGTTGTCTTGTTTATTTGAATATAAAGAAATAAAAGCTTTGGACTATGAAAATGCTTTAAATAACTTGGATGAGAGACTGTGAGATACTGAACCTTTATAGTTAAGCAAAAAATTCAAGATCATACATACATTCTGTAGTTTTGGATGTCTTGAGAGCAAAATAATGATGTTGGAAAGACCAGTACCCAGAGGCAGACTAACTTTGAAGTTCCGAAACACTTTTTGAGATCTTGATCTCGAGTTAAAAATAGTTGTACATATGGCAGATGTTGTAAACATAATCAGGAACCTTCAGCATGATTTAAATAGAAAGACTGTGTATACATGTCACAGGTATGTTCTTATGGCATTCTTGTTCCATTTTGCTTTGGGTTTCCTATTTTTCCTCTTACTAATAACTATAATCTGATTCCTTGAGTTAGGGATTCCAGATATATTGATGTTATTGTAACTTTACTCCGATTGAATATTTATTCCTACTATTGTAACTTCTATATGGAAGCCCAACTTAAGCCTTTTTGGTTTATTGTCCCTTGATTGCAATTGATAAGATAGTTTTACTAAGCCTTTCATCATGTATTACCTTTTTTTTAATAAGAAAGTTTTACTAACCTTGACAATTGATATAAAGGATCTACATACTTATAAAAATAAAATAAAAATATATTGGATCTACATCATAAATGGGAGATCTGGCATGAAGTCTACATGATGAAATACGTAAAGAAAAAAAAAATCTAGAATTGTTATGGGAAAGAATGCGGTACAAGATTTCTGGGTGCACATGCAGACCATGCAGACGTTATACCCAAGCTCTCCAACTAGAATAGCAAACCAAATCCTAGTCTAGCCAAAAAAAATCTTGGTGCAGAACTTCCATTCTCTATAGACTCTTCTATTCTCCTTGTGCTCTAATAAAATTTCATTTTCAATCCCAAAGGATAGATGAGATGGTCAGAACATCATTTTAACATGTGGAAGTTCTGACTACCGATCATCTCCCTTGGAGCCATCTCCAAGGGATTTATCCTGCATGTGGTCAGTAGCTAGGAGAACCAGTTGTGGGTATTCAAATACTTCCCGATACCTCTTAGTTAGCAAAACGAAAATAAATTTTTTCCATATTCTTATAATCCCATAGAATGAAGTTTTATGTTTGAAAGATAAAAATAATAGCTTCCCTTTCTGGAAAATGTTGATAGAACCTTTTAATTCCTGAACTTAAACTAGTGACTCTATTGGCAATAGAGTCACTAGTTTAATTATATGCAAAACTGATAGTTAATGGGTACACTGGATTGACCTTTCTTGAAGGTTCATATTTACCATAAAAGAAGGAAAAAAAGGGACATGATTACCTATGTATATATAACATGTGTGATGCAATATAATATGTACTTTTGCCCCTTCTATGTAATACTGAGCGGTACCAAAACCATCCAAATATTTGAGCCACCAACCTGTAAATGATATTCTATGCATTAGAAGATGCCACTGCCAGCCAGCTTAGCTGGTAAGCCATGTTTCTGTATGTTCAACTGTTCCAAGTATTATAAGGAGTTTGGGTACCATCTTCATCTCGTCCTGGTCCACTATCTTGGATTATTTGGGGGAAAAAAAAGATATGTTGTATCTTTACTTTCACGTATTTCAAGCTCTTCATGGTTTTTTTTTTTTTCGGTGGCCCCGTCTAGTGTCAAGGGTGGGCCATGACAGCCTAAGAATTATGGTTGCAGTTTCACTAACTATTTGCAACTTTCAAAATCTTTTTTCTTTCTGATAAGTAACCATTTGCAACTTTCATACTGTGTTCAAAAGATTCTCTGGTGAGGGCTAGCTTATTATTGGGAGTAAGACTCAGTTTGCACCTAAGCCTTAATATAATCATTATACCTGATGGTTATACAGCTCATTGGTCACATTGGATTGGATCCAGAGGTCCAACTTATTAATTAGTTATAAGCTTTTTAAATTGCCCCCAACATTATTATTCTATTACTATGATGAATTGTATTCTTTTTGATAGTTTTGTCTCTAATTACCAAGAGCTTTTTACAAGAGTCAAAATTGTGTTATAAGACAGTCACTTCATCTCATTGTCTAAAAAAAATCTTTCGATCCTTTATTATGCTCTTTGAAAGAACCGGGGAACATAGGAGAGGAAATGCTTAAAAGATAAAAATGGAAGAACGAGGACCCCCCCCCCCCTTTTTCTTTGGTTGAAAAGTATCTTTTTTCATATGCTTGATTTGTTGCAGTTTGAAAAATTTTATTCTTGTTGCAGCTATTCTGTTTTATCATTTCCTTTTGAGAGGGTTTCAAGGTTTCAATGATTGTTAGATTGTTTTGTGGTATCTGATTTTTTCATTATTTTTTTGGGGTCAAGTATTCCAGTTCTTTTCTTCGTTTCTTATTGTAAAAATACTAACTATGGTACTTATTTCATCCCACCATAAATTGTTAGCCAACACTGGACCTTTTGAGATGTTATGGTACTTATTTCATCCTACAATAAATGTCCATATCTTCGTTTGTGATTAATGGGTTGAAGCTGAAGGAAGGGGATGAATGAAACAAGTAAAGCTCAATGATGTAAGCTGTTCCTGCTCTCTCTCTGTCTTAATGTGAACCATAGCTCTTGGGAAAGATGTTGAAATAATATTTGAACAGACTGACGAGGAACAGACTGCTTCGTAGTGCTCAAATGGGTTCCTAGGCACGTGATCATGCTTCTTGGCTCCTTGCTCCTTTCAGACTTTTGATGTGTGCCGCTTGCAATATTTTACCTTTTTCTTTTCTTTTTCTTCCTGCTATATATATATATATAGATATTATAGTTTACTAGTAGTGGATTCGTCTAGACATCGTGGAGATGATTGGCTAACGATTAATAATTTAGTAACCCAATGATAGATATATGTTCATCGTGGAAGAAAGACCACCATATGTGTGTGTGTGCGTGTGTTGTGCATTATGAAGGAATTCTTAGATCTAATGTGTACCAAACCCATCAATTGTTTGGTCGTTTGAGTTTCCTTTTAATATTACTCAATAATTAAGTTAGGCGTGATGTGTTTGTGCACGTCTAGGATTATGTGCAATAAGTCGTCCATTCATGAATAATATTTTTCTTCGTATATAATCAATAAAAAATAAATAGTAATATTATACTTTTTAAAAATATATTTTAAATTTTTATTTCAAATAATATAATAATACGAGAGTAAAGTGATAAAGTTTTACTATAATACATTAATTACAAAATTTCATACATTGCGTGTAGGATTTAAATGGCTGTTTGAATTTTGTGTAGGAGCACAAAAGGAAAAATAATTCAGTAGAAATGTCTCATTGTACCAGATTTTTTTCGCGTATTAATCAGACAATATATCATTAAATCATGGGTAAATTATATTAACTTCTCCTAAAGTTTATGACAATAATACTAACTTCTCTTGAAATTTTTGAAATTATATTAATTTTTCATACTTTACGTATTAACAAACAGATATCTTCCTCTTATTAATTTTTTTCTTTAAAATGATAAAATTACTGCTTTCATATATATATATATTTTAAATTTGACATTTTGTTATTTTTCAAATAAAGATTGATAAAAACTTTTAATTTATTTTTATATAAAATAAAAATAAGTTATTTATCTTAAATTTGTTTTTAAATAAAAAGATTTTAAAAAAATTAAAAAGAAAATTGGTTAAAATTAGAAAAATGTAAAATAAATAAATAAAAGGGACATTTTGATCATTTTGAAAAAAATTGACAAGAATGAAGTATATGTATATTTTTAAGTAAAGTAAAAAAAGTTAATATAATTTTAAAAATTTTAAAAAAAATCAATATAATTATCATAAATCTTATTAGAATTAAGTGTAAGTTACTCTTAAATCATTAGTTTGATACGGAAAAACAAGCAATAGTTATCAAGTTATGGCTGCATGTCTCAATTAAGAAGTCTTGATCCTGAATTACCAAAGACATAATAAAATAATTAAACATGTCTTCCTGGCATGTGGATGGAGACCAAACAATGTCTTTCTTAGCTTTAATAAAAAAAATTGAACATGTTAAATAAAAATAAAAATAGAGATGGTGAACAGAGTCAATTTTAATAAATGGGGACGGCTTAGCTGTCCTCAACATCAAATAGTTTATTTTGGCACTAAGAAACTGAGTTGGATCTGACGTGACTTCATATCCCAAACATCACATTTACAAATAAATGGCAGTTAAGTGGGACCGAGGTGACTCAATATAATTAGTTTTCTAAAAGGAGAAAGTAACAACACTTAATAAAGGTTTTTTTAATACTAATATAAATTTTTATTTTATTATATATATATTTTAATTTTTATAATATAAACTTTAATTATTTTTCAACAAAAGAGATTTATGTATTGAATGAAATTCTACTAATAAATATTTTACATATTTTTTTTTATCTTAATAAATAGTAATAAAAAAATTAATTCTAATATAAATAAAATTCTAATATTAAATTATTCCCATGGAGTTTTTACAAGGTCTTTTTTATAGAGTTAAATTTTTATTTATCTTAAAGCGATTTTAAAACCTTTTTATACTATTAGATTTTTATTAATCTTAAATTTCTAGTTTTATTATACTATAAATACATAAAATTTGAGACTTTCTTTTTAAGTGAGACTTAAAGCGGTTGTTTTATTAACTTTATGTTAGAGTTGATCCCAAATGACACACCAACCAATCAAATCGAGTAATAAACTATTTAATTTTGGTAAAGTTGAGCTTGATTAATTGCAAGTGTATTTAAGCTGAAACAACTTTGTTCAAGCAAAGTTTAATAATTTCGATAATTTCAGCTAAGTTCGGGTATGGTTTTATTGGGCTCATTTTCAAATATTTTTTCTTTTTTGGCTTTTTGCGTTGACTATTGATGAGAAAGTGTTTGCTTCAAGTTGTAAAGAAGCAAAAGAGAGATCCAGAAAGAGAAAAGAGAGAGATTGTATTTGTTCCTTATGGTAAAACTGATGATGATTGTTGGATATTTATCTCCCTAATACAAATTAGTTGCTTCACATGCATTTAATCATAAGTTTGATGCATTGGATATGAGTGAATTAGTTATTTCTTTTATTAGTAGTGATAGAATTAACGATCTAAATAATTTTTTTTTATTATTTTATTCATATTATGAGTCATTATTTACTCTCGATATTATTAATTAACGAGTTCCTTCATTTTTTTCTTTCTTTCCAAACACTGACTTTACAAAACTATAAAAACTAATTTATATAATCTATTTCCTAAGTCGTCAAATAAACATAATTTAATAGACTTCACTATCTTGTATTTAATAACAAAAAATGTTATTAAATACAATATATTATACATAGGTAAATTGGTCTATTCGAGGTTGAAAGATTTATTTCTCCTGTACACATGACTCTAATTTAAATCGCTGCATACACACATAGTATTTAAGATTTTTTCCTTCTCCATATCACTTGTATTAAAAAAAAATGATATACACAACATTTTCAAGAAAAAAAAAAAAAACACAGGTTTAAAATGAGGAAATCCTAGACAAGTTTTGGGACTAAGAGCCATTTGGGAGAGTCTCGATTTTAGAGAATAGATTCTTAAAAATTAATTGTTAGAAAATAAATTTTAAGGAATATAATCAAATTATTTTTAGGTGTTTTGATAAAAATTATGTCGAAGTGATTGTAATTGTTACTTTTTATTTTTATTTTTTATATTATATATATTTAACTATTGAATAATGTGTAAGTGATGGATTTACATATAAAAGTCGTGAAAAGTCAAAACGAATTTTTAAAATATGATTTTTTAATTTCTTCAAACCATGATTTTGTCTATGAATCTGATTGGAAAACTTAATTTTGAAAAATATAATCAAATAATTCAAAAATTAATTTCACACTTTTTCATATATTAAACGGTTTTACTTAACCTGGCTTACATCCAATCACAAGTTTCTTGTGTTCGACAAGGACTAATCAAGGACCAATCGCAATTATTCAACTACTCGAAAGAAATGTATTTGTGGTATATCATTTAGCCACTTGCACCACTGGATCAGAAGCATTGAGTAATAATTTTTTGCCAAATCTTGATGGTGATGTGACTCATGAGCTAATTAATTTGGTAATTGAAAAGTTAACCCATGCCCCTCCCTTTGCTTAACAGCCAATTTCTAAATGATTATTCCATAAACCCAGACAGATTTCGTGATATTTTATTATTAATTTTGTTAGAATATTTTAATAAAATAAGGTTTGACATTTTTTTAATTTTTTTTATATATTTATATAAATTTTAATACTTTTAATTGACATTTTTAAATTTGAATCTGTGGCTGAACTCAAGGATGAGGTAAGGCCCTGTACAGACACACAACAAAACCCAAGAATCATTCTTGAAATTGATCAATGTTGTTTTCAGAAGATGGTAAATGCAGAGGAGGACAAGGGCGGTTCCAACCTCACCATCAAAATGTAAGGAGTCAAATATTTACAAGTGTAGATATAATTCTCCTGCAATTATCATGAATTGTATTTTAATAGGACCCCAAAAAAATAATGGGTCCCTTGCTTTCTTTGTCAGTGACAATGAGTGCAAGATTTGAGTGTGTGCGCAAATCTTTCCCAAAGTTATATGCATCAGAAAGCAAATTGGTGATTGGAGTATAGCCTGGTAGCCTAAACCGACATGCAATGTGCCCACTGTTAACAAATAGCATGATAATCAAACTTTCTAGTGGCAAAGGAGGCCTAGGTCAAAGAGCAACAGTTAAAAAAAAAATTAAGGGAATTTTTTAGAAAAATGTGAATTTTTTTTAAAAAGAGTTGAATGTTTTAAAACAATTCTATTGAAAATAGGAATAAAAATCTAATTTTTCAAAATTTTGAAAGGGTCATAATCTTTTTTGATATCATGTAAGTTCGTCATTAATTATTTGATTCGAAACATTGAGAGGTTAATAATTCTGACTAATAATAAACTGTTAAGTATACAAAAATTATTTTTTCGTTATCTTAAAAGTTCAACATGTTATACACATAACAACTCATGATTGATCGAAATTATTGGTTCTAGAATATACAATGATTTTTCGTGTTGAGACCTCTTGACTAGAAAAAATTATTGGGTGCTCCTGAAGTACCACTTCACTTTGCATAGGTGCCATCACCTAGAGTTAGACACGTAAAAGATTTATAGTAAGTTATTAAAAAGTTACTGCAAATATTACACTTGTTTAACTTTTATTGGACAATAGTATACCTATGCAAGGTGACATGGTGTCGGAAAACCCAATATTTTATCCTTAGTTAGTCTATCTATTTATATTTATGGTAAACATAAAATAGGAAAGGAGAACAAGAATAAAAAAAATGAATTAAATTATTTAAGTTCAATTTAGTTAGAAATTTGTTCAAAATTAGTTTAAAAGATAAGCAAATCAAATTTAAACCTATTTTATGAACTTATTAATTTATTAAGTTTTGTTTAACATCAGTTTAATTAAAAATTAATTTCATTAAAAACTCTTAAAAATCGATTATTGCTTATTTCCAACTCATTTACAATCTATAAGGAGAAGAGTATACATATATGGAGACACATAAATATTCATGTAGCCCGATAAAATAAACTTTGATACTTTATTATTCCTTAGATAAAATAATGGATAGATCCGCAAATTCACTCTTTCCATGAGAGAGAATTAACACCATCACCGAGTCTTTAGTTTGCATAAGCCATCTCTCTCTCTCTCTCTCTCTCTCTCTCTGTGAAGCGGTGGTCATGGTGTTTGCAGGCCATAGGTAATTAATCGACCGTTTCATTTACTCCGGAACTCCGTTCATGTCAATTCCGACTGAAAATGGAGGTCAATCGAAACAACCCACTTCCAAATCAAAATTTGTAAATCTTATCCATCAATATACACTTCCTATAGCTAATACCATGCGTGGTCTAAAGCTCATAGACCGTTGCAAGACCACCCAAGTCCACGCTTTGAACCCCACGGACACCCCCATCGGAAGCACCCCTGGCGGAGCCACCGGCTGCAAGATTAACCACCACCACCATCACCATCACCGTCAAGACAACCTTACCATCAATTCTATATTATCAAACTCCAATGACACCAATTCATTGTCAGTGGCCGAACCTCTGCTCCCTTATGGGCTCCCCACAACTGACCTCCTTGAGCCACCCATAGAACCCCACCTCAAACCCGTTGATTATGTAGAAACCCTAGCTGGCCTCCACCACCGCCTCGAGAATTGTCCTGAATTTAACAAATCGTTGATATGCCTTGAGCAGTACTCGCTCTTGTGCAGCCTCGGCGATCCAAAGCTGCTTCGCCGGTGCCTCCAGGCAGCGCGTCAACACGCCATTGACGTGCACTCGAAGGTTGTGTTATCGGCATGGTTGCGATATGAGAGGAGAGAGGATGAGCTTGTGGGTATATCATCCCTGGACTGTAATGGTCGAATTCTTGAATGTCCCAAGGCTGTTTTGGTATATGGGTACAATCCCAATTCGGCCTTTGATCATTGCCAATGTCACCAAGGCCCTCCGGAGACAGCCAACATTGATATCCCGATTGAGGATGAATGTTCGATTTTAGAAGACGACAGTAATGTCTGTTTCTGCATTGGTAATGAGGAAATTTATTGCTCTAGATATACTATTGCCGCTCTTTCATCCCCTTTGATGGCAATGCTCTATGGTAATTTTATGGAATCGAAAAGGGGTAAGATCAATTTTTCACAAGTTGGCATATCGGCAGAAGGGATGAGAGCTGTACAAGTGTTTAGTAGGACAAGAAGATTAGATTATTTTCTCCCCAATATAGTTCTGGAGCTCCTTTCTTTTGCAAACAGGTTCTGTTGTGAGGAGATGAAGTCTGCTTGTGATGCTCATCTAGCATCACTGGTTTGTGATATAGATGATGCATTGATTCTTATCAATTACGGATTGGAGGAAATGGCAAATCTTCTTGTAGCCTCTTGCTTGCTGGTGTTGCTAAGGGAGCTTCCGAGTTTTATGTATAATCCTCAGGTCATGAAAATATTTTGTAGCTCTGAGGCAAGGGAGAGATTGGCCATGGTGGGGCATGCTTCTTTCTTCTTGTATTATTTCCTAAGCCAGGTGGCTATGGAAGAGAATATGACATCGAACATGACAGTAATGTTGTTGGAGAGATTGAAAGAATGTGCGACAGAGAGGTGGCAGAAGGCACTTGCTTTACATCAGTTGGGTTGTGTGCTGCTTGAGAGGAAGGGATTTAAGGATGCTCAGTGTTGCTTTGAGGCCGCAGTCGAGGGGGGTCATGTTTACTCAATGGCAGGTGTTGCCAGAGCTAAGCACAAGCAAGGGCAGAGGTTTTCAGCCTACAAGCTCATTAACTCTATCATTTTTTACCATAAACCAGTTGGATGGATGTACCAGGAGCGGTCTCTGTATAATGTGGGGAGTAAAAAGATTTTGGATTTGAACACCGCCACCAAATTGGATCCCACCCTTCCATTTCCGTATCAATACAGAGCTGTTGCAATGATTGAAGAGAACCAGATTGCGGCAGCTATCTGCGAGATTAACAAAATCATTGGGTTTAAGGTGTCTCCAAACTGCCTTGATCTGCGGGCTTGGTTCTTTATTGCACTTGAGGATTATGAAGCTGCTCTGAGAGATATTCGAGCATTGTTGACTTTAGAGCCCGATTACATGATTTTTTATGGGAAAATGAGAGGCGATCACTTGGTTGATCTACTTAGTCAACACATTCAACAGTGGAGTCTAGCTGATTGCTGGATGCAACTCTATGATCGATGGTCATCTGTTGATGATATCGGCTCTCTGGCTGTTATACATCAAATGCTGGTAAACGACCCTGGAAAGAGCCTTTTAAGGTTTCGGCAATCACTGCTACTTTTAAGGTAAGTCCTATGACAGAACTTCTAGAGACCTTTTTTTTTCTGCTGCATTTTTTTTACTGCATTCACAATCATGACTCTTTTATCTATCATTCATTTCATAATTTATCAATCTCTGTAGAACCCAGATATTCACAATTCATAAGCTCATTCCATTATACATAGAACTCACATTCTTTTCCCTCTCACATAATTAAACCATATATGTGGACAATAGCTTGATAGCTGAAATTAATTGAATCAATTCATGAGGTATAAGATATTCTTTTTTGTATCTTAGAGCTGAATGCGGGCCAGATCTTCACCTAGATGAATCTCTTTATTTCTTTGTCATGCTGCGTACATATTGTAACCTGCTTCTATGATTCTGAATTTTAAATCAACCCCTGATTTTTGTAACTTGTAATTTTGTATTCTGGATTAATTATCTGTTGAGACTTGAGATATTGTTTTATCTGCAATCTCAGGAACATTAGAGAAATGTATCCTGCCTGTGTAAAAGTATTTGATTTTAGTGTGGCTATTGTCAGCATTGAGATTGCATCCTAACAACGTAATTAATCCCTCAGACTTAACAACTTTGTAGGTTAAACTGTCAAAAGGCTGCAATGCGCAGTTTGCGATTGGCTCGAAATCATGCTATCTCTGAGTATGAAAGACTTGTGTATGAAGGATGGATTTTATATGACACTGGCCATCGTGAAGAAGCACTCTCTAAGGCTGAGGAGTCAATTTGTATCCAGAGGTCATTTGAAGGTTTCTTCCTCAAAGCATACATGCTTGCAGATACAACTCTGGATCCTGACTTGTCATCTTATGTTATCCAGCTTTTGGAAGAAGCTCTCAAATGCCCTTCGGATGGTCTTCGAAAAGGACAAGTGAGTATTTTCTACAGTGGATTCCTTATTTCTTGGTCATATGTGCCAAGAGAGAGAGAGAGTGTGTGTGTTGATTGTGCACTCTGGGATTTCTGCAGGCACTGAATAACCTAGGGAGTATCTATGTGGATTGTGGTAAACTAGTTCTTGCTGCAGACTGCTATGTGAATGCCCTTGACATCAAGCATACAAGAGCCCATCAAGGGTTGGCTCGTGTATATCATCTCAAAAATCAAAGGAAAGCTGCTTATGATGAAATGACAAAGCTTATAGAGAAGGCACGAAACAATGCATCAGCTTATGAGAAACGATCAGAGTACTGTGACCGTGACATGGCAAATGATGATCTTAGTATGGCAACACAATTGGATCCTTTGAGAACTTATCCATACAGATTTAGGGCAGCAGGTATTTTTTTGTGACCTTCAATTTTAGTCTGTTTTTTATCAATTTAAATTTCACAGGAAGCAGCTGTGATAAAATTTAATATTGTACTTTGATTGCTTAACACTTGCATTATACTATTATCTATGGAGCTAATTGTATTCTCATACTGAACTTTGGTCTAATGGCCGAATAAAAGATGTCAGCATTAGGTTGGAAGTTGGAAGTTGGAAGTTGGAGAATTGTTGTTTTCTGGTTGTTTGCACATCGGGATTATTAAGTATCAGCAATCAATCAAGAGTGATTTTTTTCCCCTTTGCACTGGAGCTGGAGGGATCATCAAAATTCTTGCTCTGCCATCAGGTTTAGGCAATCAATATTCTCCATTCATCTGTTAGCTTAGACACAGAATTCTTAGGTCATCAACGAGAGATGCCACTGGCTCGAGGCAATTGGTAATCTCCAAATTCTTGTGATACTATCAGCTTTGTCAACCAATTACCCTGATGCCTGAGTGAATCAATGATGAACCCCAATTACTCTGACAGCATCTTCCCTTGCTTCTAGAGGGATATTGAGTCTTTTGATAAACTTGGTCAAACAAAAGGAAATAACTGGAAATCTATCTGCTAAGAAGGGGAGAAAAAGGAAATCTATTCAAGCTTGTGTATCACTTGGTTACTAGTAATGAAGAAGTGAAAATACTAGGACTATTTTACATCTCTTGATGTAAGATGCATCCAGCCGCAAGCTCTCAAGAATGAGGATTCCAGCTGCACTCAGATTTATATAACTAAGATAACTAGAAAATTAAACACTAGAAGTGAAAAATAAAACATTTCAAACTCTGCAGAAGCTGTGCTAAAATTATAAATGCATAATGGAGAGTGAGGAAGGGCCTCTAGTATGTATTCCAGGAAGAGAGGATAATTTCTGACAGGCATCATTAACATGGGTAGAGTTGAAGCCCCAAAGGGGGAATTGGGAATTTTCTGATAGGAGATCAGAGTGTTTTTCCTTGGAGATGGAAAATTCTCCCACCGGGTTTATCAATTTGCAGATTCTTCCTCAGTTAGTTAAAAGAATGAAATTGGTTGATATTATGACGATCCAAGGTAGCATGAATTTTATTATGAGGGAAGTTGACTGTTGAAATGATAATTGATAAAAGAATTCTCTTTCTTCATCATCAATTGAATCACTCTACGCAACCCAGGATTCTATTTTATCATCAATCCAATCTCCGCTCATGGTTTTTCCTCTTCATATCAATGAATAGATCTCTTACTTGTTTTATCAACTTGTAGCATATTATCTTTTCCTATTGGTTTGTTTGTACTAACCTATGAAATCATATGCTACCAGTGCTGATGGACGACCAAAGAGAAACTGAAGCTGTAGAAGAGCTTACTAAAGCCATTGCATTCAAGCCTGACTTGCAGATGCTCCATCTTCGAGCGGCATTCCATGAGTCAATGGGCGACTTCGTTTCTGCTCTCCGAGATTGTGAGGCAGCTCTCTGCTTGGATTCAAATCACAAGGACACCCTTGATCTGTATAATCGAACACGAGGCCAAGCTACCCATCTGAATACATAAGTCAGTATGCATATGTTCGTGAAGCAATAGTTCAAGCAATTGCAGTGTGAATCTTGGAGGGAAGGTAGGGGAAAAAACCGACAAACTTTCCATATAACTCAATCTTCTCCAATAATCATTTTAAAGAGCATCCAGATGGAATGTTGTCAATGCCAAGGCAGTGAAGGAGAATGTCGAGAAAAAAGAGGAACAGGGGCGTGGTATGTAAATATGTTGTCACAGAACTGACAATGATGGTGAAGTGGACGGTGCAGGCAGCCAATTAGACTGCTCTGGAGCAAAGTCAGAAGGAATGTTCACAGGATGAAATGTTGGCTTAAGATGAAGAGTCACAAGGTTTATGATCATGTTCTATCGTCTAAAACATTTGTTTCTCGAGCATGGCATAAGCTTAACACATTTTGCCTCATTGGAAACAGAATGTCTTCTCACATCTCGCAGAAGAAGGTTATAAAGAATTTTTTCTGATTCATTGCAACAAGTTAATCTCTCTAATTGTGTAGAAATTTACATAGCTCTTCAAGTGTTTGTGCTGCATGAATAGGAGACTTATACATGTAGATGGAAGTGTATCGATCCACGATATGGTGAAGAGTTTCATATTTTTTCACTTTTGGAGGGAACATCCTACTGTTGTTGCCAAACATTGCCACTTTTAAGCTATAAGACTGGGTTCTAGCAGTCTAAAGTAAAAAATGGTGGTTTTGAAGATAAAGCAGCCATTATTTACTCAAATGCAAGTGGGATGTCTCTATGAGAAAACCGACCAAAACAATATTACAGGCAAAAATTAGAAAAACTTGTCATTTATTGACTGCACAAGTATGTTGTCATATGATAGAATTCCAAATCTTTGGCAAAGTTAAAACAAAACAAAGAAGATCCAACAGGTTTTCCTTCTCAGTTATATACACTTGTCATTCTTCTACCCAAACAAGAAGAGGAAAATTAGATGCAAGGGGTATTTACCCTACACGCCAAGAAAATCAGGGGGAAAAACTAAATAATGTTGAGATAAATAACGAGAGCAGAAAGAAAAAAAATTGATGAGAGAGGGGGAGATAATTTTATACTGTGCCAATTTCTCCTTTTTAACTTTCTTCCGTTGACAAAATCTCAAGTTCGGCCCACCAAAGAGGAGATGATTTTGGTGTCGCAACATCAGGGTCCATGGCCGTGATCTCTTTCAGCCTAGCTGAAACCTCTGTCATCGTTGGTCTGTGCTTTGGGTCAGGACAGACGCAATCTTTTAGCACTTCAAACAGTCTATTGAGCTCTTCCTCTTGGAAAGATTTTAAGGTTGGGTCTACCATTTCTCTTGAGGGTTGTTCACACATCAAGTAGTCTGATGCCCAGTCCACAAGAGAGCCATTGTTCACCGAGTATGGAAGCCTACCCGTTATCATTTCAAACAAAATTACCCCAAAGCTGTAAACATTGCTCTCAGGATCTATGGATGGATTTTCCAAGAGCTCCACGGTGACTGATCCCGGCTTTGCTGCAGCTTCCTCATTCCAGAAACTAAAATCTGATATTTTTGCTGCATAGTCTTCAGTCAGGTAAATGGAAGAAGACTGCAAGTTTCTGTGGACTTCGGGTGGGGTGAGCTTGTGAATGTGCTCAAGACAGTATGCCATGCCCATAACTATTCGAAGTCGCGTTCCCCAGTCCAAGTGCTCCGCTTCTTTTACTGCATGGCATCCAGAATTCAACATCAAGTAAACCATAGACACTTAATTTACTTTAATACTAATGCATATGTAATTTAGAATTCAACATCAACCAAACTATAAACACTCAAAACTGTAAAGTCAATTTTCAAATGCATGCACAGAACATATAGACCAGAGTTAATGCACCAATTGTGTCACACAATGTCACGGCATTTAAAAACTAATGCAGGTGTAATTCAGTACATATAAGTTCCCCTACCATGACAATGCATATAATGGTATAAAAAATGGGCTGGAAATTATATGATTACAAATTTGCAAAAGGCAATTGAAGAACAAAAACAATCCACTTAAAATTTATCATTTGAGACAATTGTGCAGCTTGCACACTATTAAAATCAGACACACAACAAAGGACTATCTAGTATCTAGCATGCAAATTCCATACCAAAAGTAGACTCTTGATAAACTTGAAGAGAGCATATGGACATAACAATTCTGGTGAATATCAAAAATTTGAACATCAAACATTTCTATATGATTTTAGACCCGGCTGAAGATTCAGAGTTATGGATCCTATGAACAGTCTTAATTGTGTTAGTATATCAAATCTGAAGTTCCAGGAGAATGAAATTGTTTCAGTGATAAGAGAATGTATTGAGTGGAAACCGTTATACAGCTGGTCCCTCGCATATCTTCCCCGCTTTCAGTGAATATGCATAAGATAGGACTACTCTCAAGCAAAACCCCTTATTTCATTTCAGATTATATGTATGAAATTCTGAGATATCAAAGAACTCACTGTGTAGATGCTCAAATAGCGTCCCATTTGGAGCATATTCAAAAACCATCATTCTTGTAAAAGGTTCCTCTTCTTCACAATACCCAATAAGGTTCAGAAAGTTCTTGTGATTGACTTTTGATAGTGTGTCTATCTGAAAAATGACCAAAAGTAACATTTAGAGTGTCAGACTGAATGTAAGATACATAAAAATTGGTGAGATTTGTGTTTGACGTGCCTTCTTTCTGAATTGGGTTTCCAAATTCTTTGACCAGTCTTCAGCTGACTTCACTGCAGCAGATGTCACTGCTATTTCAACTCCACTTGAAAGAGTCCCTTTGTACACTGTGCCATCTGATAAAGAACCAATTATGTTACTGAAATCTTCGCAAGCTGTTTCAAGTTCTGATCGCTGGAGCTTTGGTACACCTGGAATGCAGATTTGCAATCATGAATATATATATATATATATATATAAACACATATATTGAGATAGCACCAAAAGAAATTATTGCCCCACATTTGAGGACTGGAAGACAAAGTTTTGAACCTTATATGTGCCACACATGCAGGGAGCTTGGAACTCTCTGTCCACGAAGGCAGCCTTTTATCTGATTATAAGATATAAGAGGAAAGAATAAATTTTCATCTAAACTACAATAGTTCCAAGGTTTTTTTTTTGGGTAATTACAATAGTTCCAAGGTTGTCATCAATTAACAGGATCTAGTGCTCTAGGGTCTGAACCAATGAAGGTTGGGTCCTAACCCACTGCATGCTTGGCGTGCATTCAGTAATGCAGTCACAAATCTGTCTCCATTTGTCTTTGAGGAGCCTTGCTAGTTGGAATAAAAACTTTGGTCTCATGAAAAAGAAAAATACCTGTTACAAATGCTTTCTGCAGCTGCCCACTTAATCCTGTTGTCCAAGGCTTGACAGTAACCACCTTACTTCGACAGAAGAAAATGCCAAGGGCTGAAACAAATATGACTAAAGAAACCCCTATAACCAAAGACCGTATTAGAACCATGTGATGATTCGATTTGGAACCATTTTCTATGATAGGGCTTGGAGTTGAAGCAGGGGAAGGGAATGGAGCAGGATGTGACTCGGGTGGTTTAGAATCAACAATTGGAGGATTTGCTGGAGCTAGTGAAGCTGGACTTGGTGGTAGTATAGGTGAGGGTGAAGGGGGCAAAGAGTCTGATGGGGAAAAAAGCGGAGATTCTGGAGTAGATGATATAGATGTTGATGGGGGAATAAAAGGTGTTAATGGTGAATCTGAGGGGGGCAACGACGATGATAACAGGGATGGTGACGGTGACGGTGACGGTGACAAAGAGAGAAAAGGGGATGGTGATGATTTGGAACTCCTCCTATTGTGTTTGTTCCTCTCAGCTTTTGGAGAATGCGGGGCATCTGCCACCTGCAGCAGCCTCCGCTGAACTATATCTCCAGGTTTCCTGACAGAAATAAAAGAAATCATCATAAAGCAGATGCAGACAATTTGATTCATTTTATACCACTGTGAACAAGTTAGTTTGTGAGAAAAGTTTGTGGTATTTGTGATTGATTTAAGATTTCCTCATTAGTACAATGAAGCAAAAGTAAATGTAGTGAACTACCATTCTATCAGCCTGAACAAAGACAACTCCTACTTCTCCTAGACAACCACTTTTTTTAAGGTCCAAAACTCAAGATTTTTATACCAAGATTACATAACCATTATATCATGTATAATTTAACAATTCATTAATATCACTAACAATTCCAAAGTAATGAGAAAAATCCTAAATTATTTCCAATAGTTCCCTTGAAACAATATTGCTTCTTCTACTACTACATTTCTCCTTTTCTTCCCTCGTTATCGTTGATTTGTAACTTTTCTTCCATCAAGCCATATGTGTTTGCTGCGTTAGTATAATCCAGTCTGCTGTGTTCGAACTGTAAATGACTGTCCATGTGGAAGGTTTGAGAGGTAAAACATCACCTTATTTTCAATTCGTTTCCAATCCTCCTCCTAGGGGCGGGGGAGCAAATTTACTCTCTCCTGCCTGCCAGTGGAGTCTCTGTTTCACATCCATAAATTGGGTTTTATATGCTGTCTGAAGATCTAGTCCACAATAGCAACCCATGGTTGTAATAAACAGAGTTGAAATCTTCTTCTCACAGGCTAACATATTAAATTAACTGGGCTTTTGAAATCAATTCCATAAACATTTTCCTTTTGCATTCTCACACCAGTTTATAAAGGGGCTATTGCTTCGTATAACGGTAAAAACACTTGGGAATTCTCACACCAGTTTCTTTACTTTAATTTGTTATCATACGTTCTTGTTTTTAGAAGATGCATTGTAGAAGCCTATTACCCCAATTTCACCCCACCCCGTGAACAAAAAGATTTGCATGTTAGAATTATTAGAAGGAAAAAAGGCTTCACATTGACCACACTTACCAAATACTAGATCTGCTATTGCAACTAGCCCCTAAAGCAGCACTAGTTAGCTGGTTCTCATCCACTTGAAATTCAGACAGCATCTTAAGCTTATAAAGTTCAGGAGATATGCTACCAAGGAACTTGTTGTCGTCCAGTAAACTGCAGTAATGGTCCCAAGATTGAGTTGAAACAAGCTCAGGTGAGCATAGGTATTATAGTGGCTTAAAGATTATAAAGGATGAACTCACAGAATTGACAGGGACAGGTTATTGCCAAGATCAGATGGAAATGGTCCACTGAAGTTATTGTGTCCCAAGTCCAACACCTCCAGCTCCTTCAATTCTCCAACCTCTTGAGGAATGGTTCCAGAAAAAGAATTGTTGCGTAAAATACTGCAGGGACGTAGATAAGAATAAAAAATATATATACAGAAGAAATAACAAATTATTTGGGTCCATGAACTAGATTCGTATACACACATAGACTTTATGTAAGTTAGCTTCCCGAGTTCGGGTGCCAGTGTTCCTCCGAGACAAAGATCTTTCAAATTCCTGCAATATGTACTGAATCGTTAAGGGTACTAAAAGATGGCCGACAAACAAGGACTATACCTAAAATATGTAATGAATCGTTAAGTGAAGAAACGTAAAGATCACTCCATCAATGCCTAGATTACATCTAACCAACTATAATATGATCATCATGCACACAATTGAATTCTTTGTAATCTTAACACTTCAAGGAGAACACCTTCATTAATAACTGGTATCTTCAGCAGTTTCATTCCACTTACAATGGTAACAATATGAAACTCCAGCAAAGTGGAAATGTTAACATACAACCAAAGCTTTTTTTTATAGGTAATTAAATTTTATTAATCAAAAACAATTTAAAACAAATGATTTATCAGCTTAAATTTATCCATGAAAAAGCTACTGTAAAATGCCGTTATCCTGGAAATCTGCAATTCAGATCACAAGAATACAAAACAGATTATTTCTGTGCCAATATGCATGGTAGATGGTGGGTTGTTTTCAATATCTTAATATTTTGAATTATAGAGGTAAATAACTATTATAATAACAGGTTATGCAGAGCATTAGCACTATTCTGCTTTCTAGAATTTTAGAGTCCACTGTATTTTCAAAACTCTTATGGAGAATGTTACAATCCCTATAGCCTTCAAGAATCAAATCTAATCCTCAGGGGCTGCCTAAGAAATTCCAAAAACAGGCCAATCAAATATGTAGTGCCATCTGGCTGCCAGAACAATATGAAACCAAGCCTTGTGGTTTTTGAACTGGCAGATATACATAGGATTTTCAGAAAATACAGGAACCACACCATTAAGAGGTGTTGGCCAGACCAAACAAAACAAGGGAAGACAGAAAAACAAAAAGATTAAGGTTTATTTTAGGCTAGCTGAAGTTTTCTGCTTCTAATCATTTTCTGATCCGGTTGAACATCTATATGACGGGTTTAGTGTTTTTGTCACATGCTTAATGATTAAAGTCCTAGCTAAAACAAAAGTCAATAATAGCCTTGGCCTCCTTATTTTTCTGAATTCATCTTTCGAACTTGAGCCAGATCCTACAATTTGAAGTAAAAAAAAAATGTGACGTGATTTTAGTGCAAAGAATTGGGAATGGGATGCAAGGTTCTTGCATACATGGCTTTGCATAGAAAGGTGAAGGGGAAAGTAAAAAATGTTTTAAACCTTTGTCACTAACCATAGTTTAGCCATTACATGATCCAGAAAGTGGTTATCAGAGAAATGGATGCATAATGTGATGTCTCTAAATCACTTTGGCAGTTTGAGTTAATCATATGCTCCATTCCCCCAACTTTCCATATCAAATAAGATACAACTGTCAAGGATCAAATGAAGAACCCAAGTCTAAAAATGTCCTAAAAAGGTATTGAGCCAATCAATATAGAAATATACGTATACACATACACACAATATCTATATATGAAAAAATCGAAATAAAGAATTAAAAATAGCAACTTCATTGAAAAAAAAAATTCACTCACAAGATTACAACTTTTCCATCCGAGCACTGGACTCCAAACCAAAAACATGGATTAATATCTCCGTTGTGATCGTTCCAGTTCGACAGAGCGCCGAATGGATCTCTCATCACTCTCTCTCGAAACCTCAACAGCGCCAACCCTGAATTCCAAGTTAACTCTTCAGCCAACCACAGTCCCTCTGCCAACGTCCCAAATATAAATATATATAAATATCTAATCTCCACCGCTCACTCATTTCAAATAGAAGAAACCCAAATTTGTGAAAACAATTTCGTCTTCGTAGTCCAATCAAAATTGATTCACTAGAGTAATGAATACTGATTATACAGATATCTATAATCTATATATGTATATGTACCTATGTATAAAGAGATGGAAAGCAAACTAGAGAGAGCAAGGGAGAGCAGGTGGTTAGAGAGATACTTATAATTATATACAGAGCCGCGAGACAGAGATCTTATTGGCGCCTCTGCAAGTGCAAGCTAATTTAGATAGCGGGAGAAGAAACGCGTGATTCGGTGATTATTTTTTTAATTTTTAAAAAACCGATAACCGAAAAGGCGAAACTCACCGACATAAATACCGGAATATAGGTGATTCAGTATCCGTGAAGCTATGTACAAACAAATGTTACTTTTTAAGAGCCAATTCCGATAAACCGGACTGGAATGTTTTCTTCGCGTTTCGGTGAGTGCAGACTTTGCACGTTCAGTTTTGCCCTTCCATTGCCAGCGGCGGCTCTCTCATATCTCTGACACTGTTTCTCTTATAACGGCGCCGTCGTCCGGTTCTTGAATCCACTTCTTTTTTTCACGTGCCGCTTAGTTTACGTTCGTTTTTCTTCCCTGCAGAGGTGAATCTCTAGGTCATCATTTGATAGCGTTTATTGAATATTTTTATAAATTTAAATTTTTTTAGAACAATTAAATTAAATTGTATTTTTAATTATTGTGCATAATTATCATAATTGAACCGCGTTGAATGGTTTATCACTTTGGTTAAATTAATTTTATAATTAATATATTTAAAAATATATAAATATATAATAAAAGTTAATAAAATTATATGAAAATTTTATATTTTTATTATATTAATGTTAGATCAGAAATTATAACGATAATTATTAAAATTATCTTAATATATGCGTTCATATATTACGGTATACAAATAAACACACAAAATAATATATTTAAATGCTTTCAGTCTTTTGTGAAAAACAAGCATTGGGTGTTTAAAAAACAAAGGAAATATTTTAGCATTTTGTAATAAAAATATTTAAAAATTAATTTTATATCTTTTAGCTCATATGTTACAAATTGTAGAGTTCTAAACAAAATCGATGCTTAAATTTATTTTTTAATTAATTAACCAATTTGATTGATATTTTCCCTCCTTTTAAAAAGAAAAAATAAATTAATTAATCAAATTGAATTGGTTTATTGTCAATTTTCATTTGAATTGGTTTAGGGTCGATTTCCAGTTTAGTCAGCTAATTTGGTAAAAATAACTTTGTTATTATGAGATTCATTTAGAGATTTTTGTATTTTTGAACATTTCAAAATTTTAAGATATATAATATATATATATATATATATTTATCTTAGATATGCATTTCTTAACATTTTGTGGCAAAAAAAGTAACTCTAAAATTGTATTAAAAAATAATCTCAAACAGCCAATTAAAAAGATTATGGCTAGGCATTTGATACCCTTATAGGCCATCATTCATAACACAAATTCCATAACAAATTAAATTGATAAATTGACTAAATATAACACGTCACATAATTTATTATAATTTTATAAGTAATTTTTTAATATTCATTTTTGGGCTTATCACTTTTAACTTATTGTGTCATTTCAAAATATATATTTTTCAATAAAGTTTCTACTACAATTGTTTAAATATTCCTTTCTAATAATCTAATTAATCTTTAGATGGATTCATTGCTTAGATCAACTCTCAGTATAAGCCATAACACCATGAATTTTCACTAGATGAATATAAAATACACATAAAATTTTACTAACACAAGATTAATTTGAATTCAAATTTTCTATAATATAAATTTAAATTCAAATTGTAATTTTTCTAATATCTTTATCTACAATAACTCCCTGCATCTATCTTTTATTCAAATTTAAATTCTTTTTTATTTTACTAAAGTTATATTATATTTTAAACTGAATAAAACATAAATCATCCTTCAAATTCTTTTAAAATGTCACTATAATTGTCAATTCAAATAATGTAAAGACTATTTATATTAGTCATCCCTCTAACTGTTTCCTCTTTTGGAAATTTCTTATAATGTCTGCGTCCAATTGACAGAGACACCACCTTGTTTGTTTACATTTTTTTTGAAAACAGATTTTTAATTTCAAAATATGAAATACGCATTTGACAAATTATTCATTTTAAGTTTTTTTAATTATTTAAAATTTAGATTATCATATCTAAATGTATTTTTATAATTTTTACAAAATTAATTATAAAATTTTTAAAAAATTATATTTGAATCACTATCTAAGCATAACCAGTAGATTAAGTTCCCTTTTTTGAAAAATATTTTTATTCAATTAATAAAAAATTAAAAAAAGGCAAAATAAATGATTAAGTTCCCTTTTTTTGAGGAATATTAACATATGACTTGTCTATGTTTATGAAAATTATTTTACTAATTTTAGTAAAATATATTCAAATTAATAAATACTTATTACGTATACAAATATATAAATAATAGTTCCTATATTTATTGGCGTCTTTGTAGTTGGTCCTTTCTGGTTTACCATTCAAACTTCTAAACTCTATTACATGAGGAATTGTTACACGTGTTTTCCTAATAAATTGTTTGGACTGAACCCACCTTGGTTGATTTGTTTATATCACTTTTGAATCATACTTCACATGGCCCAATGCATACGCTGCTCCCAATCTAATGGTTCTTCTTCTTGTCGATGATTAATCAATTTTATTCTCTGCCCGGTTTATTTGAAGGAGTCCAAAGACTCCAATAAATATATATATATATATATATATATATATATAGAGACAGAGAGAGAGAGGAGCATTAATATTAGAATTATTTCACTAATCCGGCCTGCAACAGAGAACGACAGCCATGATTTACATGAATTTGTTAAGTGGGTATTTGGAACTATTTTTTCAAATGTAAATTTGAATTTTAAAATAGTCTAAATTTAATTTTTTTTTTTTAAAAGCACTTTAGTATCAAATAAATTTTTTAAACAGTTTTTACAAACTCAAACACAATAGTGAGAGTTCAAAAACTATTCTAAAACAGACCTAAGCATGAAAACGTGGGCATTCTATTAAATAAATTAATAATAATTATCAACAGTTTAAAAAATAATTAATACCTAATTGATGGTTCCATCACATACAGTCATATATTATAATATTAGCTCACGGAAATAATAATGGGTAAATGAGAGGAATGCGTTAAAATCATAGCTTGCTGAGAGTGAAGTACGCGATTTGATATATAATAGATATAATTCTGAGTAGAGTTATATGGTTGGAATAATTATTCAATAATTCATTAGAATTATGATTTTAAGAGTTGGTACGCGATTTGATATAATTATTCAATGATTAAGTGAAGTACGCGATTTGATATATAAGTAGATATAATTTTGAGTAGGGTCGTATGGTTGGAACAATTATTCAATGATTCATTGAAATTATGATTTTAAGAGTTAGATCGAAAGTCACAGGTGTAATATTATATTATAAATGTATATATAATATATTATTTAATCATTAGAGTCATTAAAGCAGGATTATTGAATAATTTTTCATATGATTGACCCATATTTTATATTTTCTTGTACAAAAATGAATATCATTATAAAAAGCAGAGAATGTGAACCGTTTATTCCTTATTGATGAGAAAATTAGCATTTATATCATATAACCTTATTGAGCTATTTGTTTCTATAAGTGTATTTAAGAAAGAAAAAAACACATAAGGCTTTATGAGTTCTATCATGAATTACTTCCTAATATGTATTATGCATAGAGAGAGAGAGAGACACTGGCGGATTTGAGGGGTGGAGGCATTCTTCAGTAAATATGCATTACTACGTGTTTAGAGCCGGCTCATGTAATTAGTGGCTTAAAGCAAAATAAATAACGCGTAAATTAATTTTTTTTTCCTGTAAGCAAATTAAGCACTAGTTTTAATATATATATATTTTTCAAGTGTTGTATTGTAATAAGTTTCTTTGCACACTTTTTTTAATTTTCTTATCTATTTAGGAATTTCTATTTCAATTAAATCACAACTCTAGTTATTAAAAAAAAAAATAACTCTACTTTTCATATATCCATTAGCATACGTATATTAGTATATGATGACAGACAATATATTATAAAAATTAGATAAATTTAGTTTATTTTTTTCTTTTATAAGATTTAGAGTTTTATATAACTTATACTTTTAATAGAATCATACTATAGATACATACAAAATTTGAGGCTTTTATTGTAGGTGAAACCTAAAACGATCGCTTTATTCGCATTATGCTAGAGCTGCCACTGTACATGTCAATATGTCATATTACTCACATTTTATCATATGTGTTATGATTTATCTTTTTCAGTAAGTCATAATATATATGACAAAAGTAACATCGTTATATCTCCCATAAGTTATTAAAATTACAACATATCTTATAAATATTATATATTAAAAAATTCTTCCAAACATACACTGGCCTTTTTAAAGATTCAACACACAAATTGTACTGAAACACAACGGAATGGTATTTATTAAACATTTTTATTGTGGGTTTTTTTTTTTGGTAACCAAGAATTCACGTTGGCAAAATATTCACATTTATGAAGATTGGGAGTGTCTCAATTTCATAAAAAATGAATAATTTTTATCTCTTATAAGAATGTGGAGATCACTCTCACTATTTGAATTTCTTTTTTCTTTTTTTTTAACAATTTTAACATATGTGGATCATATTTTTGTAAGACAATCAAGAATTGTCCATTTATGTTGAAATAGGGACACTCTAAACTCATTTTATGACTCATCGTGACTTCTTTGTCAGAGTTAAATGTGAAACTATGGTGAAATTTTTTTTTTATTTTATGGTTGTTTTCAACTTATTTATCAAATTTATGGTCATTTGGAAAACGTCTTTTGAAAAAATATTTTTAGAGTCAGAATCGTTTTTTCAAAACACAATTTTAAAAATTTAAAAAAAACCATTTTACATTGAAAACATCATTTGAAAAGACGCTTTCAAAAATATTTTTTCACAAGACGATTTTAAAAAACTATTAAAAACAATAACTGAAAAACATAAAAAAGTGTGTTTTGAAAAGACGCTTTTGAAATATTTTTCAAAACAACCATCCTACCTAAATAATGTAAAAGAAACAATATTCTAATTTTTTTTTTAAAAGAATCATATTTTGGAAAAAAATTCTATCCTTACTACTGGTCAAAAGTTTGGTTAATTAACAGTTACTATTTTTCATTCCGTGAGAAAAGACAAAAAGAAAAGAGTTGAGATATGTTATCAATATGATTGACACACCATTAAATGATCAGTGCATCATTTCACTTTCGTGGAAAATTATTTGAATGGATAATATTGGAAGATTAAATGAAATTTAATAAAGGGCCATCTCATGCACCCACCATATGTGACACTAGACAGGCCAAGAAATTGACGGTCCACCCTACATAAAAAATAAAATAAAGAAATATGTTTGGATGTTAGGGGTGATGATGATCACAAAATCCTAGAGATGTCATTTTGTGTTTCTAACATGTCACGAGAGAGGTAGGAGAAGTGGAGGTCGGACCCATGACCGGACCACCACCAGTGCATGAGCCTAACCATAACATGACGATAACCTTAAATTATTCTTGATTTTTACTTGGTGTTGTTTATGAGTGGAGTTATACTAACTAGCTAAAATGAGGTTTTATTTATTTATTTATTTTTATCAATGTTAAGAGCTTAAAGGACTTTTTGGGTGGATGAAAGTTTAATGTAATAATAAGACACTTAATTATCCTACTAACTCGAACTCTCTCTATTTGTACCCTAAATGACAATTAAATCTCTCTTTATTTTTACTTATGGGAATTAAACCTTTCGCCTTATTTGTAGAAGTGTAAAAGTTATGCCACTCAACTGTAAGGATGACAATTTATTTCGTTTTGTTGAAAATTTATCATACTACTTTTAATAGAACAGGTTTGGTGAAAGCTATATTCACCTCATTAGAGTTTGGAGTGAAGGGGACTCCGTCTCTATTATATAAAATAAAATAATAAAAAAATTTTGTACTTACATATTTAATGTTATAATGATATTTTTTAGTCACTCATTAAAAATTTATACAAATTTAATAGTTATATGTTTGAAAAAAAAATTGTTATTATAATTTTCTCTGTACATGTATATTTTTTAATTTTATACATGTAATATTTTATTTGAAATGTGTTAATTATAATTAATTTAATAAAATAAATAAATTAATAAAAAGTTAAGAATAAATGGGACATTGAATTTAGAGTCGCCAATACTGAAAAAAGAGCACTGAAAATGATAACCGTAGACATGGAATGTTTGTGTAGAGGTAATGCCTAAGCCTGCAGTAATAGTTTGAATTCAAATTTAAATTCAAACTAATCTTTGTTTGATTTTTATTAATATAAGCTTGAGCTTTTATAGTTGTACATACAGAAAAATAGAAAGAGAATTTAAATTTGAATAGAAGATAAGGAAAGATGGATATGGAGAATTGTTATAAATAAAAATCTTTGAAAAATTAGAATTTTAATTTGAATTCAAATTAATCTTTGTTATACAGTCCCACATGAAATAATAAGTATAATAAAAAATAATTAATATACACGACTCAACCTAAGAGCTAACAATTTAACTTTTGAATGAAGTTGAATCTGACATGTATATCATTGCCCTTCTGTAGACTCATCTCATCTCCTTATATATACACAATATTTATGTCTGTCGAGCACATCATTCAGGACTGGCTAAAGGATAAAGCAAGTAAAGCCCAAACTTTAGGCCAATTTTTTAAGTTCCATAATTTCTTTTATATTTAAAAAAATCTATTTATTATAATAAAATAAATAAATCTTTTTATATTCTTAATTTCTCTCTTTTATTATACAACTATCACTCAATAACTATTTTTTGATAGTATTTATTATCTTCTCGTTTATCTCATTTTGTTTTTTTTTTTTTAATAATTAACGTTCTTATTTTTTTATTTATAAAATTCTTTCTTCAAGTTTAAAAAGTACTTTGCAACCTAACAATCTGATACATTTTTTTAAAAGTACTCTACAATCTGACATTTTGGCAACCTGTGTAACTACACGTTCGTATTAGCTTTGAGCCTTGTTGACTTTGGTCTTTGGCGTAAGCCAAATTGACAAATTCTTCTTTTTATGTTTTGGCGTTTTACATCTGTTTTGTTTACTGTATTTGACTTTAGCGTTTTGCAAGTGAAGCCATTTGGAGTTGGCGAGTTGCTGTACACGAGTCGTGAAGTATTAAAAATTTTGATTAGCTTTTTTTTATATTTGCTGAATCGGAAGACTAAATTGCTTCATAATTAGGTTCTATTGTTCTAACTTTGAATTTTTTAATTTAAAATTTATATTATCTTTTAAGACATATATAATTAGATTACTTCTATTTTGTTAACTATAATTAGCTCATTGAATCTTTGATTATTAATTTTGTATTAGCCATTAAAAATATATAAAATAATTGTTATAAATACATTTTAATTTTTTGTCTATCAAAAGAATTTAAATGTTAACTCGAAAATATGAATCTGATTATTCAAAACTTCAAAAAAAGAGAAGAATTAAAAATTTAACACAATCTCAAAAAGGAGCTCTTGATAATTTTTTTACAAATAATAAAAATAAATCAGAAAATATTAGTGAATGTTCCTTAAATGAACAAGTTAGTAATGTAGTTGAGTTAGATGATAATAAAATACTAGAACAAGAAGATGTGATTGAAAAGACTCATATTGATCCTCAAACTCATGATGAAGAGGTAAAGGACCAACCTGTTAATGAATTAATGATTCTATTCCTAAAAATTTTTATGATCCAAGTCAATGGACAAATATTGATACAAATTTGAGAGATTTATTAGTAGAAAGGGGTCCAATTAGAGTTAGTGATATGAATTTTCCTAAAGATAAATTCTCAATACATTTTTTCACTACAAATTATATTCAAAAGTTGGCAAACGGTGAAAAACATGAAAGAAGATGGCTAGTTTATTCAAATGATTTGGATAGAGTATTTTGTTTTTGTTGCAAATTATTTAATAATGTTTCCAGTACAAATAAATTAGCTAATGTTGGCACTAGAGATTGGAGAAATCTTAATGCTAACCTTAAGAGTCATGAGAAATGAGATTATGGATTGATTTAGAAATGAGATTGTTGAAAAATAAAACAATTGATAAAAATGTTCAAGAACAAATAAATAGAGATAAAGAACATTGAAAAAAAGTATCATCACGAATTATTGCTGTAGTAAAAACTCTTGGTAAAAATAATTTGACCTTTTGGGAAAAAAATGAAAAAATCTATCAAGAAAGGAATGAAAATTTTTTAAGTCTAATTGAAATGATTGCAGAATTTGATCCGGTAATGCAAAAACATATTCGACGCATTAAACAAGATGAAATTCATAACCATTACCTTGGACATAATATACAAAATGAATTGATAAATTTGTTAGCAAATGAAATTAAAAATAAAATTGTTGAACAAATTCTCGAAGCAAAATATTTTTCAATAATACTTTATTACATTCCAAATGCAAGTCATCAAAAGCAAATGTCTTTTATATTGCGATGTGTGGATGTTTCATCAAGTCCAATTACAATTAAAGAATATTTTTTAAAATTTTTAAAAATAGATGATACAACTGGAAAAGGTCTTTTTGATGCTATCGTTGATGAAATAAAAAATATTGGACTTGATGTTAATAATTTAAGAGGATAAGGGTATGATAACGGATCTAATATGAATGGCAAACACCAAGGAATGCAAAAAAGATTTTTAGATATAAATCCTATATCGTTTTATACACCATGTGGTTGTCATAATTTAAATTTAGTACTTTGTGACATGGCTAATTCTTGTACTAAAGCTATATTATTTTTTGGAGTAGTACAACGTATATACTCACTATTTTCTTCTTCTACCAAATGATGAAAAATTTTACAAGATAATGTACATGGTCTAACTCTTAAACCATTGTCACAAACACATTGGGAAAGTCGTATTGAAAGTGTAAAAGCAATAAGATTTCAAACCCCACAAATAAGAGATGCTTTATTGAAATTAGCAGAAGTTAGTGAAGATCCTAAAACTAAAAGTGAAGCTAATTGCTTAGCAACATATGAGCTTGAAGATTTTGAATTTTTATTGGGCATGACTATTTGGTATGATATATTATTTGCTATCAACTCGGTTAATAAAAATTTACAATTAAAAGATATGAGTATTGATATAGCTATAGAACACTTAAAATGTCTGCTTTCTTTTTTTTGAAAAATATAGAGAAGATGGATTTGCATCCACTATGATTTCTTCTAAAGAAATTGCATTTGAAATGAAAATAGAACCTGTATTTCATGAAAAATGTATCATTCATAGAAAGAAACATTTTGATGAGAATGATAATAATAAAACAACAAAATCACTTGAAAAATCATTAGAATTGATTTTTTTATATACATAATAAATCAAATAATTTTTTTACTTCAAAGTAGATTTGAAAATTTTAAAATATATGAAAATATTTTTGGTTTTCTTTTTACTGGTAAAAAATTGATAGACAATGATAGTTTAAAAGAACATTGGTCACTAGACAATAATAGTTTAAAAGAATATTGTCTTAATTTTGAATGTTCATTAAAATATAATAATTACTCAGATATTGATGGTTTAGATTTATTTTCAGAATTAAAAGTTTTAAAAGAAGTTATACAAATAGAAAATAATACTCCAATCGACACATTCAATCATATAAAAAGATTTGATTCTTTTCCAAATGCATATATTGCTTATAGAATAATTTTAACAATTCCCGTAACCGCTGCTTCGGCGAAAAGAAGTTTTTCAAAACTAAAATTAATAAAATCTTACTTAAGATCAATAATGTCTCAAGAAAGATTAAGTGGATTGATAATACTATTAATTGAAAAAGAAATGTTAGAAGAAATTCATTATAAAAATTTAATTAGTAATTTTGCATATCAAAAAGCTAGAAAAATAAATTTTAAATAAAAAATTTATAAAATTTTAATAAATAAAAAAAAGCCTCATTTTACAATTTTGCTTTAAGCCTCGATATGTTGAGCCGCCCTGCGCATCATTTAAATTTGACAAGATTGATTTTGGGTTTTCACTTAAATTCACACCCAGTGAAGACTATCTTCTTCTGTTCCCAGTTCCTAGCCTCCTCAAAGTAAAATCTCTACTCAATTGCAACTTACTATCATGCCCCATTTTATTGCTGTTAGGCACACAACTTGATGGTGTTGCCTTCCTGGTTCCTAGCGAGAAATAATGATGTGCAGTAGCTCTCTCACCTTATAACTTCTCCTTCCTAGCACCTAATCAAGGGTGGCCATTGTACACATTCGCCCATGTCAAAGTCCACTATGTGAATGTGAATTATCTGTGCATCTGCAGGCACAGTTTATAGTATTACCTCATCAGCCATGAAGAGTGAGCAAATCTCCCATATGGGAATATCTGAGAAAAGACCCTGAATGTTGCCCCATATTTCTTGCTAGATTCTTGTCTCAGGTAATCTAAATACTTGTCCCGTGATCGAGTTAAGTATTACGCAAGATTCCTCCTCTAATTGCCTCTATATCATGTCCAGAAGCTCTCTCTCCATTCTCCATGGACTCTCTGTAAGAATTGAGCAGATGGAGAATGCTCAATTGGTTATCAAGTTCCATACCCTCCTCGGGACTTCAGTCGATGCCTCATTTGATATCATCATCGGACGTAGGTCACCTTTATATTCTTCAGTACAGACTGAAGGTAGCCCACTCTCACTTTCATCCACTTGCAAAGATCCTTAAACTCATCAATCAGTAGCTTTTCATTTGAAATTATACTACAATCCTCCAAACTTAGCAAACACTGTTCCATTGCAGAGAGGGCTTTTGCACATCCTTAACATAAGCAGGGTATAACTATGTGACTCAATATATTTATATATATATATATATGTATGTATGTATGTATATGTGGTACTGAAGAAGAAACTTCAGAGGATTCCTCAGCTATGGAGACTAATGGAGAAGAAACTTCAAAGTTACGTAGCCACATCATTATCCATATTCGGAGAATATATATAGTACTCCAACTTCATCAATAGAGCAATATATCCTTGGTGTTGAAGTATGGGCACAAGGACTGAAGAATTAGAGGCTGCATAATTTTTTATTGGAAAATCTGGAGAGAGAAAAGATACCATTACCGAAGGGTGGAAAGAGAGAGAATACATAACGTCGACATGTTTTTGATATGGGTTCTTAGCAAGCTTGCATACCCAACAAGCTTATTAGAATAAATAATGGTTAAAGCTAAAATCCCAACAGCTGAGCTGACATGAAATGCTCTCCCAATCAGGATATGGTGGAGTTCTTGAATGTTTAAATCATTAACTGAAAGTTTTCAGTAACAAGATTGATGTTTTGATGCTTCCTGTATCAGTATGTTATTGCTATAGAACTTGGAGTTCTACTTTACAGAGTTGGTGAGTAATGGCAAAGTTGTGCTTATCATCGTCAAGTTGGCTTCACCTCAGACAATTTGGGATCAGAAGCAATTCTTCCAGTTGTACAAACTGGATAAAGTATGGACCATTAGTCCTTCAGCTGGCCTATTGTTAGGCCCTAACTAGGTTGGCTTTGGTATCATGGGACCCTAAAGGAGGCTCACTGGGTAGTTAATGGTGGACCTGGGCTCAGTGATATTTTGTATATATGCAAAACTAGATCTTGGAGGCATCATCATATTTAATTTGGGGGTGAAACACTACAAGAAAGTAGGTTATTACCGACGCATATTAGGCGTCGGTTATAATTTCGCCGGTAACGTTAAGTATTTACGATGGAAAGAAATTAAATGTCGAAAATGAGGAGTAAGAACGACGGAATCTTTTCCGACGCCGTCTCTAGTCGGTAATGATTGACTATTTCCGACCACAATACTTGGAGTCGGAAAAAAGTAACTATTTCCGACCAAAATACGTGGGCTCGGAAATAAATAACTATTTCCGACCAAAATACTTGCGGTCAGAAATAATTTCAGTACATATCAGTCAGAAATATAATAATTGATATTTTCCGACGTTAGTAGGTGTCGGAAATAATAACTATTGTCGACGAGTATTGTATATGTCGGAAATAAGTAACTAAAATCGACCATTTGTTGAGTCGGAAATACTTAAGTATTTTTCCGACGTATAGCTATGTCAGAAATAATTACTAATACCGACGCAATGGTTGAGAGTCGGAAATAGTTAAGTAAAAGCAACGAGCGTGTGTGTCGGAGATAATTAAATATCAGTTCCGACGTATATATTAGTCGGAAATAAGCTTTTATGCTAAAAAATTCGCGCCTCGACTATCTAGCCCACTCGAAACCTCGCGCCACTCTCTCCTTGTCTCTCGTCGATCTCTCTGGTCTGTCTCGCCTCTCTCTGTCTCTCGCCTCTCAAGCTCTCTTCCTCCCCGTCGATCTGTGTACCGGCGTCTCGCACGCCGATCTCTCTGATCTGTCTCACCTCTCTCTGTCTCGCCTCTCAAGCTCTCTGTTGGGGAGAGGTGATCTCTCTGATCTGTCTCACCTCTCTCTGTCTCGCCTCTGAAGCTCTCTGTTAGGGAGAGGTTGAAAGTTTTATCAATCTCTACGGAAAAACACTACCAGGCGCTACTGCGGTGGCTCTCTGCGCTAATATTGGATACATCATCTGCGCCAAAAGAAATCAAGGGTACCGTTATTTGATCCGTTGTTGGAAACTGCCTTTTTTTTGGTTACCAGATTATTTTGGTTTGAATGTTTTCGACTTTGTTTGATATTAGTAGACTTCTATAGTATATAGATTCCATATATGATGTCCGTTGTGTCAGTCCTCAATTGATTTGGGAAGCAGCTTCTATGTGCATACAGTTCCTTTTGCCACTTTATACTGTTGGTATCCCCGATATATCTTTCTATGAAAAGAAGAAAAATATTATGTATAACAGAATGTTTAAATAATTTTTTCCATCCCTAATGGTTTCACATATATTTAAATAATTTTTGGTTATATTATAGCTTTTACAACTCAAAATATTTTATATCTCGTCTAATTTTTCAAAAAAAAAGAAAAATCAAAATAAAGAAAATCTGTTATTTCTTTTGCAGTGTGAAATTGTAATTGTTTACTTCCTACTCCCAAAACATGAAATTGCCTGTAAAATCCCCTTCTTTTTTCTTCTTTGTTCTCCCTACTTTTATAATGTGTTTGGTTGAGTAGGAGGGAGAAGAAATAACATATATTATATGTTTGTGTTTTTACTTATTTATTTTTTTAGTATCTCATTTTCTAGGTCATGGGAAGAAATGATATTTCTATTTTTTGTGGAAATAGTCATTCTTGTTAATAGAATAAACTTGAAAATGACCTTTCCATTCTTGAGTCATTCTACTTACCAAACATGCCCTTAAAAGAATAACATTAATTAGAAGAAAAAACAAGTGTTCTTCTCTTTTTCTTATTTAAATAACCAAAGAAGAAACAGATAGTAGAATTAAATTTGAATATATATGTTGGTCATGATTGATGGAATTAAAAAGAGCAGTGTTTCAAAATTTATCTTAAATGAGGTGCGGACATTACATTGGTTGCATGTTGACAATGTAAACTTGATGAAATTGATGATGATGCTTTATGATATGCAGTCATTATATGTTCATAGTCAGTTGGATTACTGTAAGTCTAACCAAATCTGTTGAAAACACTGGTATCTATCACTGATAAGTCAGTTGCATTTGTCAAGCAATGTTAGGTGTCATATTGATATCTAAAATTGCTATTATTTGTTAATAGGCTCTTATCTGATTTCTCTTGCTTTTGGTGACGACAAGTGATGCTTGAAATGGATGCAATTTGGTCTGTCCATGGTAGAATAAAGAGTAGGGTTGGTTATTAAGTGGTGGATATCTAATTTTATCTAGTTTCCTGTTGTCATTTGTTGGAAAAAAATGTTTTCTCTTGCTGCATTATCTAAACCCCACTCAAACTTCATAGCCTTTGTAATGGAGAGAACGGGAAAAAAATAAATACAAAAACTACTAACAATAAAGTTTTTCTAGTCCCCTGATGTTTCAGATAGCAATCATCCAACCTAAAGGCAAATCAGAAAATAGAACCAATTCCTTATTGATCCATATCTAACACTAGAATAAGACCATCAAACAAAGAGGCAATCGAGGCAGAACCAGTAAACAAAAGTAGACTACAGATCTTAATTAATTCTTAAAAGTAAGCTCCCAAACAATATGTTGCCAGAATTTAATGTAACATTCTAAGCTGACACTGTAGACAATACAAGAAATACCAAAGTTGGAAATGATTCTCGCATTAGAACTATCATCTATAGTCAAACATTTGTCTGGGCCTCTGTGTCCTTTTAGCACCACCATACAAGAATAAATCTTTCAAAGTCCCCTCTAAATCCTGGCCAGTTTGTAGGCTGAGCCGTTGCACACCAAATCTGACACAATGGCCAAGCAAAAGCTTGAAAATGACATTAAAAAGAAATTAAATCAATGTCACTCTCCTGTAAATGTCTTGAAGTTTTACTTCACTGCACAATGTGGGAATGGCGCTCATTCAGTAAAAATCAAAACAGAAAAGACACAGATGGAAACAAACAATGCACTGGTGCAATTATAACACTTATGCCTCAACTGTTATCTTCACCGAATCACTAACAAATTAATTATAAAGCTTTTAAAATGGTAGTAAATTTAGAACATTCAAACTCAACAAATTGTAGTTTCAACTTTTCTTTTCTTAAATAATTTCATGTCAACCGTAAGTGTATAAATCACCATCTCCACATGCAACATGAAAAAACTCTAATTAGGTTGGCTGTTGTAATTTTCTTTCTATTCTCTTTTAGTTTCAGTTTTCAAATATGTGTTTGACTGTACAAAAGCTGAAAATAATATGCAAAAACTACCAAAAATAAACCTTACTGTAAGAAATTACAAAGTGTCGACATTGGGCTGTGACAATATTCTTGCCCACCGTAAGAACCAAATTATTGATGGGATTGATATCACTAGTTCAGAATCTTAAATTGCCCGCTTTGGAGCATACTAATTGATTACTTCTTATTGCGGTAGGGATCAAACATTGATAAGAGTTGGATGAAAGTTTCGGGTAAACATTTGCCTAGTTACATGAAAGGAATTAGAGACTTCATTGAGTATGCACGTCCGAGCGCAGATAAAGGCAATAGGATTAAATGTCCATGTAGGAAATGCAACAATAGGTATTATGAACCTATTAATGTAGCTAAAGCACATTTGGAGTTGCATGGAATGGACAAGAGATACACCCGATGGGTATTTCATGGCGAAGATCATGAAGTTATGACTGTGAATAATGAAAGTAGTCGTGATGCTTCTAGTGAGCAAGGTTGTGATGGATTGAGGGAAATGTTGGAAAACGTATGTGCAGGAAGAATTGATGTTGACAGCAATGTGCAAGGGGAAACAAGTAGTAGTCATGATCATTCTAATGTAGAGGGGGAGGAGCCACAACCATTTGATACATTTTCAGTTGATTTGCATCTGCCACTTTACCTAGGTTGTAAAAACTTCTCAAAATTAGAGTTCCTTGTGAAGTTGATGCGTATAAAAACGATCAACGGTTGGAGTAACAAATCATTTGATATGATTTTGGAATTGATTAAAATGGCACTGCCTACTGGTGAGACACTCCCGAAGTCAAATTATGAGTGTAAGAAGTATATGCGTGAACTAGGTCTTGGTTATGTACCTATACATGCATGCAAATATGATTGTGCATTATTTTGGGGAGAACACGAAAATAAAATTAAATGTCCGCGATGTGGTGAGCCGAGGTATAAAGTTAATGCCGATAAAAGTAAGAAGATTCCTCAGAAGGTATTACGATATTTTTCGTTGAAACCTAGGCTACAAAGGTTGTTTATGTCAACAAAAACGGCTGGAGATATGAGATGGCACAAAGAAAAACGACTTTCACAGGATAAAGTTCTAACACATCCAGCAGACAGCCTGGCTTGGGAGGAATTTGACAAGGAACATCCTTGGTTTGCGCAAGATCCTCGCAATGTCCGACTGGGCATCGCGAGTGACGGGTTCAATCCATTTGGGGACATGAGCAACGCTTATAGCATGTGGCCTGTGTTGGTTATTCCTTATAATTTGCCGCCTTGGAAGTGTATGAAAGAGCCCTTCCTTTTCATGTCACTATTAATCCCTGGTCCAAAATCACCTGGAAATGACATAGATGTGTATCTGCGTCCACTGATAGATGAGTTGAAGGAGTTATGGGAGAACGGCATTAATACATATGATGTTGTAACAAAGCGGACCTTTCAATTGCATGCAGCGGTGTTATGGACTATTAACGATTTTTCTGCATACGAAAATTTGTCAGGTTGGAGCACAAAAGGGTATATGGCATGTCCAATTTGTAATAAGGATGCTGAATCGATGTATTTGAAGAATGGGAAAAAGATATGTTTCATGTGTCATCGTCGTTTTTTGCCAAGAATGCATAGTTGGAGAAGACGTTACAAGGATGAGTTGGACGGAAAAAATAAAAGTAGGTTGGGACCAAAACATTTGTCTGGGGACGACGTGCTTGCACAATTGGAACATCTCCAACCTAACCTATTTGGAAAGGGACCAACAAATAATAAAAGAAAGCGTACCGATGTAGAGTTGAATTGGTCAAAGAGGAGCATATTTTTTGAATTATCATATTGGCGAACTCTTAAGCTTCGACACAACCTAGATGTTATGCACATCGAAAAAAACATTTGTGAGAATGTGTTGGGAACATTGCTAAACCTGGATGGGAAAACAAAAGACAACATCAAAACGCGCATGGATTTGGAGGTAATGGGCATACGAAAGGAATTGCATTTGATACCAAATGGTGATAAATTTATTTTACCACCTGCATGTTATACATTATCAGCTAATGAAAGAAAGAGTTTTTGTGCTTGGATTAAAGATGTGAAGTTTCTAGAAGAATTTGCTTCTAATATTTCTCGGTGTGAATGCAACAGACGGTAAAATATCAGGTATGAAAAGTCATGATTGTCATGTTTTTTTGCAACGACTGCTCCCAATCATTATACGTGGATATTTTGAGGATAAAGTTCGTACTCCATTAATTGAATTGGGGTTGTTCTTTAAGGAGTTGTGCTCAAAGACATTGAAGAGGCAGTTGTTAGATGAGATGGAAATGGACATAATTGTCATACTTTGTAAGTTGGAGCAAATATTTCCACCGGCATTCTTTGATGTTATGGTCCACTTGGCTGTTCATTTGCCACATGAGGCAAAACTTGGTGGACCTGTCCAGTACCGATGGATGTATCCCATTGAAAGGTAATGTGATAATTTAAAATATGTATGATAAGATTTTTGGTGGTAGAAGTCTAATTTTTAATTGTTAACAGATTCTTACGGGCACTAAAGCAATATGTGCGCAACAAAGCACGTCCCGAAGGATCGATTGCAGAAGCATACATTGATAGTGAATGCCTTGCATTCTGTTCAATGTATATAGATGGTATTGAAACAAGATTCAATCGTGTAGAACGGAATTATGATGGAGGTCAATGGCAACAATCTACGCAATTCAGTTGTTGCATTTGGAATGGCAGTTCGACCGATGGGTTCAGGATCATATGAATATATAGATATAGCAGAATATGAGAAAGTGAATTATTACGTGCTGAATAATTCTCCTGAACTCGCTTCATATCGCAAGTAAATTAACTATGTCCCACTACTACGTACAAATAAGTTTTCATTTTGGATAGAATGCACATTTGACAATTTGAATAATATGCGCTACACATGTAGGGCGCACATGGCAATGCTAGAAGCTGAAAGCATGGTTAATGTCCAACAAAGGCACGAAAAACAATTTGCTCATTGGTTTCAAACACATGTAAGTTTTCATGTACTTGGTTATGAAGTGTAGTCTTTTTTATTACGGATGTTGTCCTTTAATCTTGATTATGTATTATTTTTTCTATATATAGATGGAACTATTGCGCCAACATAAAGTTGTGGAAGCTAATGACGACTTATATTCATTGGCTTATGGTCCCGATAAACGAATTACGCGGTACACTGGTTGTATCGTGAATGGTTTCAGGTTTCACACAATTCAACGTGAAAAGTATCGTCAAACTCAAAATAGTGGCGTGGTTGTGACAGTGTATGAAAGTGATAAGGAGATCCAATATTATGGTGTGCTAAAAGATATTATTGAACTAAGTTATTGTTTTGATAATCAAATTTTTTTGTTCAAGTGTGATTGGTGGGATGTTGGGAACAAAAAGACTGGAATACATACAGATTCATATTGCACAAGTGTAATTATGGCTCGAACACGGTATGCTAATGATCCTTATGTGTTAGCCTCACAAGTCAAACAAGTATTTTACCTTAAGGATGCGAAATTTCGGGGTAATTGGTATATTGTTGATTTGGTTAAGCCAAGAAACATTTACGATTTCCTAGAAGTAAAAGAGGAAGATAATGGATTAGTGGAGAGTGATGTATTCCAAGAAGAGGAACAATTAGCATATTATGAGGATTTGCAACGTCATCGATCTTTTGAAGGTATTGATAATGAAAATGATGGCAGTGTGATCGGATCATCATCTCGGATTAGGACTGACATTGAAGCTTTTCAAGTTGACACTTTACAGGTTGTCATCAATGTGGAGTCAAATCAGACAGATGCTACTTTCATCAATGATGATACAAGTGATGAAGATGACGATACATTGATAGATTATTGTAATGATGAAGAAGATCAGTTGTCAACTCATGATGATACTGATATAGATGAGTGATGGAGAGAAAGTGAAATGTAAAAACACTAATTTTGGAATGTAAATATATTGCAGCTCCATATGTTTTTCATGATTCTCTCCCTAATTTTATTCTCTCTCAAAAACTTTCTCTCTGTAAAATTCCTCTTCTCCCTTCCTAAACCAAAGGCTACTTCAGTGTTAAACTGTGACTAAAAGGACAAGTTTGTGGGTGACATGAATGTGATATTTAGCTAACTATTATATTGCAACAGTCAGTATTTGCCCCCATAGTAGACTGTTAGTATCAGTCCATTTAATAATTCCTAAACTGTTGGTTTCTTCCTCTGCTGTCTCTTTGTTGTCTGAGCTATTTGGAGTTCTCTTGAGTTGTTTAGGTTCCTCTGTTTTGTTCTATTGAGTTGGTATTGTGGTTTGGTTGCTGTTTAGTTGAATGTTTGTACATTGCTTTGCTGTTTAGTTGAATGTTTAGTTGCTTTTTTTAATCAACAATAACGATTCTTATCAATAGAGAGCAACTTTATTGTTTGAATAGAGAGGTCTTGAATTTTGACATGTAACTCAAAAGTTTATTAATGGGGCAGCATTCCTTATTGGCATGGCCTCAACACAAGATGATGGTGCTTCCTCGAACTCAATGGCTGCCACATCAAGTTCTCAAAATCAGGGTAATATTCGAGTTAAGTTTGATTAATATTTTTTACTTTTTATATATTCTACACTTTCTACTTATGATTATATTTCATTTTTCTTGTACAGGTTCTACCTCTACAAGGAGAGGGCGTGGGAGGGCCAAAAATAACAAATTGAGGTCATACACTAAACTCACGAGAGGAAAGCCTACTATTGTGATACCACCCGACCTCACTCAGCCGGTCGGACATAACTTGCACATGTTCAAGGCTGAGCTAGGCATAATTTGCCGATGCTATGCACCAATTGCTGCAGCCACATGGAAGGAGATGGAAGATTTTCAAAATACAACATTACGCGTTCGACTTGAGGTATGAACTGATTACAAATATCTTTGGTGTTATTTTCCATGCATAAATTCTTCATCATCTGGCTATCACTTTCTTATGCCACTAGAAAACTGCACTGGTTGATTGACTCTGGGAAATGCATATTTAAAATGAACCATGGGGATATTTTTGCTGTGCTTACCTTAGAAGAGGAGAAAGGGCCCTGATTTCTCTATTGTCATGTAATGCCGGTCCCTGCCTCTTCCTAAGTCTTGTAAGCAGCATTGGATCCTACCTTAGCGAGACATATAAAAGATCTTGGAAAGATGGGAAGCCTCGAGGACAAAGGGTTTCTTTTTTCTTTTTGCCCCTTCTCTTTATTGTTAAAATAAAGGGCGGTTGGCCTAAATTGTGGTTTATCCTTTCTAAACATCTGAATATGGACAGTAGAACTCTCGATGATATTTATAAATGTGAATGCTTTGGGAAGTAACAGCTCTCCTCTGTTCATATTGCTTCATTGCTTTTGCTCATTCTTGACAAAAAAATTTTCTCCTGCTAGAGCACTAGTCCTGGCATCAGAATACTTATATTCTCCACTGAACTCTTTTTCCCAAATCAGTCACAGTCACAGTCACAATGCAACATTATAGCGTCGAGGGACTGGACTGTCTAGGCATCCTGATTTAAAACAATTATTTCTGTTTTGTTATGCAGAATGTGAAAAACAGGCTTACCTTTAACGGTTGCAACACACTATGCTTGATAGTATTTTTAGCTTGTCAAGAGGAAAATATATTTAGCTAGGAACTGTCAGTAGCAAGTACAATCAGTTTTTGACATAAATAAAAAGTTCTTTACTTTTGTTCTGAACTTAAGATTTTCAAGATCTATTCCCACCTCATTTTTTTGTAACCGTACCTGGATCAAGACTGTCCAATCCAGTCCACAGGTATTAATAATTGTACTTTAAATAATTGAAATAAGACTCTATTAAGTTGAGTTGACTAAAGTGTATTTTTTTTTTTATCTCCTATGTTATTAGTTGTAAAAATACATCAACAGAGATTACATTTACCACATATATTCAATAAAACAAAATAATATTTATTTTATCTATTTGTCGTTATGTTCTTGCATATCCATAGTCTACTTTGTCTAAACTAATGTATCAGCTATTTGCTCCTTCAACTTTCATTTGTAGGAGGTATTCAACATAGATCTTGAAAATTTGCATGTGAAATTTTGCGTAGCTAAAATGTCTGCCAAAATTCTGAAAGAATTCCGGTATGAAATGCATGTTCACTACAACAAAATGGTTGATGCCGGAGTTAATGTACGCTCACATCCTTACTATGGCGTATCTTTAGATGACTAGGAAATTGTGTGCACCCGATTTGAGGGAAATGCTTTTAAGGTATCCTTTTTTAACGTCTTTTTTTTTTTCATTTTCCTTTTCCTTTTCCTCACTAAATCAATGGTCTTGAATTGTTTTATCTTGAATTGTTTTAAGTAGAATGCCTATTTGTAGTTTTTGATCTTAATCTTGGTTATTTCTATATATATATATATATTTATTGAATATATGGCTTTGTATTTAGCTGGATCTAGAACAAGAGGTTTCATAGAAAACAAAGCAGCAGATTGATTTCATTCTGCTAGAAGAATTCAGAAATTGTGTCGCTTGCCAAATTTCTGTTTTTGGCTCCTTGCCAAATTTCTTTTTCTTTTCCTACTGTTTTTTCTCTCTTTGGGTTTGTGCTTCTTCATGCTTGTTTGCACTGTTTTGTTGTTGTAGTGATGTATCCCTTTTTCATTCTCTTTTTCATCAATATATTTTCTTCTTTGCTGATCAAAAAAAAAAAAGATTGATTTCATTCTGTCTTGATTTTTGTTGTTACCAATTATATTAACTTAATATGTTATCATAGAAAACAAAGCAGCAGGTTTCATACATTGAACAAATGAACAAAGCAGCAGGTTTCATGCCTTTCCTGTTTTCTCTGGACTACACGATTCTAAGCTTTCACAGTGGTCTTACTTTTCTTTTAAATGAATCTTATCAAACAATTATAATGTCTTACTCAGAACTGTTGGTAGAAAGTGTGTTTTCAACTTTTTGTACTAACTTCATTAAACAGTAATATCTGCATTAGTTTTCTTTGTCATGGACATTAGTTTTTTTTTTTTTTTTATCTTTTCAAGACTCTCTTAAGAAACATATATGCATTTTTTTATTTACAGGAAAGAAGTAAAAAAAATGCTGCAAACCGGGCACAACTTCAAGTAAATCATCGTGGTGGGTCAAAACCATTTGTGCAATACCTCCATGAGACGGTATAATATCATTTTTCTTACTTTTTGTTTTGCCTTATCCTTGAGTAGACCATTGGTTAAGTTTAAATGAGGACTAATATCGATATTTGAATTATATAGCGTGATGCCTTGACACAGCAATCTGTTGGCCAAATTGAACTATGGAGGATGACGCATTTTAAAGAGGGCAAGGGTTGGGTCACGCCTCAGTCCCAACATGTCTATGTATGTATTTTTAGTTGTAATTTTATATTCATTAATTGTAATTTTATATTCATTAATTGTAATAACTTGTCTCATTTATAATTATTGCAGGATAACATGATTAACCTCCAATCGCAGCCACTCATAAAGGGTAATGAGGCATTGAGTGACGCGGAAATATGTAAGCAAGTGTTGGGCACGAGGTCGGGATATGTGAAAGGTCTTGGCCATGGGAAGTTGGCTCCTCCTTTATCTTCATCCAGTCAGGGTGTTCAAATCAATGAGCTTCGTCGATTGTATGAAACTGAGAAACGACGCAACGAGGTTTTAGAAGAGAAAATGGAACAAATTAAGGAGACAATGAAGATTGAAGTGCAAGAACAAGTTCAAGAACAAGTGCAAGCAGAAGTTACAATGAGGATGCAAAGTATGGAGGAGCGTCATAGACAAATGGAGGCTGCAATGGAAGAGAGACAGAAACGTATGGATGAATTTCTTACAATGTTTGGATAGTAAGATCATGGGAGCACATACAGGTAATATCAAGTCTAATTATTCATTATAAAGATTGAGTTGGTGTTACATGAATGGGTAAAGGAAGAAACTTGTTACTAGTTGGGTTGGTGTTCCCAAAGGAAATAATTATTATTTTTTGTTTTATGATATTGTATGATATTGAATGGACAATTAATATATATCAGTCATATAATGGGTTATGTATTTTGTTCTTAGTCCTTAAAAGTTAAAGAGTATGAATATATAAATATATATATATATATATCTATGGAGAAATTTTGCCATGAATTGAACTTTTTGTCTTTGTTAAGTGCATGGATGACATGACACGTACAAGAGTTGCATATATATATATATATATAATATACACTTTTGTGTTCGATCAGGTTTTGTTGAAAAAATGATAACAGCAATGATTTTTTTCAAGTATTTAACTTTATATCCGACAACAAATTTGCGTCGGAAATGAAAATATAACCAATGAGTCGGAAATAATAAATTAAAAATGTACAATTAATGCTGATTGTCTATGTGGTCAGAAATAAGCTTTTTTTTACCGACTCTTTTTGAAGTCGGAAATAACAGTTTATTAGCTATAGACGTAAACTTTGTTTCGACTATCCATCTGGTCGGAAATAAAGTTTTTCCGACTATATATAGGGTCGGAAATAAAGTTTTGACCGACTATTAATCTGGTCGGAAATAAAGTTTTTCCGACAATATATATGGTCGGAAATAAATTTTTTCCAACTATATATATGGTCGGAAATAAATGTTTTTCCGACTATATATATGGTCGGAAATAAATTTTTATTCCGACGCTAGTTATGGTCGGTAATAGTTGACTATTTCCGACGCTACATTATTTTCGTCGGTAATCTTGTTGTGACCAATTAATTACCGACTAATTTGGGCGACGCCTGGTATTGGTCGGAAATAAGGATTTCCGACGCTAAGTGTGTTATTGTCGACAGCAGATGGTGTCGGAGTAAAGGCTTTCTCTTGTAGTAAAAAAAAAAATTGATACTGCATGGATTCAAAGAGCAGCAAAAAGTGCACTTGTTTGGATGCTCAGAAATCCAGTCCTTGAGATGGAGAAATTTTAACATGAATTCAGACGGGCATAGCTTTAACACGATTGGCACAAAGTTTGTACACATTTTTGAGGGCTAGGAGTGGGAAAAAGAAAACTAAGAATCATAAATTCGAATCAACCTAACGTTGGTTTCAAAGAAGGTTCAGGTTGTATTGGTTTTAGAACTTGTTATTTTTTATTAATTTCGATTTAAAATTTAAATAAACTGACCCAACTCTAGAACTAAATTTTTTATAAATAAAAATAAAAATTGAGTATTATATATATATATGTGTGTTATATATAACACACATATATATATCATATTAGTATTATATATATATATGCCTAATTGTTCAGGATTAAAGTACAGTTGCGGAGATCAATCTGGTAGCATCGATTTATATAATCTGCTAGTTGAAAGTGAAACCTCTTGGCCTATACAATGATCATCAACTTTTTAGCAAGGTATTGATGTTAAAGGTAATGCCTTATCATGAGTTGAATTTGGGTTAAATAATTTATTAGGAACATGTGAGAAGGAAGCAGAAAGCTCAACACCTGTGAAGAAAAAACTATTGTGTTTTACACGTGTTCGTTGGCCTTTGTATGGGAATATCACATTCTATAGATAAAGGACCCTACTTGAATATTTTCAGGCCGGGTCTGTTAGAGGAATGGTTCTGATTCCAGTTTTTTTCCCTAAAATTGTTTAAAATTAAGTACTAAGTTCCAATTTTACTCAAACTCAACCTATGTACACTCCTGTAAGATAATAGAGATGCCACGTTTAGCTTATGTCAGTTGCTTTGTTATTTTAACTAGTGGAGAGCATTTTAATGTTTATGTTAAGCTTGTTAGATGTAACACTATAGAGCACAACATTGGTATATAATTAGGGTTAATGTATAGGATATAGGTTAGGGTATAATCTTAGCATATTCCTCCTTCCTTTCTTAGCCTTGTATAGCTCCCCAGCTCTCCTATATAAATAGCTCTTTTTCACCATTGTAATACACACAACATATATATATATATATATACATCCTTCTTCTCTTTCACATGGTATCAGAGCCATGCTGCCCTCATTGTGAGCAGTGCTCCTCTTCCAATTGCCGCCACCATTCCACCACTATTTCTCTCCTCATCACCAAAAGGGAATCTGTCCGCCCTCCTATTCCCACCAAACATATCAATTTTCCCACAGAAACCACCCTTGAAGAATAACTTACCCAAATCGTGAAACCAGAACCTTAAAAACCCTCACACGTGCCTCACACGCCTCTAGAAGTCAATTCCCAGCCTACTCACGCTCCCACGCGCCTCACGCGCTCCTACGCGCCTGCTTGCTGGATTCTTGCCACGTCATCTCCTCAAGCCACGTTAGTGACACGTCACAATCGCTGGGCCCAGCACCTGCCACGTCATCTGTCACGTCAGCACTCCGGTCCCACCATCTATCACATCACATTGCCACGTGTTGCCACGTCAGCCTTAGGGTTCACTACCAGTTCACGCCTGAACCGGTTTACTGTGCCTCCTCTTCACACAACCGGTTCAGCTCTTTTTTGATCGGTTCCTAGCTAATTTGGACCTTCTGAATCCATTTTTGGGCTCTATTTTGATCAATTTGGTTCGTACAACCCTCTATTGTGAGCTTTTATCCTATTTTTCATAACTATGGACCATTCTGATGCCTCCCAACCCGTCATCGTCACTCTGGATGGTTCAAATTACAATCCTTAGGCACAAGCCATGTTCAGTTTTCTTCGAGGACGCAAGTTATGGCGCTACATCACTGGCAATATCACTGAACCTCAGCAAGGCAAAGAAGAGGTAGCTGAAAAATTTCTCGAACGACTTGAAGACTAGGATAGCAAAAATCATCAACTCATCATGTGGTTTCGCAATACCACCGTATCTTCTATCAACCTCCAGTTTGGTCATTTTTCATCTGCCAAAATCAGTCTGGGATTTCTTAGCAGCTCATTACACCACTGTTGGTCATGCTCACCAATATCAACTTCTCAGCTCCCTTTATCGTACACGACAAGAATCCGGCCAAAATATTAATGATTTCCTGTCCCAAATGTACGCCCTTTGGGATCAATTGACACCATCAGAACCCACATGGCACTGCACTTTCGATGCTGAGCAATTTGCTACCTACCGTGTTCAACAATGCTTGATTTCATTTTCCTATGGCTCTTAATCACCACTTTGAGCCAATTTGAGCGTCCTTACTTCACCGTAATCCTCTTCCCACTCTCGAGCAAGCCATCTCTGAATTGCTCTCCGAAGAAACTCGTTTTGGTCTCCTCAAGCCCTTTTCAACTGACGCTGCACTTGCTGTCTTCTAGCCCCCTTCACACAAGAATAGTTCATCTCCTAAAAAATTTTTCAAGTATTGTCATCTCTCTGGCCATGTTCTCCTCGACTACCCTACCAGAGTATGCTGATTCTGCTAGAAACTGGGACCTAGACACTATCAGGATGACTGCCACTAAAATCCAAAGCATCAGTCCCGCGGCGGCAACTGGCCCAAGGGCCGACCTGGTAACCCATCCAAACTAGGGTCTGCTTCTTCTTCTCTCACTGTTGTTGCCAAAGGATCTACTCTATCTGAGTCTTCTTCTTCATCCTTCTCTGTTACCGATCTTGAAACAATCCTTAAACAGGTTCTTGCACCTTCACCATCCACTGTTATGTTTGCCATTTCTAGTAAGTATTCTTGGTATTTTGATTCTGCATGCAGCAATCATATGACCTCCAACCCTAGTATTTTCACTTCTACAACTCCTGGTTCCCATATTCCCAAAATTCGCACTACAGATAGCTCACAGATGTCTGTTAGTCATATTGGTGAGGTCTCCACATCCCATACATTCCTTCCTAGCACCTATCTTATACCCAATCTCACCCTCAGTCTTATATATGTTGGTCAATTATGTGATCTTGGACTCAATGTTCTTTTCTCTTCTTCTGGTTGTTGTGTGTAGGATCCACAAACAGGGAAGACCATTGGGATAAGCCGTAAGGTTGGACGCTTGTTTGAACTCATCTATCTCCGTATTCCCTCTCAGCTCACTTCTCCAATTTCCTCTACAACCTCTGTCTCCACGGTTTTTCCTACCACACTTTGGCACTCCCGATTAGGTCATGTCTCTTCTAGTCGTCTATAAACTTTAATTTCTAGTGGATTGTTAGGATTTGTCAAAAATGAAAACATTGATTGTCTTTCTTGTCAGCTTGCTAAATAACCTACTTTGCCATTTAATACAAGTGATTTTGTTTCTGCTGCTCCTTTTGATCCAATTCACTCTGATATTTGGGGATTTTCTCCTTATTCTACCATGGGAGGATCCATATACTTTGTCATTTTTATTGATAATTATTCTCGTTTTACTTAAATTTTTCTCATGAAAAATCGCTCTGAGTTGCCTCAAATCTACTTTGACTTTGCTAGCATGATAAAGACTCAGTTTTCTTGTTCTATCAAAGTCTTCTGCTCCGACAATGCCATGGAATATAAAGATTCTGGTTTCTTACATACTCTTCGTCAGCATGGTACTCTTCCTCATCGTTCTTACCCTGGAACTTCTCAACAAAATGGTCGTGTTGAATGCAAACATCAATATATTCTGGACATTGTTCGGGTACTTCTTATCTCTGCTTCATGCCCTGAACTTTTTTGGGGAGAAGCTGCTCTTACTGCCGCTTATACTATCAACCGCCTCACCTCCCCTATCATCCATAATCAATCTCCATATGAACGTTTTATGGTGTTTCTCCTGACTATAGTCTTCTTCGTATTTTTGGTTGTGCCTGTTTTGTTCTACTTCAACCCCATGAGCGCTTTAAGTTGGAACCCTGAGCTCGTCTTTGTTGTTTTTTGGGTTATGGCATTGAATATAAAGGCTACAAATGTTGGGATCCCTATTCCAAGAAACTTCGCATTTCTCGTCATGTTGTCTTTTAGGAACACAAGATGTTCTCCTCTATCTCTCCCTTTCACGTATCCTCTCCGCCAACGTCTTTATTCTTTACTGATTCCTCTATTGATTTATTTCCTAATGAGCCCTCTGAGCTTCTACTTGTAGGTTTTCTTAAGACATCTACTCTATCTGATGATCCTGCCATTCCAACTGACTCATCACCCATTGACACTAATCCACCAGCCATTGCCACTGGTTCACCTGCCTCCAGCTCATCCTCTGATATCTCCACTACGGGTCCTCCACCTCGTCGTTCCATCCAGGTAAGGGAACCACCTACTCGTCTCCGTGACTATCATTTTTTTTTTCTACCATTCTTTCCTATCATGAGCCTCAATCTTATCGTGAGGCCAGTTCTAACCCTCTTTGGTAGCAAGCAATGACAGAAGAATTGCAGGCATTCGAGAAAACACATATTTGGGACCTTGTTGATCTACCTCCTAACAAAAAGGCTATGGGTTGCAAGTGGTTTACAAAATTAAAACTCACTCCGATGGTTCTATTGACAGATACAAGGCTCGTCTTGTGGCCAAAGGCTTTACCCAAGAATATGGAATTGACTATGAAAAGACCTTTACCCCTGTTGCCCGTCTCACTTCTGTACGCAGTTTACTCACAGTTGCTGCTGTTCGCAAATGGGGTTTATTTCAAATGAATGTGAAAAATGCCTTCTTAAATGGTGACCTTCAAGAAGACGTCTTTATGGAACCCCCTTTTGGATACAATCATCCTCCTCGCAAAGTTTACAAGCTTCATCGTGTTCTCTATGGACTTAAGCAGGCTCCCCGTGCTTGGTTTGCCAAGTTTAGCTCTATTATTGGAGATTTTGGTTTCACTTCCAGTTCTCATGATTCTGCCCTCTTTCTCCGCAAGTCTGCTCATGGGTCTATCCTCTTACTTCTTTATGTTGATGACATGATCATCACTGGCGATGATCTCACTGGCATTACTGATTTAAAACAGTTTCTTAATCAACATTTTGAAATGAAGGACCTTGGACCTCTCAGTTATTTTCTCGGCCTTGAGATTTCTTTTGATTCTGACGGTTATTATCTCTCTCAAGCAAAATATGCTTCAGATTTACTTGCTCGTGCCAGGCTCACTGATAATAAAACTGCTCCTACCCCTCTAGAGCCCAATACTCGCCTCACCCCATTGGATGGTGTCTCGCTCACCGATCTCACTTTATATCGCCAGCTGGTTGGGAGTCTTGTCTATCTTACTATTACTCAACCTAACATTGCTCATGTTGTTCATATTGTGAGTCAGTTCTTGTCTGCTCCTCGCTCCACTCATCATGCAACCATCCTTCGTATTCTTCGCTATGTTAAGGGAACGATGTTCCATGGCCTTCTCTTTTCTGCTCATTTATCCCTTGATTTACGTGCCTACTCTGATGTTGATTAGGTAGGGGATCCCACTGATCTTCATTCTACCACTGGTTTCTATTTCTTTCTTGGTTCTTTTCTCATCTCCTAGCATAGCAAGAAGCAAATTGTCATTGCCAGATCAAGCACTGAAGCGTAATATCGTGCTTTTGCAGATGCCACTCAGGAGTTTCTTTGGCTTCGTTGGTTACTTGCAAACATGGATGTGCCTCACACCTCTGCTACCACCCTTCATTGTGACAATCAGAGTGCTATCCAAATTGCTCACAATGATGTCTTTCATGAGCGTACCAAGCATATCGAGATTGATTGTCACTTTATTCGGCAACATATTCTCCGTGGCACTGTTCGTCTTCTTCCGATCTCTTCTACTGGTCAAGTCGCTAATATTTTGACCAAAACTCATCCTCCTGGGCGTCTTTAAGATTTAGTTTCCAAACTCAAGTTGATTTTTGTTCTACCATCGTGAGTTTGATGGGCGATGTTAGATTATTAGATGTAACACTATAGACCATAACATTGGTATATAATTAGGGTTAATGTATAAGGTATAGGTTAGGGTATAATCTCAGCATATTCCTCCTTCCTTTCTTGTCTTTACCTTACATAACATTCTAGTTACCTTGTATAGCTCTCTAACTCTCCTATATAAAGAGCTCTTTTTCACCATTGTAATACACACAACATATATATATATATATATATTCAACATAAATACATCCTCCTACTCTGTCACAAAGCTAATGTCAAGTGATATCATTTTACCTCACTAAAATGACTTTTTTTTATATAAATATTTCGGTGTATGTTTTTTCTCTATTGCCAAGGGCTCAATCCTTTTGTGATGGAAATAGACCGTCAAAGGCTGCTTGCAAGATAATTTTGTCTTTTTGTGTAGTGACTGGTCAAATGACTAGTGATAGCTAGTGAGGATGTTAACACTTGATACTTATTTATCATTTGCTAACATCTACGTTGGAGTACAAACTATATACTATTTGATGACATCTGACACTAGCATGTTATAAAATCCGTTGATTGCGGATGTTTTAAGAAAAAAAAAAATAATAACTCATTTGAAAGGTCTCGCATTAATATTATTCTTAAATTTAAACTTTATACGGAACATCATATTCAAATCTAAAATCTAAAATATCTATTATAATGAATCAAACATGACATTACTACTGTCACAAACCAAAACTTAGATACAAATTTAGTAAGGTGACACCTAGGCAGAAAAACAATTTTCTTTTTGTCAAGAGCTGGTTACCATTTGAAAGAATCTCTGTAGTTCTGAAAGCAAAATTCAAAGCAGATTTCCTTTTGCGAGAAAGCTTCCAGATGCTCACCAAAAGATGACTTTTTTTATCGGTAAATGTAAGTAGATATTAACAAAGGCTCCGGAGGGGCGAACCCATGTACCAAAAAAAAAGCAGCTAGCTACATAAAATAAAACTTAATATCTCACAAAAATCAATAAAATTGTTCCAAGTACAAAGGATATTTTTCCTTTTATCCACAACAGAAAAAAAAGAGAAGTTTTAAAAAATAATCATTTTAAGTGCCGCGTAGAAAGCTCCACTCCTTCAAAGAAAGGTCATTCAATATCTTTCTTTCCACAAGCACCACATACTGCCAGATGAGGTCATATTCCATGCTATTCTCAACTCTTTCCCCCGCTAACACCTCTTTGATTGATGTCGGCACCACCCAATTGATGCCAAATAGAGAAAGTATCATGCTCCACACTTATCTAGCCACCTTACAATGGATGACTCTTCCGCTTCTTTGCACCTGCAGCATCTGTTCGAAACAAAAAACCCCTACGGTCACATGAGATAATTATTCATTGCCAAGGTTGTCCACTGTATTGCTTCCCATTCAACTGCCCCCCCCAAAAAAGAAAAAAGGTAACCTGATCTCCAGATTATCTTCCATGCAAAGTTTACCCCCATTTCTCCCTTCCAGCTTCTTATAGTAGGACTGGACAATGAGTTTTTTTGCTGCATTGCCCAAATCAACCCATCCCTCCCCTCCCTTCCCCCCCCCCCCCCTCTTATCCCAACCCTCCCCAATGAAGTCAAAAGATTCTCCACTTCTCCCACCTCCCAATCAAACAGATTTCATTTCGCCACTGCAGCTTTCTTGTTTGTAGCAATGGAGAATAAGTTAGGAAACCTCTCCCTAAGACACCCCTCCCCGCACCAAAGATCCTTCCAAAAATTGTTTGGCATCCCATCCCCAACTTCAAGAAAAATAGCTTTATAATTTAAAAATGTGATTAGACTTGTTGGATTGACCTCATGAGCCAATTTGCCAGCAACATGGTTTTTGACAATTACTTTTATAGGAAAGCAATGGAGCAAGGTTAAATAGAGCATTCCCAATTTAACATTTTGCTGACACTAAATCTAAATTTAAGCAGAGAGATATAACACATTAAGGAATTACAAGAATTTTGTGTTTGCCTCCGAGTGTTGCTTTCTTAATTCTTATAGTGATTTAATAAAATTCTTACACTTTCTTAAAATACTCTCTCTCTCTCTCTATATATATATATATACATATGTATATAAATACACAGACACACACACACACACACACATATATATATAGGTATATAAGTTGTAACCGGATCAAAATTAGTAAAAGAAATCGAATGAGGAATTTAACAGCCAAGAGATTTGACAAATGTCAGGTAGATTTTTCATTGAAAACACCACCACCTTAGAAAAAGCTGTAGAGCATTTTATGGGAGAGCCCTCCACTCCATTCCCACATGTAACAACTTTACAAGACAGAAAATGGGAACATGGTTAACAGATTTGGGCAGCAATCACATGGGTGCATGTGCATATTGCTTTCCCTGTCTCCTGATTCTAGCAAATATAGTCACAAAAGCTACAAAACTGAAGAAAAGGGAGACTGTAAAATTTCCTTTTTTTTTCTTTTTTTAGAAAAATCTCAAACCTTTCTCTCTATTCTTTTAATCTAATAATCGGACGGATCAAATTGGCGCAAAAGAACATGAAAGGCACCTGATCAGACCGTTCTCGTTGCACGCCGTACAGCTCCTGAACCCACCCTTCTCTGAATAGCATTTGTGGCTTCCGTTACACTCGTCGCAGACGCTAAATCTGCACCCACCGCAGACCTCGCATGCGCCGGGCTCAGCCGCCGGCAACCTCTCGATAAATTTCTTGAGCTCGCCGGCCTCATGGAGCTGCCTAATTTCTTCGGCCCCGCCAATATACCGTCCACCGATGAAAACTCTAGGCAGGGTCACCCTGGCCTGGTTTTCTTGACCTAATATTCTCTGTAGCTCACCCAGGAATGCAGAGTCCATCGACAGATCTCGCTCGTCGATCGTGACGCGGAAGCCCCGTAGTATCGATCGGACAACCCGGCAGTCCTCGAAGGTCGAACGGACCACGCGGAGACTCGTGAAGTAGACCACTATGCACTTTTCGGCACCCGGGAGATAGATCGACGGCTCGGATTTTGCTACCTTATTTTCCGAAGATGACGGTGAGGTATTAGTCTCGGTGTGTGCATCATTGAGTGCGGGTTGGGCGGCGGGGCGGGTTGAGAAGGCGCGGAGTACTGAATTGACGACGCGGACGCGGTGGAAGAGGGAGGGTTTCCGGGAGGCGTGATTGTATTGTTGTTGTCGCCGGTCCGAATCGTCGGCGCAGAGGAGTTGAATGTCTTTGAAGGAGGAACAAGAGAAGTTTGGGGAGGTTCTATGAATCCGAGCCGTTGATTTTGGCTGCGACCGCCACATGAGGTTAAAGATCAAGATTCAGACGATGAGGGGTGAGATTTTGGATTTGATTTGCTTGAAGGGAAGGTGTTTGTGGAATGAGGAGAAGCTGCAAAAGCGGGGGAGTTGCAGGGTTTGGTGTTGGTGGAAATGAAGGGTCAGCTTTTATTTCTTTCTTTCTTGAGAGGGGGGAAATGAAATGGGGATGAAATTTTAGGAGAAAAGAAATGGGATTTCGGGGTGCGGGGAGGTGGGGGTGGGTGTGGGTGTGGGTGTGGGGGTGGGCATGGGGGCGGAGCGGGAAGGTTAGGCGGTTGGTTAGGTTAGTTGTGACGGTGGTTAAGTTTTTGCTGTAATCAGGTTTAAGGTAAAAAAAAGAGATTAGAGATGAGAGGTCCTAATTATCAGGTGAGATAGATTTTGATGAATGAATGAAAAGAGATTAGTGACGAGAGTTCCTAATTAACAAGTGAGATACATTTTAGGGGTGAATTGCATTTATGCTTTTGGTGGTTTGGTCCCATTTTAAAACATAACATCAATAGTTTTTGTAGTCATGAAGATATTTTGTTAAAATAATTACAAGTGGGTATCAATGAGTCAAATTACAAAGGGAGTAAAATGTAAATTTTTCTTTTAAAATTTAATTTTATATTACAAACAAAAATATAATATTTTGTTTATTTTATATTGTTTATTAATTTCATCACATTTAAAATTTTTGTCACGAGAATTGAAATCTTATCCAATGATGGCACTATTCATTTCTCATATAATTGATGAGTTTATTCTCTTTTTTCATCATTTTATCAAAAACAAAAATTTGAAAGTGAGGACAAGAATATTAATATGAAATTTTATTTAAAAAATGGAGAGTTAAATATCAATTTGAGTGATCGAGAGTCGCTCAGCACATAGTCAAAAGTCATGTGAAAATTATTTCAAAGACCAAAAGATTTATACACTTACCACTTGCGTGAAAAGAATAGTTTTACATTGTTATTAAAAAAAATGATAAATTACACCGATCCCCCTTGGATTTTGATAATTACACTGACTAGTCAATTTTTTTTTATCAAAATGACGAAATTACTCATTCTATTTTTATTTTTTCAAATTTGTCCAAATTTCTCTAACTTATTTTTAAAGAATTTTTTTATTTTATATAAAAATAAATTTAAAGATTTAATCAATATATATTTGAAAATAAAATAAGAATTAAAAAAATAGGTCAAATTTTCAAATAAAAAAAAATGTAAAGAAAAAAATAAAATAAAATTGCCACTTTCATCATTTTGAAAAAAATAATTTATATCGAAAGTAATCATTATAGTTTATCAATTAAAATAGAGGATGCTCATCTAATTTCAATTTTATCTGAAATTTTAAAAATATATGTGTAGTTTATAAAAATAAAAAAGAAAAGAAGAATATAGCTACACCTGTGAAATGGGGTAGCACCACCTCCATCTCATTCTTATGAATATGGTCCGAATAATTAAGACACATTGGAGAAATCATTGAACCACAAGGTGAATTGATTAATTGAAAAATAAGAAAGAAAAAAAATGATTGATTATAAATCACACTGAGCATTACCCTTTTAATAAAAAAAAAATTAACAGTTCTGATCCCTTTAGAACAAAGGTGCAGTCAAATAAGTACAGCAGACAAACCTGTACTAATAATTTATTAGTACGAACAAAGCATAGAGCATAATTAAGACCAATGAACATTACCATGAACCCTCCATGACCTATCCCACATTAATTTGACTCGTCACATGCTTCCTGTGTGTTAAATGGGATTGGCTTAGTTTATACTTTATACTTTATAGCCATTTCATTAGTTGGATAATGCGAAGGGCAGTAAACGATGTGGTTGTTTATGTTAGGCTCCTTAAAATAAGTTTTAAATTCTCTTCTAACTTAGTTGTTTATGTTTCAGGGCGATATCAAATGAAACTGATAACGAGTCTAATTTAAGTAATTTGATATTTTTTAATGAAGTATTAAAATTATTTAGTCAAGTTAAAATCAAATTTAATAAATTAACTTGTCCTAATTTACTCACAACTCTGATTTCAAATTAGTTTCTATAGAGTTATATTAAGAGTTGAGTTTAATTAACTCAGTTCATTTTACACCTTAATGGTGTAAAGTAAGTTGTTGAATCGTCGATCACGTTTTTAGTAACTGAGACCTTATTTTAACTTAAAATAGTAAGACGGACAATACTCATCAATTTCGTCCACGACGTACGTTAGATTTTGGTTACATTCCTTCAGTTAGACTTTTATTTTTTTACCATTTATAATAAATTTTAGATTTGTAATTACTTTGTTTAAAAAACTCGGAATATGGTTCCGTTTGTAGCTATTTTTTCCTTATTCCATCTAGTTTCTAATTTTTTTAAAAGTCCAAATCTTATTTATTTCAAAATATTATTATTTTCGAGATTTCTTAATATTCTATTTGTAATAGGTCTAGTATAGAAATTAACATATTCTTATTCGGATTGATAATCTCTTAGTTTTATAAATATATTAAGTCATTATTATACAATTTATTAATAATACTTTATTTTCAAAATTGAATTTTTTTTCTATTATTAGATAAGTAATTTTCATATTACTTGATAATCAAATAGTTCGACGTGTTTGATTATTTCGCGCATTGTCATTCTACGTTAACAAAGTCACAACCAATGTCACCCGAGATCAGGGTGATTAATCCCATAAAAAATAATAATGAATATATATATATATATATATATATTTTGCATAGGAGACAGACAAAGGTGTGTTTGTAGTGCTGTCTAAGTTGTTGGTAAAAGCTAAAGGTTAAATAAGTCGACCAAAGTTGGTGGGTTCTGAAAAGTTTCATGTGGCAAAGTAGATTACAAAGTGAAGGCCTGAACTCAATTCACATGCCAATTCTTGGCGAAGAAATAACCACCGAATATTTCTATCCTCAATTGCTAGTCCCTCTATATGGTCAGGATTTAGATGGGCTTGAGCTTCGACCTAATTAAGTTGGGTCTGCTTTTTTAGCCCACTTGAGCCTCATTAACCTGATTATTTGTTTTCGAACTCTACTCTAGTGCATTCCAATCTCATGTGTATTTATTGTTCTTATAGTTGGGACACTAAAGTGGATTTTAGGGTTATAGTCCCCTCGTTTAGGGTAATATTATTATAAATTTAAACTAAAGTAGATATTTTAATTATTTGAATAGCTTAAGAACTAAATGTTTAGGGTAATTTATATTGATTTTTTTTTGAAATTTTTAACAATTACAAAAATCTCTCCTTCAATCTTAATTTTTTTTAAAATAACAACAGGACCCCTTTTAATTTTTTTTTTCAATTTTGACCTTTTTTTCCTATTTTTAAAAGAACTTTTTCATTTTATATAAAAAATAAATTTAAGATAAATAACTTATACTTTTTTAATCAAAAAAGATTTTAATTAATATTTATTTGAAAATAGAAAAAAGTTAAAAAAATTGGTCAAAATTTTAAAAATGCAAAAAAAAAAAAAAAAAAAAAACTATGAAATGGGTATTTTTGCTATTTTGAAAAAAAAATAAACTAGAAAGGAGGTCTTTGTATTTTTTCAATAAAAATATAAGAGCATAGTGTCATTTCAAAAATCTAAAAAAAAATCTTTGTAATTGTCAGAAATCTTAAGAGAAGTCAATGTAATTTATCAAAATATTTATAAGTCTTATTGAAATTCACAATGAATGGTGAAATTATAATAATGTTATGATAATCACATAAAATAACGTTTGAGATGAATAAAGATAAATGTTAACACAACACAAAAATGTAAATAAGGATTGAACACGTCAAATTCATAAATTATATAATAGTAACGGAATACATCATATTTATAAAGTTAAAATATTACTAATCCGAATAACATTCTGTTAGTTTCTTTGTTAAACTTATTATAATTAAGAAACTAAGAAACCTGAAAAATAAGGTTTCGGAATAAATAAATAAAAAAAAGCTTTTGAAAAATTAAAACCAGATGGAATAAGTCTTTCAAAAAAAAACGAATGAAAGCCCATTTCAAATTTATTAGACAAACTAATTATAAATTTAAAACTTATTATAAATAGTAAAAACAAAAAATTAATTAAAATCTAAATAAAAGAATTTGATCAAAATCCAACTTTAATCATGACAAAAGAATCCTTTCGAATCAAAGTGACCGCATTTGAAAGTTCACCAGCATGTGAATCGAATTATATCAATTGGATGCTGATATGCTGTGATACCTTTGGAATGCTCATTAATTGGGTATGGTTATTGTGCAACATGAATATGTTGTGATTTGCCAGCTATATATGGTATGGAGGTTCTCATGATTATTTATTTATTCGTTGAATAAATGTTTGTGCCATTGCTGTTGTTGGGAAATGCTATTAAGGCTCATTTTCTTTAATTTGTTTGGGAGTGCTATTTTTTTAGTGTTAAATTCGTGATATGGGTGCAATTTACTTTGTGATTTTTTCTTATTCATCTTAAATAATTGAAAGACTTGAGATTTTTCACATTTCATTAGTTTTGAAGTTTTTGGCATATTGATCATGTCTATAATAATTAATGTCAAAGTTGACACCATTTAATAAGTTCGAATTACAGAGAGAGCGACCTAAAGTCTAGATTAAAATGCCTTAGTACCCATAGTGCCATGTAATTGAATAATGATAAATGGATGGAGCCGCAAAAAGAAAGAAAAATGGCTATCATCAGATCAGTGTCAATAGAGTAAATTGTTGTGGACGCATTCCATCAGTCCTGGACTTTTTGGCTATTGTGTTTTCTTCTTCATGTTATGAAGCCATGGAATTTGGAGATAGATGGAAGAATTGAATTAGAGAGAGCATATTCATAGCTAGATTGTTCATTTTGGTCAATACAAGTTTTAGAGGATTGGGATAAGGTAATCTCCTCTTTATGCTTTTATTTATTTTGGTTATGGAAGTTATGTCTAAGATGATGATTCGTGCTATTATTTATTTTGGTTATGGAAGTTGATATGTCATAAAGTGACAAATATATTCAAAATATGATATGTATATATACATAGTTTTTAAGAATACAGATTAAAAAAGATTGTTTTATTCAGATCAAACAGGCACGGAGTAAGAGAGTCTACCATTAGAGGATGACCAACTTTGATATTTGGATGTATTTTTAAACCAACTCCAATAGTAAAAATCATTTTAGTCTTGTTAAAACTAAATTTTAGCAATGTTACAATATCAAAAAGATATATTTTAACATTTCTATTTTAATAAAAAAATATTATTTTTTTTTTATAGAAATATCATTTTTCTTTTCAACTATCATTTATAACCATTAAAAACAAAAGAAAAAAATTACCATCAAAACAATTGATATCTTGTAATCCGAACTTTGAAATCTCAAGGGTTAATGTGGATAGTAACTATCAAAATAAAAGCTATATGTAGTAAAATTTTTAACTTTAGTCAAATTTTAATAGGAATAAAAATTACTATTACAGTAGAATTTTTTAGGCAACTTACTAAAACTTAACTTTGATAGCTCCTTTAACTTCCCCATTAGATCTGCTTGACTCAACTTTGATAGCTCCTTTAACTTCCCCATTAGACCTACTTGACTCAGCTGTTAAGTGTATCGCTTTCATTCGACGAGAGTCATTGGTTCTTGCTCGCGTTCTGAGACGGGTGTGATGAGAAAAGTCTCGATAGCTGGGACAGTTCGATATATCATATTGCGGGCTAACGCGTCAATTAAAGGAACTTCGATGTGGGATTCTGTTGTGAAAACATTTGAGCACATAAACAATTACTACTGTATATTTTATATGATTTATTGATCCAGTCCCATCTAAACAATTTCTAATTTCTTCTCTCTATGATTAGGTTCTCATGTTGGTTTTGGGATCCCCCTATCAAAATGGCCCAAGATAGGTTGGACAACAATTTGGTTTTTCTGGTACACTATTGCTCTAGTAGACTAGGACAACTCTCTCTCTCTCTCCAAAACTTGTCCGTTCCATAGCACATGCACTCATGTGAAACATGGCCATATTCTGCCAATCATTCATCATTGTTATTTTGTCAATGGCAGAAACCCTTAGTATAATTAGCAAAGAAAATAACCCCTAGACAATGGTTTTGCCGCACACGCGCACACATATATATATGCATCATGCACATGCCCCCTCTTCTATGATTAGCCTTATCTTTGTGACCTATTTGGGCCTTACATGGCAATACAAATTAATGCAAAATATAGCAACTCAGGCCATCCCAGTTCTGTTCCAAGAAGATCAGTCTCTAACACCAAATAAACTCAAGCAAGAAGACTCTAAAGACTGCAAATAAGTAGTCACATGCATACTCACAATCAACATGGTTATCAGTTGCAAAGTCTGAGATCCAATCAATGATCAGAAACCCAGCTTATTATTTTATTCAATTATATAGAATCAATTAATCATCCACTGTAAACTTTAATAATTTTGTTTTTTGTCAGTCAGAGTGTAATACACAATACTTTGTAGGGCAGCTGTAAAAGCAGCCGTTTTGTAACCCATTCAGACCACATTAGACCTGAAGTTCATCTTAACAGTCTAATTTGAGTCTCTACATTTCACCCAAAGGCAAACTACTAGACTCCCTAAGGCAACCCTCAGAAATCATGACAACCCATTGGCTCCATGTGACTCAAATGGTACAGATTTTTAGGTGTGTCTGTAATATATCCAAGTAAGGACTATAAAAGTTATAGATTTGGAATTTTTCAAGCCAAACTTATCTTTGTTATGTCGTCCTCAGGTTCTCCATGGGAGTTAGAGTTGAAGCTTCATTTAAAGATGCGAGGAGTGGACGAGGGCTGTCCCTTAGTTTGTCATCTCCATGAGACACGAGAACAAGAGGGACCCTTCTTGGGCCCCTCAGATAGCCACCACAGGAGCAAAAACGAAAAGCTAAATACAAATCCCCTTGAATTACTCAAAACTTGTTGGTCCATCAGGCCACACAATCTCATTTCCTACTGCCTTTTTCCCCCTTTTTCTAGTTGTATTGATTTTTTTACAAGCAGTGTGAAATGTCCAGTCATCAATAACGACACACATTCGAGGAAAAAACATGATTGATTTCCCACCAGTCACATCTTCATCAAATATATAAATACACACACAGGAAAAGACAATCATACTAAAGAAGAAAAGATGAAGTCTCATTTTTCTGGTTTTTATTCTTAGGTACTATCGTAAAGACAGTAATTTGAAATGGTAAAAGGAAGAACTATATCATTAATTTTAGAATCGGTTGATTAGGTTCCATATAGACTAAAGGGACTTTTACCTATTACTGTTGTTCCTGTGATGCAGTAATATTGAAAGAATTTCAGAGAACTGAGGACGCTTTGAGGGGCAATTATTCCAGCACTTAACCATCAAAGATCTCAGAATTTGTGGGCAGTCCTTGGGGATATCAGGTCTAAGCCCACAAGCAGCTATCCCAACTGCAGCCTGCACAGGCGAATAGGCAGAATAGGCTGCCTCACCGGTTGCCATCTCCCAGATTACCATCCCAAAACTATATACATTACTCATCCAGGTCTCTTTAACGCTTTCTGGGTCACCTGCAATGATCTGATTACAACCAAAATAAAGGGAATACACTGTTAATTACCAACTGTACAGAATAGGATTAAATCCAAAGAGAAAACTTTATGAATGAAATGTTGGTCAAAGATTTCATAAGACCCATCAACTTTAGGTGTATTGAAACTTGAACTATCCTGTTTAAATGGTTCAGCAAATTCATTGTTTAAACAATATCTGATGTTTGAAGAAGTTAACAGGCTACCTGGAGGATGAAAAATTATCTATTACTTTAAAGTTGCGAAATTTTTTCACTTACACTTTCTTCCGGGATAAAGTGGAAGAGAAGACAAAAATAAGTGAGGCATGGCCTCCAGATAAATTATTTTGGAAAGAAAAAAAAGGTGGTGGGACATAGAAGGTAAGCAGTCCTCAGACTTACTCCCAGACACAGTTGCTCCAAACACTCACAGAATGTCAATTTCAAGAAGCTAAAAGAGTTCGGTAAGTGTTTTGCTGCACATGGGCTCAACACGAGGAAAATGTTTAGATTATTTTGCAAAAAAGATTGAGTTAAATATTTGAAAGCTCAGTTAGGTGGACTCCATTGATTAAAACAATTTTTACACAAGTAGCACCTCTGCCAGGATGCAGCCAAGATTATTTGTCTAATGGAAAATAAAGGAGTGCTCAGACAAAGGTAAACAAACAATTGAAGCGTAAAGCAAAACAATTATGAAGACATGTTATGCAGGCTTGAACAATGATGTTAGATGAGTGGCATAAAGTTCTCCTTGAGTAGACTGACCTCAAAATTCCTACTTAAATACATTGAATCCAAATAACGTACTCAAACTTGTAAGCAAACTAATATATATTTCCTATCATAAAGAACTTTACCATTGATAAAATTTTATCTAGACAATGCTAAGGTATTTAATCGTGATAGAGGTAGGTAAGATATGATTCACAAACACTTTACTAGAAAGACGTATAGTTGTTATTACTGTTGCAAATATACATTGCTGATATCTTACTAACTAGGCAATCATCCATTTGGACACCATTTCTGCATAGATCACTTTTCAAATTTTACAGCAGGATGATCAATGCAAAGACCAAGGTCTCTTTAGGAGACTTTGGAAACCAGCCATACCAATTTAAAAAGCTGCTTTCTCATTGGAAATAATAATGGAAAAAAAAAATCAATGGATAGAAAGGAGACCTAGGAACCCTACATGTTTGGGTATCAAATTTAAAAGGAACGATTTCATTGTGTGTTCATAGGATGTGAAAACACAACCCTTCCATCTGATTAAAGTTAATATTTTACCTTTTAAAAAAATGGGGAAAAGAGAACTTGTTTAAATGCTTTTCAAACAAAAAGGAATCGTCAATAAGCAAAGCAAATGTGCCTTTACTGGTTAGCTTAATTCCCTTCACAATGAAATGTATCATCATTCAGACGGAATTGATCAAATATGACTTGAGCAAAAATGAGTGTGATAAGAAGTAACTGATGTAAAGGGGAGCAAACCTCAGGAGCAAGCCACCGGTAACCATCGGTCTCATACTCCATCGCCTCACCACCACTCTTGCAAGCAGTGACTATACCCATGTTCCCCAAGCAAGCACTCCCATGGCGATCCAGTAAGATTCTCTGCGTGTTTAGATCTCTATAAGCAACACCATGATCATTCATGAACTTGATCCCCTCTGCTACATCAACAGCAATCCTTATAATTTCCTTAGTCTGAAACTTCTTGTTCTTTAGGATAGCATCATGAACTGATCCACCTTCCATCAACCTCGTTGTGACACATAACCCATGATTTTCATCTACACAAACACCATAAAACTGCAAAATATTCTTATGCCCACAAGTCATTAACTCCAACAGATCCTTTCGCAGCTCAAATTCATATGAATTTCCCTTATCACATCCCTTGAGCTTCTCGATTCCAACCCTCTTGCCTTTGTAAACTCCCTTGAAAGTATTGGGTCCATTCTGATCGAGAAACTCCAGATTATCAGAGTTCAACAACCACTTTCCAATCTCGTCCGCACTTGATTGCACCGTCTGCCATTCATCAACCGAAACTACAAAAGACGAAGTGGGTAAAGGCATCTGGAGCTGAACTTTTGTGTTCGAGTTCTCAATCCCATTTCTATAATTCTGTTCCCCACAATCCTCTTCGACCTCTCTCCCCCTGGTGTTTTCTTCTTGACACCCACAAAGCCCAAATGGGAGCTTCATAGCAGTAGGTTTCGGCTTTAAAGCTGATTTTAGAGCATTTTCAAACCGGGTTTTGAACATTTTCTCCTGCCCAGATTGAACCAGAATGAGAATAACTCCTAATGTGAACCCCTTCTTCTCAAAGATCTGTATCTTCTTACAACAAATTGAGGCGCTATCCAGCGCACCAGACATAGCCGGCCAAGAAATTGAAGAGTTACAAGCAAATGTAAGGCTAAAAACAGACCCTTGGAATTCACCATCGGACACCTCTTGAATCAAAATAGCTGGGTGGTCTTCCACAGACGCCTGCTCGATCAATTTGATATGTAGGAACACATCCTTCGTATCAAAACCCGCCTGTGCATAGCTGTTAAAAAAGTAATTACCATTAAATAAAATAGCACTATGTTAGAGAGAACTTAATGTAGCTAACCAGAAATTCTGTCATAATAAATGGAAATCCTAATGCTCTGTTTGGATGCTGAGAAGGTGTAGGAAAAGAGGGGGGTGGGGAGGTGAAATTTTATCTTGGCGCAACTCCAAACGGTTATAATATTTCTAGCTTTTATTATATCTCCTCTGTTTCTGGGCAACCAAACAGAGCATGAGATTCAATGTGCTCAACGACTTCAGACCTGAGTGGTAACGAATCATAGTGCTTGCGAATGTTGGAGACGAGCTTCTCCGGTAGCTGACTACCAGGGTACAGCTGTGTTAAGTTTCGTACAACGCTGCCCCAAACGAGCTTGCGACAGCTGTCGATCCGAGATGTCTGAGGCGGCGAGTCACGGACCGTGTCGAGGTTCAGAGAATTCTTGAGCGAAGCGATGGCCTCGGATACGTTGCGGCTCAGCCTCTGCAGCCGCTTTTGCATCGCCGAGGACTCCTTGACTCCGCCGCCGATTGAGTCGGTGGAGGAGTTTTCAGGTAGACCTTCCGATCTGTGTTGAGGTCGCATTAGGACTTGCTCCACCAAGTCCTCATCAGTGCTGGCACGGCTGGACCAGCATTCTAGTGCTGCAGCCATGGCTCACCACGCCCAAACAAGTGTGCTTCACTTCAAATCAGGACCAGTGTGGAGGACGTATCTGATTTACAGGGATGTCATCTCCCCATTTCTATCTCTGACATGCAAAACGGGAGACTGAGATAGAGAAAGAGGGGAAGAGACGAAGGTAGTGTTTTTTCGGGTTAGTACCTAATAAATAAAAAAGTGATATGACTGAGAGTGATGTTGACCACCACAGATGTGATGATCCTCCAGCTACTGTGGTTTGATGGAGGCTAATGCTGATGGTGATGTGTCTGGGATTTTATCTGACGTCGTATAATGGAGCAGTGTCGCCGTCTTATTAGGAATTTAGCATGTTGGGCCCACCGTTAACCCATATCTGATAATATGGGCAATAACCGTTGATGCAAGAAGATCTTTGATTATATATTAAAGTATGAACTAAACAACGAATAAACGCGCCTGTAGCTCAGTGGATAGAGCGTCTGTTTCCTAAGCAGAAAGTCGTAGGTTCGACCCCTACCTGGCGCGAATGGTCATGCGGCTTTCTTTTTATAAAATGAAAAAATAAGGATAAATTACACACCCTGCGTCATGCTTTTGCGCTTACGTTTAGTACCGTCACCGACTAAGATAGCAACGTCTCGGTTGGGTTATTATTAGAGTAAATTACACTTATTTTTTTTAAAATTTTTAACAATTATAAAAATTTTTCTTATAATTTTTAAAATAACACTGTCCCTTTTCTAATTTCAATGTCTATAACAGATTCTCTTTATCGTTAATTGACCGTTAGTTGACCTAACAGAGTTTGATGATGTAAGCAATTTTTTTGTCTAAATGTCAATTTTGTCTCTTACAAGTCATGGTTAAATGAAAAAACTATCCTCACTTTAATAATAATTTTTTTAATTAAAAAATATTCTCTCTCTCTCAAGAATACAAAAAATACTTTCTCTCTACTTGTAATTTGATCGAAATTTCCAAAACTCTTAATAGAGCTTGCCCTGAGGATATCCTCTCTACTTGTTCTTCTGATGGGAATGGTTCCTTCAGGGCACCTTCCACCCAAGTGCCGGAGCTGAGTAATTAGTTTTGACCCTACAAACACCTCTTAACTGAGTATACTATATATATAACAATTGCAGTCACGGATTAACTTCATTTTTCTTTGAAAAAAAAAAGAGAATCGAACCAGAAATTGCAATACCCACAAGTAAAACCAAGAAGTATATCAAAATAACAAAATGGGTCTGTCAAACCAACCTATAAACACAATGTTTCAACGCACCAAAACACCATACCAAAAACAAAACAAAACAAAAAAATGAAAAAGAGAAACAGAGAGGTAGAGGAGACACATTCTTTCTTGGTGGCATGTCGGCGGTGTCCTGATCGTCTCTGGATGCACCATCGACGTTATCACTACCAGATCTGCTCTTATGCTCTTCTTCTCTGTTTCTTCTACCAACATTAGACTCATAATTTTCAGAAATTCGTGGCATCTCACCTTGGCTCTCCATACTGGTTTGCTACCCAAAAAATCACCAGAGAGAGAAGGGAAAATTAAATGAAACCATCCCAAAGAAGGATCGTGTGATATATATATATATAGAGAGAGAGAGAGAGATGAAGCTCACAAGAGCGAGAGAGAGTCCTGGAGAGTTGAACATGGACTTGGCCAGAGATGGAGAGGCACTGGGCATGGTGTTGCTATAAGGTATATCAGCAACGATTCTTGCTCCGCCACAGCCGGTGGACGTCGGTGTTGTCGATGGTGGTGGCCGTTGGTGGTGGTGCACTGTTTGGGGTTAGTGTTGGGGTTAGGGCTGAGGGGGATTTGCTGCCGACTTGTTGGCGAAGTTCACACCGTCGTCGTCTCCGTCAACTACCGCCTTTCGCCTGAACACCGCCAATGAATCAGGGTTTTGTTGTTTGGGCCCATTTGAGACTTGGGTCTTCTCAAGCCGCTTTGAATTGGGGTTAGGGTTGAGGGGGATTTGGATAGAGAAAGAGGGTGGAGGAAGAGGAGGAGGAGGAGAGAGTGTTTTGTTTTTTTTTTTAATAAAATTATAATATTAAAATAGAATGGTAAATTAGTAATTTTACTAATTCTGTTAACAGAGTTAAGGAGACAAGACTGATAGGGGGGACAGTGTTATTTCAGAAACTATAGGGAAGGTTTCTGCAATTGTCAAAAACCTCAAAGAAGGTAAGTGTAATTATCCCTTATTATTATGAAATTAGTTTTGTTAATTTTTTTTCCCTTGATGAACAGATTTTTCGTTTTTCGTTTTGATTTTGTGGGGAAGGGTTTTGGGATGTGTGTGTGTAAGGATAAAGACCGGTAATTAGAATAATAACAGGTTAAAAAATTTATAAAAATAAAATATATAATATAAATTTGGTTTTAAAATATTTTTAAAAATAAAATTTTAAATAAGGACAGGAGCATGAGAGTTATTCTAACTTAATAAGGGTAGTTTTGGTATTCTAAGAAGCAAAAAATAACTTCCGTTAAAAACACTGACTCTGAATTAACATCGGGAGGAATATGAGCCGACAACAAAAACAGAGGGATGATCAGTGTAATTCTCAAACCTTAGGGGTGCTGTCAGTATTTTCACCAAACTTCATAGATGGTCAGTATAATTTATCCCAAAAATAAACAACAAAATCAGCAGAGGCCTAAAAAAAAATTTAAATTCTTTAAAAATTTGCATGTTAAATAATCACTTCACACACTTCAAAACTAATAACATTTACGTTTACAAACTTACGAAACTACATGTATTAAGTGTCAAGAACGAGTCATTTTGGATCTTTGAGTACAAAAAATGTTTGAATACTGTCAAACCATCACCAAAATGCTTCACACACTTCAAAATCAATAAAATACACGTGAACAAACTTACGAAACACAATTCGGTGACCCGATTTAAACTTACGTAAAAAATTGTAAGCCATAAGTGTTAAGAATGGGTCATTTTGGACATTAAGGGCCCAAAATGCCTGAAAATGGTCAAACCACCATCAAACTGCTTCACACACCTAGAAAAGATTAAACCACCACCAAACCACTTCACACACTTAAAAAAAATAAAATAGATGTGCACAAACTTACAGAACATAATTAAAATACCCAATTTGTAACTTATTCAGAAAACTACATGCCTTAATTTAAAAAAAAAAAAAAAAAAAGGCCATTTTGGGGTTTTGAGCGCCCAAAATACTCAAAAAGAGTCAAACCACCTCCAAACCACATCATACACCTCAAAACTATTAGAATACACGAGCAAAAACTTAAGGATTGCAATTTGGATTCCCGATTTGTAATCTATATAAAAAATTACATTCCTTAAGTGTCGAGAACGAGCTATTTTGGGGCTTTGAGAGCCCAAAATGCCTAAAAAATGTCAAACCCCAACAAACCACTTCACACACTACAAAACTAAAACAATACATGTGCACAAACTTCCGAAATGAAATTTGGATACCTAATTTGCAACTTATTCAAAACACAGTATACCTTAAATGTCGAGAATGGCCTATTTTGGTGTTTCAGGTGCCAAAAATACCTGTAAAGGGTTAAACCATCACCAAACCACTTCACACATCTCAAAACTAATAAAATACACTTGTAAAAACTTACAGAACACAATTCAGATACTCGATTTGCAACTTATGAAAAAAACTACATGCCTTAAGTGTCGAGAACACTACAACAAAATGGACTATTAGCGACGCTCATGTGCGTCGCTAATAGTCCAAATGAGCGTCGCTAAAGGTCTTTAGCGACGCACGTACGTGCGTCGCTAAGGCGTCACAAAAAGTGGCGTCGCTAATACTATTAGCGACGCACAAACCGTTGGCGTCGCTAAAAGTGCATATTAGCGACGCCCAAGGAGCGTCGCTAATAATTGGATCCATGCGTCGCCAATACTACCCAAGAACGTTTTGAGCGTCGCTAAAAGTGATTTTTTTGCGATTTTTAAATTAAATTCAGACTTTTAGCGACGCTATGGTGTGCGTCGCTAAAAGTGTTTTTTTTTTTTTTTCCAACACTATCTGCTTTGTTTTAATATATTTTTCTTCATGTTTAAACCTGTATCAATCATCCATCCTGATATACAATAAAATCCAAGCATTCTGAAATGATCAATATTTTGAAACAGAAAAATACATTCATATATATATATATATATATATATATTAAACTAATTATGTACAATTGTAAATGTACCATTCATCACTAAATAGAAAAAATTAAAAATTATGTCCAAAATGTTACTACAGATGTCCATGAAAATAAAAAATAAAAATAACAAGTTTCGATGCAAAACATAAAGACAGCGCCGCGACAATAATCTCCGATCAATCTGAAATAAAGATCAAACGACATATATTAGAACAATTATTAAATATATATGAACATAGAATGTGAATAGTTTTTTGTTTTTTGTTTTTTCTTTTTTTGCATGCATAAATAATAAGAACGACATAAAGTAGCATAAGTCTATTTTATCATTTGTGAGGTGTGTGAGGTGGTTTCGGTGCAGTTAGGCCGATATGCGGCATTTTGGTCTGTCAAAACCCCAAAATGGGCCTTTTTGAGGCTGAAACTTGCATAACTTTCAAACCGGGTATCGGAACCGAGTGTCGTAAGTTCGTGCAAGTCTATTTTATCATTTGTGAGGTGTGTGAGGTAGTTTCGGTGCAGTTAGGCCAATATGCGGCATTTTGGTCTGTCAAAACCCCAAAATGGGCCTTTTTGAGGCTAAAACTTGCATAAGTTTCAAACCGGGCATCGGAACTGAGTGTCGTAAGTTCGTGCAAGTCTATTTTATCATTTTTGAGGTGTGTGAGGTGGTTTCGGTGCAATTAGGCCGATATCCGGCATTTTGGTCTGTCAAAACCCCCAAATGGGCCTTTTTGAGGCTGAAACTTGCATAAGTTTCAAACCGGGCATCGGAACCGAGTGTCGGAAGTTCGTGCAAGTCTATTTTATCATTTTTGAGGTGTGTGAGGTGGTTTCGGTGTATTTAGGCCGATATCCGGCATTTTGGTCTGTCAAAACCCCCAAATGGGCCTTTTTGAGGCTGAAACTTGCATAAGTTTCAAACCGGGCATCGGAACCGAGTGTCGTAAGTTCGTGCAAGTCTATTTTATCATTTTTGAGGTGTGTGAGGTGGTTTCGGTGTAGTTAGGCCGATATCCGGCATTTTGGTCTGTCAAAACCCCAAAATGGGCATTTTTTAGGCTGAAACTTGCATAAGTTTCAAACCGGGCATCGGAACCGAGTTCCGTAAGTTCGTGCAAGTCTATTTTATCATTTGTGAGGTGTGTGAGGTGGTTTCGGTGCAATTAGGCCGATATCCGACATTTTGGTCTATCAAAACCCCAAAATGGGCCTTTTTTAGGCTGAAACTTGCATAAGTTTCAAACCGGGCATCGGAACCGAGTGTCGGAAGTTCGTGCAAGTTTATTTTATCATTTGTGAGGTGTGTGAGGTGGTTTCGGTGAAATTAGGCCGATATCCGGCATTTTGGCCTATCAAAACCCCCAAATGGGCCTTTTTGAGGCTGAAACTTGCATAAGTTTCAAACCGGGCATCGGAACCGAGTGTCGGAAGTTCGTACAAGTCTATTTTATCATTTTTGAGGTGTGTGAGGTGGTTTCGGTGCAGTTAGGCCGATATCCGGCATTTTGGTCTGTCAAAACTCCCAAATGGGCCTTTTTGAGGCTGAAACTTGCATAACTTTCAAACCGGGCATCGGAACCGAGTTCCGTAAGTTCGTGCAACTCTATTTTATCATTTGTGAGGTGTGTGAGGTGGTTTCGGTGCAGTTAGGCCGATATCCGGCATTTTGGTCTGTCAAAACCCCCAAATGGGCATTTTTTAGGCTGAAACTTGCATAAGTTTCAAACCGGGCATCGGAACCGAGTTCCGTAAATTCGTGCAACTCTATTTTATCATTTGTGAGGTGTGTGAGGTGGTTTCGGTGTAGTTAGGCCGATATCCAGCATTTTGGTCTGTCAAAACCCCCAAATGGGCCTTTTTGAGGCTGAAACTTGCATAAGTTTCAAACCGGGCATCGGAACTGAGTGTCGTAAGTTCGTGCAAGTCTATTTTATCATTTGTGAGGTGTGTGAGGTGGTTTCGGTGCAATTAGGCCGATATCCGGCATTTTGGTCTGTCAAAACCCCCAAATGGGCCTTTTTGGGGCTGAAACTTGCATAAGTTTCAAACCGGGCATCGGAACCGAGTTCCGTAAGTTCGTGCAAGTCTATTTTATCATTTTTGAGGTATGTGATGTGACTTCGGTGCATTTTCTATAAATAATAAATCCACAAAAGTATATAATTTTAAAAACTTACCAAGGTTGTGAAGAGTCACGCTGTTGGCTGATCATCGTTTGCAAAAGAGTCTGTATCTCGGCATATCGCTCCTCGAGGCTATCTAGTCTCTGGCGCAGCATTACATTCTCTTGTTGAACTGCCGCCGTAGCTGAGTGTGCCCTAGCATCACTCTCAAAGGACGATGTCGTCGGCGCCATCCCAGTCCCTAAGCTACGCACATAGCCACGCCTCTTGCCCAGAACAGTCTCCCGTATCTGGTCATCGGTCGGCGGATCCTGACCCTCAGGTGTCGGCTGATCACGCAACCGGACCATCTCCTCCTATAAAAACATAAATACATGTTACTACTTTTATAACTTTAGATTAATATTAAATTAGTAATACTGTAGCAAGTTACATAAAAACTTACATAAAGCCGCTGTGCTTCAGGCCCAGCCCAACCCTTATTGGGGTTGTAGTGCGTCCTGTGCCACAAATCAATGGGGCTGGGTGGTGCACCGGTGTCCTGGTCTCGCTGGAGCAAATAAATAGTAGCTTATGAAGAGTGATTTCATGAATAGATTATACAATAAGAACTTGATATAACTTACCATATCATGCCTATACTGTACAAAAGAACGTGATCCACCACAGTGGGTCACCTTCTGCTTGCTTCTACTCTCGCTATTCTTCCTACTTAGTTCCTACACTTGGCCAAAAGAAAGAAGGTTAGTATAAATGATACTGATTTAAACCAGACAACAAAAGTAATTTGAACAATTTTTACCTGGAATGTATCACTTGCGAACCAGTCGCACAGTAACATCCAATCCTCCACCGTCACCCCCCTGTATGGTCTGTCACGGGGCTCTCTACCGGCTGCCACCTCCGCCTCGTAGTGCATGTGCAGACGGTGTCGATAGTCCCTGAAACGGACTCCCAGGTAACGATCCACAGCCCTCGCTACGTGAGGTAGGTGGAGATCGACGTCAAACTTCTCCTGTAAAGCATGTCATTGTCAAAACATTATGGCATTAGAAATGTTAAAATTTAGTTCAACACAATAATAAAAGACATACCAGGATCTGCGCATGAATAGCGTATAGATCCTCCTGAGTGACCTGACTCCAGTCAGTAATATGGAGTGGGGCGCGTAGTCGGGAAATGATGCCGACCTCTGTAATGAACTGCTGTGCCCACCCACCAACGGGCTTCAGCAAGCCCTCAGGTATCTCAATCCGGAGTCGCGCACCCCCTGCTGCCTCCATCTGTGTCTGCAAACTCTGATTCTTCGACCTACCACGCCCTCGTCTAGCACTGGTGGTGGCCGAAGCTTTAGAAACAATAAAATAGAAACAATTAGTACCATATTTATATAAGCATTAATACAAAATGGAACTAACCATACCATCAATGTCAGGATCAGTCGATCCTCCAGTGGAAGGGGAAGGGGTCGATGGGTCCACCGGGGCTGCGCGTCTACGTGATCCTGGTCCAACCATATCTAAAACAAAAGTTTAAAAGTAAATTCCATTACATCATAAAAATTAAAATCCATTACAGCATAAAATTGAATATCCATTACACTTGATCTTACCACATGTAACACCTATTACAATTACTCATCTGAGTTTGTATCATTATCTGAACTTGAATTTTCTTCAGTCTCGGTACAAAACTCTAACAATGTATCATCATCAAAATCACTTTCCTCGTCATCATCATCATTAATGAACGTTGCATCCCTCGGATCTAATTGTGTGGTATTGGTGACGTCGGAAGCTACGACATGAATTGGTTCTACATCAGTTCTATTCAACCGATACGAACTAACATCTTCCTGATCATGCCGCACAACACCATCGTGTGCAGTTTGAGAGACTTCTTGTAGTGCCTCCTCAATCCTCTCCAACTCTTCATCTCCCTCGCCAACTTCTGGAACATCATAAACATTTCTAGTTTTTATTTTTTGGACAACATACCAATCACCTCTTATTTTTGTGTCCTTCAAATAGAAAACTTGTTTTGCAACTGATGCCAAAACATACGGATCATCTTTAAATGCCGTACGTGACGTATTAACACTTATGAAGTGCTTATCAATCTGCATTCCAGTCTTCTTATTAGTTACATCCCACCAATCACATTTAAAAATATATACAGAATGACCGTAACAATAATGCAACTGTATGATGTCTTTTAAAACACCATAGTACTCTACAGTTTGTCCTCCGTCACCATCTCTTTCAACAAGGACCCCGCTATTCTGTGTTCGTCGGATGACCTCACGTTCCCTTGTGTGAAATCGAACACCATCAACAATTAAACCGGTGTAGCGGGATATTCTTTGATCAGGACCACATGCCAAGGAATATAATTGATCGTACGCCTCAGGAGATTGTTGGTGGCGTAATAGTTTCATCTATTAATTCAGTACAAGTACAAAATTATCACTATACAAATGCATTAACTAATACAATTACAATTAATTGAAACATATTCTTACGTGATCTCCGAACCACTTTGGAAACAAATTTTTCTGTCTTTGCTCCAGATCAGAACTTGATACATGTTCTCTCTGAAGCTCGAGCGTATGCTCACTGCATAAGATGAAATATGTTATATGTAACTTACATTTGTCTATTAACGTAGTATTGCAATGATTTCGATAAACTTACTTAAAATATGGCAATGTCTCCTCGCAGTTGTTGAGCACGGTGTAGTGGGCTCTTTCCAAGTCTTGAGGATGACACCATTCATATATACAGGCACCTATTGGCCGCACAGTCTGATTAAACACCGCAAGGCCAGTTCGTTGTTGCCCTGGACATGTATCAGCATTTCGCTCTTGACGATTAAACCTTGTCTCAATATCTTCAAGATGCATAGAGCAGAAGGTGAGACATTCAGCATCAATGTAAGCCTCAGCAATTGACCCTTCCGGTCGTGCTCTGTTACGCACATATTGCTTCAATGTGTGCAAATATCTGTTTTGATAATTAAATGAGTTATAGATTAAAATAGTTAGGATGGATAGATAACACAATTGACAAAAGTAAATGTACCTTTCTATTGGATACATCCAACGGTATTGGACAGATCCGTCAATTTTTGCCTCATGAGGCAAATGCACCGCTAAGTGGACCATGATATCGAAGAAAACTGGAGGGAAAATCTATTCCAACTTGCAGAGGATCACGACAACATCCCTTTCGAGCTTGTCAAGTACTTGCACATTCAACGTCTTCGCACATAATTCTCTAAAGAAGCAACCCAACTCAGTTATTGTAGTCGAAATGTGATCGGTGAGATACCCACGTAGTGCAACCGGAAGAAGTCGTTGTAAAAGGACATGGCAGTCATGGCTCTTCAATCCGGATATTTTCCCATCTATAACATTTACACACCGAGATATATTCGATGCGTATCCATCTGGGAACTTCACCGATTTAAACCACTCGCAAATCCTCATTCTCTCTGCGGATGATAACGTATACTGTGCAGGAGGCACGATATATTTATCACCACTACGTATTAAGTGCAGCTCTTTCCTTATTCCCAGCTCCTGCAAGTCCAACCGGGCTTTAACACTATCTTTTGTCTTCCCTTCAATGTTCATTACAGTTCCCAGCACATTATCACATATGTTTTTCTCGATGTGCATCACATCCAAATTGTGCTTCAACTTAATAGTCTCCCAGTACGGCAAATCAAAAAATATGCTCTTCTTCGTCCAATTTAAGTCCACATCAGTACGCTTCCTCTTCTTACTACCCGGTATCTTCCCAAACCTCACTGGTTGGATGACTGCCAATTGCGCTAACACGTCTTTGCCAGACAACAATGGAGGTGGCAATCTGCGCTCAATTTGTCCATCAAATAGATGCTTCTGCCGATTTCGCCAGCCATGCGATGGCGGTAGAAAACGACGATGGGCCATGTAACATATTTTCCTCCCATTTGACAAATGTAGGGAACATGCATCCTTATTGCAAACTGGACATGCCAGATACCCCTTAGTGCTCCATCCAGACAAGTTCCCGTATGCTGGAAAGTCATTTATGGTCCAAAGTAACGCGGCATGCAATTGAAATATCTCATTCTTAGAGACGTCGTATGCCTCCACTCCCACCTCCCACAATTCCTTCAACTCGTCCACTAAAGGACGCAAGTACACATCAATTTCATTACCAGGAGACTTCGGCCCTGGAATAAGCAACGACATGTAGATAAATGGTTCTTTCATGCATTTCCACGGTGGCAAGTTATACGGCACAAGCAACACCGGCCACATGCTGTAGGCATTACTCATGTCACCGAACGGGTTGAAACCGTTGCTAGCCAACCCAAGTCGTACATTACGCGGCTCATTTGCAAACCATTCGTGATTTGTATCAAACTCAGCCCAAGCTTGTGAATCTGCCGGATGCCTACATACATTTTCCTCAGCAACACGCTTCTCCTTATGCCACCGTATATCTTCTGCCGTCTTCTGAGACATGTACAACCTTTGTAGCCTCGGTTTTAAGGGAAAATATCTAAGCACCTTGTGCGGAATTGTCTTCTTTTTTCCTTCATTCAGCTTGTACCTAGGTTCGTGGCACACCGTACACTCCTTCAATTGTTCAGTCTCCTTCCAAAATAACATGCAATCGTTTTTGCAAGCATGTATGGGAATATACCCGAGGCCCAAATCTCTTAATATTCTTTTCGCCTCGTAATATGAGTTCGGAAGGGTCTCCCCAGTAGGAAGCACTGCTTTAATCAATTCAATGGCCATAGTAACTGATTTGTTACTCCAACGGTTGATGGTCTTAAGATGAAGGAGTTTCACGAGAAAGTCCAGTTTGGAAAACTTATCACAACCCGGGTATAACGGCTGCCTTGCTTCCCTCAACAACGACTCAAACGCGGTCGATGGTCCCGTGTCACTCTTGTGACTACTCGCCCCAGTTGTAGCCCCCTGCAAGTCTGCTAGCATTTGTGGCAATCCTTCGTAACCAACCCCAACATTATCACCAAAATCAACATCGTCGTCTTCTTCTTCATCATCAAATACCACTCGTACGTCACGACGTTCCCCGTGAAATTCCCAACACGTATACCGCTTGTCTATCCCGTGTTCGAGTAGGTGCTCTTTGACCTCATCTATGTGCATATAATCCCTATTATTGCACCTCCTACATGGACATCTTATCCTATTTCTCCCATCTGCAGATGCACGAGCAAACTCAATAAAATCTTTGATCCCCTTCACATACCCTGGCAAATGCCTGCCCCTCAAGTCCATCCAACTCTTATCCATTTTTGTCTACCTAATACAAGTCAAAAATGATAATCGTTATAAATATGAAACATGAATCCTATCACCTCCAACTTCTCTCTAAAGGGTAAGGTGGTCCTATCCCATTCGTGAATGCACAATCTACATTGCAATAAGCAGCAATCAAATGCTTGATTCCACTCCGACAAAATTTCGGCAGCATCTCCCCAGGGTTCTCCAAGTATACGAGATAGACGTTCACACGCCTAAATATATACCCAGAGAACAATAGGAGACCGTGCTGAAATTTTATCATAGTGAAATATTCAAGCATATGCGCTATTGATTGCAATGCAGATTTATGCATTCCCGAACTGTCCTCTCTGGACAATTCAAGAATCGATTTTCATACACACGAGCCCAATCGCGAATAAATTTCGCGACAAGATTCACATGTGATGAAAATGACTCCCGAACGGGGCTAGGCTTACATGAATGCAATTAAAAAATTCATTAGTATAAGTGCAAACTCTGATTGTCAGACAGAGTTTTGCTTTAAAAAACATTAACAATAGCATTCAAAATGCCAATACAAAACATATTGAATTTCGTTGATAACAAGTAAAAGCACCTAGCTTTCAATTTTTATCTATTAATTAAGGTCATTTATCAAGAATTACTTACTTCGCACCTGACAACAACAACTTAACCAACAAAAGCAAATCAATTGCTACCTAAAACCAAACCACTAACTGAGTTAATAGCTCAGGTGTATCTAGTTGATCTCTCAATCAATAGGACTCAAGAACTCTTATTACTTGGCAGCTAAAACAAAATAAAAATAAAAATTAATGGATTAGACACAATCAACTAGTAAATAGCTAGATGTACTTACTAATAGACACTTGGAACACTGAAAGCACAGTTTCATAATCAAACTAGCTAATGGTCCAACAGTTTAAATAAAGATTACATATATATGTAATACGTAAACTCATGTGGACATGTAGCCTCCAACTAAACTACTGGGACTAATGGTCCGAAAATCATTGAATATAAACTTGTATAGCTTATATTTGGCCTTATGAGAAATATGTAAAATTTTCTAACCTGCACCAAATGATTCATGATTGATAATGTTGTTATATTTTTTACAAAACAATGTCTTCGTAACAATGGCTTTTGCTATGTCCTAGACCCAGTATGAAGAGTAGTTAAGAAACTTGGCGTTATGATTTCTTTTGCTGTTATAGAAAAAAGGTAAGCGTAAACAGCTGTCCTTTTAAAACTTATTATTAATAAGATCAAATTATTTGCACTTAATCGATTATTATGACTTGTGAGTAATTACAAGCATATCAGAATAAATAAAATTTAGCTCTAAATTAAGTAATAGAATTTTGTTCTACTCTAGATACTTATATTAATTATAATATGTTCCGTATACAATATACATATATTCTTTAATTTTATTTTTTTAGTTAAAATTAAATAATTACATGATATTAGTGCAATTATATATCTATATATATATATGTCATATTAAGGATGTGATAATATATGAATAGGAGAGGCTAGAATCGAAGCCAAGTACTATCCCATGAAATTTAACCGGTGCAACTAAAAAAAATCAAAAAATCAAAAAACACACTTCCTATTTAATGGAGCTATTGTAATAGACATGCTATTTAATGGGCTTCCTCTTGTCGATATTTTTAAGGTAAATTATACTTATTTTTATTAAATTTTTTAATAATTACATATATTATCTCTCTAATTTTTAAAATTATATTATACTTTTTGTCAAAGTTGTTGAACTAATGGAAAAAACAAAATAAGTAAATTGATTGAATATTTACTTTCTTTCCCAATATAATATTTTGACTTTCTTTCTCATCTTAATATTCTCTCTCTAACAAATAGCAATCTCACTGTATTGGGATTACACATACATACATACATACAGAGACGCACAAACACATACACATTTAATTTTATTTTTGGGAGAATCTTTTACTAAATGGTAGTGAGTTTTTTATTTTATTTAATCCGACGTAGATAATTTTAATTTATTTATCAACTTTATCTAATTTTTTAAATCGCATATTTAATATGTGGTTTTAAACTAATAACGATTTTGGATGACTTGTACAAATTAACAAAAATTTGAGATAATTTCAAAAATTTTATTAATTTAAATATATAATTTTGTTAAAAAATTATTTTTAGAATTATATTTTAAAAATTAAAATAAAAATTTACATCTATTAAATTAAATCAAACTCAAATAAGTTGAGTTTGGTAAAAAAATTCTAATTAGAGGATTCATGGAGCATTGAAAACAGGCCATTAACTGAAAAAAGGGTCACTCTGAATTATTTTGACAGAACCGATTAATGGTCAACCCACCAATCATCTTAATTTAGGCCAGTGCTGTCACCTAATGAAATCAATGCCTAAGTCGGAACATAAAGGCTTGCATGGGATGTAAAATAGTAGTTTAATGATTATTAGTATAACACAGTAAGTTGAAATCATATACTGATTAGACACTTGAAATAATTAGAATAAATTATATCATTTGTTATCATTAGTTAATTTATAATTAGGACTAAATTTATTTAATTAAATAGCATTACTGAAAATTCAATCTTCCAACTCACATCATATATATGATATTTTAATTAGTAGATAATTTAAAATTAAAAATAAAATGATCAAGATTAATAAAAACTAAATATTTATACCATTTAATAATTAAAATATCTTATTTTATATATGTTCGAGTTATAATAATACTATCCTACTCAAAAAAATAAAAAAAAAAAATACCATTTTTCACATAGTTAGAACATTATAGCCCATGCCAAGTTGTGGGTACAGTCTCGAACTAAGCAGCACTGAAAAACTAAGATTCAAGAATACAATGTTACAAAAATTATAAAATACAACATCTCATCTCATCAATATACACCGGAAAGGGGATATGCATACAGTCTCCACCCAAATCTCTATCCAGGCATGAAATTTTCACCCAGAAACATGCCTAACACAGAAATTGCTATAAAAATCACCCACTAATCAATTATTCCCTGTGGCAGTGGGAAAAATATTATACCCCCAACAAACATGGTTCAATACTTGATTATAATTTGCAATTTGATTATAGTGTTATGGGTTTACAAATACACACACTCAGATGTATATATATATATATATATGTGTGTGTGTGTCTGTGTGTGTGAATGAGGATTTTACAACCAAACAGAATCAAATATATGTGAGTTTGAGAGAAAGAGAAGAGAAATCAAGCATCGTGGCCTACCTGATGGGCTGATTAAACCTCCTGCGATGTGTGTTTCCCTTTTCCCTTTTCAGCTTCTAACCCTCAACAAATGGAAACGGCGCCTGCTTTGAGAGAGAAAGAGAGTTTGAGAGAGAGAAACGATCAGAATGATATTATATATACAGGGTTATTAGCGACGCACACTGTGCGTCGCCAATAACCCATATGGGCGTCGCTAATGCTCCGTCCGTCATATTTGCGACGCGAGATTCTCCGAATGGACTATTTGCGACGCACGGGGGCGTCGCTAAATGCCACCAGGGCGTCGCCAATACTAAGGCGCCAATTTTCAGGCGGGAAACTCATTTTTTTATTCATTTTTTTCGGCATTATTAGCGACGCACACCGTGCATCGCTAAAAGTGACTCTGTGCGTCGCAAATGGTCACTTTTAGCGACGCACGATGTGCGTCGCGAATACTGAGCGTCGCTAAAACTCTTATTTTTTGTAGTGGAACATACCATTTTGCGGCTTTGAGCACCCAAAATACTCGAAAAGGGTCAAACCGCTTCACAAGCCTCAAAAGTCATAAAATACACATGCAAAAAATTATAAAACACAATTCGGATACCCGATTTGCAACTTATTCAAAAAATTAGATGCCTTAAGTATCGAAAACATGCTATTTTTGGGCTTTGAGGGCCCAAAATGCCCGAAAATAGTCAAACTGCAAGCAATCCACTTAACAAATCTCAAAACTAATAAAATACACGAGCACAAACTTACAAAACGCAATTCGGATACCCAATTTGCAAATTATTCAAAATACTGCATGCCTTAAGTGTCGAGAACGAGGTCATTTTAAGGTTTTAATGCCCAGAATGACCGAAAAGGCTCAAATCGTCACCAAATTGCTCTACACACCTCAAAACTAATAAAATACACATGCACAAACTTATGAAACACAATTCGGATACCCGATTTGTAACTTATGCAAAAAACTACATGCCTTAAGCGTCGAAAATAGGTCATTTTAGGGCTTTGAGCCCAAAATGCTCAAAAATGGTCAAACCACCACCAAACCACATTATACACCTCAAAAATAATAAAATACACTTGCACAAACTTACAGAATGCAATTCAAATTTTGAGTTTGCAACTTATGCAAAAAATTGCATGTCTCAAGTGTCAAGAATGGGCCATTTTAGGGATTTGGGTGCCTAAAATATCCAAAAAGTGTCAAACCACCACCATACTACTTCATACACCTCAAAAGTAATAAAACAAAGGTGCACAAACTTACGGAACATAATTCGAATACCCAGTTTGCAACTTATGCAAAAAATTACTTGACTTTAGTGTCGAGAGCGAACAATTTTCAAGCTTTGAGTGCCCAAAATGCCTAAAAATGGTCAAACCACCATGAAAACACTTTACACACCTTAAAACTAATAAAATACATGTGCACAAACTTATGAAACACAATTTGGATATCCGATTTGCAATTTATGCAAAAAATTGCGTGCCTTAAGTGGCGGGAACATGCTATGTTAGGGATTTGAAGGCCCCAAATGGCCCGAAAAGGGTCAAACCACCACCAAACTACTTAATACACCTAGAAACTAAAATATACATATGCACAATCTTACGAAACACAATTCAGTAACCCGGTTTGCAACTTATGAAAAAAACTACATGCTTTAAGTGTCGAGAATAGACCATTTTCAGGCTTTGAGTGCCCAAAATTCTCAAAAGGGATCAAACCTCAAAACTAATAAAATACACGTTCAACAACCTATGAACACAATTTGGATTTTCAGTGTGCAACTTATGGAAACAACTGCATGCCTTAAATGTCAAAAATATGCTATTTTACGGCTTTGAGTGCCCAAAATACCCGTAAATGGTCAAACCACCACCAAATCACTTCACACACCTCAAAACTAATGAAATTGACATGCACCAACTTACGAAACAAAATTTGGATACCTGATTTGCAACTTATGCAAAAAATTGAATTCCTTGAGTGTCGAGAATTCACCATTTTGGGGCTTTAAGTGCCCGAAATGCCCAAAAGGGTCAAACCACCACGAAACTGCTTGACACGCCTCAAAACTTTATGAAAACACATGCACAAACGTATGAAACACAATTCGGATATCCGATTTGCAACTTATGCAAAAAAGTGCATCCCTTAGATGTCGAAAACGAGTCATTTTAGAGTTTTATGCCTAAAATATCCGAAAAGGGTCAAACCGCCACCAAACTACTTCAAACACCTTAAAACTAATAAACTACAACTTCAAAAATTTACGAAACACAATTTGGATACCTAGTTTGCAACTTATGCAAAAAGTTATATGTCTTGGGTGTCAAGAATGAGCTATTTAAGGGATTTGAGCGCCCAAAATGTTCGAAAAGGGTCAAACCACTATCAAATTGTTCCACACACCTCAAAACTAATAAAATAAAGGTGCACAAACTTACAGAACATAATTTAAATACCCGATTTGTAACTTATGCAAAAAACTATATGCCTTAAGTGTCAAGAACAAACCATTTTCAGGCTTTGAATGCCCAAAATGCTCGAAAGGGGTCAAACAACCATCAAAACACTTCACACACACCTCAAAACTAATAAAATGTCGATGCACAAAGCCCAAAATGGGTTAAGGCATGCAATTTTTTGCATAAGTTACAAATTGGGTATATATCCAAATTGGGTTCCATAAGTTTGTGCACGTGTGTTTTATTTCTTTTGAGGTGTGTGAAGCGGTTTGGTGCTGTTTTGACTGTTTTCGGGCATTTTGATTGCTCAAAGCCCCAAAATGGCCCATTCTCAACACTTAAGGCATGCAGTTTTTTACGTAAGTTGTAAATCATGCATCTGAATTGTGTTTTATAAGTTTGTGCATTTGTATTTTATTAGTTTGGAAGTGTGTGAGGCATTTTGGTGGTGAATAATAGGAAAATAAGAGGAGCATACAAATCAAACATGCCCAACTTAGAAGATAAATGATGAAAAAAAGCTTGAGCTAAGGGCCTTGTATAAATGTTTCGCAATTCAGCTTTCAGAGCGAACATAAGAAGTGATAATTTATTTTTTCATTAGAAAATCCCAAATAAAATGACAATCAACCTCAATATTTATGGTTGTTTCATGAAAAATCGAATTATTAAAGATAAAGAAAGCACTCTGATTATCACAATGCATTTGTATTGGAACAAAAACATCAATACCAAGCTCCTGTAGAACAGAACAAACCCATAACATTTCTATTGTAGTATGGGGCATAATCTAATATTCAGCTTCAATAATAGAGCGAGTAATCACATTCTGTTTTTTATTGTGCCATGTAACCATGTTCCCTCCAACAAAAGTACAGTAACCAGAAGTATATTATTGACCGAAGCGACAACCTAACCAAACAGCATTACTAAAACCAATCACAAAAAAGGAAGCAGAAGGTTTATATACAAGTCCCCGGCCAGTATCACTCTTAGATAACTTAAGATACAATAGACAACATCAAAATGAGGGTGACGACGAGGGGCATGTATACATTGACTAAGCACACCAACTGCATAAGTTATGTCTGACCAAGTAACAATAAAATAAATCGACTTCCCAACCAGTCATCGATAGCGACCAACATTAACAAATAATTCTCCATGTTCTTCATCAAGTTTAACATTAGAGTCTATAGGAGTATCAATAAGCCTAGCACCTAAAGACCAATCTTAGAAAGAAGATCAAGCACGTACTTCTTGTGGGATAGAGAGTTTCCCTAATGTGAACGAACAACTTCGATTCCAAGAAAATAACGAAGGACTTCTACATCTTTAGTATAAAAGTGTTGGCTGAGATAATGTTTCAAATTCGCAATATAGACGGAATCGCTCCCGAAAATAATAATATCATCCATATACACAATCAAAATAATGATACTTGTAGAAGAGTGATGAACAAAGACAAAATGATTAAAAATAAAACGATGAAAATCATATGCAAGTATAATAGAATTGAATCTATCAAACTAGAAACAGGAAGACTGCTTTATACCATATAAGGCCTTTCGATGTTCGGTACCAACAACATAGCCATGTGGTTGAGCCATGTAATCTTCTTCCTAAAGATTGCCATAGAAAAAAATATTTTTGATATCAAGCACGTATAAGAGCCCAGAAGGATTAACACTAACAGAAAACAAGATCTAAACAAAATTAATATGGATTACAAGAGAGAAAGTCACAAATAATCAACATCATACGTCTGGCAAGTCTGTGACTAGAGATTCAAATTTGTGATTGTAGAGTTCATTATTTTGTCTATACTTGTCCCAAAAAAAAGTTATCATTTTGTCTGAAATACCAGTGAACTCCCATTCCTTTCTTAGGTCATCAGTCCAATGACTGGGTTTCTAAATAAAAGTGCTAAATATTGGACATTGACCTTCGGGATAATTTTTATAGTTGTGTGTATGGTTGAAAGTATACCATGTCAACATATCCTTGACCCTCTGAGAATTTAATTGTTGCTAGATCTGGTTCTGGTTTGACTCATTTCCAAATTTCTGATCCCACAAATATTGGCATGGGTTTAGGAAGCCCCTAACGAGTGTGGGGGCGGGTTTGAGATCATGGACAAAAACATGTCACCGAGAGTGCTTCTGACCCCCTCCGTACAGATTACAGGCAATGTTACCCAGTCTGATTTTTTTGAAGTGCAAGAAAATAAGTTTTGTCTTACATTCTAGTTTTGTCCCAATAGTGGGAGATGACCTTTTATGAAATAAATACAAAGCTAAGCCGAAACCCCAAACTACAACTCATACCACTCCAGAAAGCAATGATAATGATATAGTTATGTTTTCTCCTATCTCTTGACTGAAAGGAAAATCAATCTTGCTTGCTCACAATCTAAAATCATAATTGACTTCCAACACTGTGAACTAAAATTCTGACATTTGAAGACTATGACAAGACCCGTGGGATCAAAGCTTGTCACCACCTTCTAGAGTAAGTGATATACAATTTTATCCGTCTCCATTCTAAAAAGATGACAAACATGAAGATTTTTAAAACCTACATGGGTAGCTAAGTTGGTCAGGGCAATGTCTTTGCAATTAAAGGTCTCAGGTTCAACTATCTCCGTGGTTAATTGATGCATATAATCTGCGGGTGATTGCATACATATATAGGCATTATTCTTGATGCAAATTGGTTCAGGGACATCTTTCATACACCTCCTCCCACCCTCCCAAAAAAAAAGATGAAAATAGGGGGATTGTTCTTACAAATCATTTGAACATTTGGCCTTAATTGGATTGAATTTCTCATTAATCATTACAACCTTGTGATTGGGATTTTGATTCAGCATTTGGAAGGAAATAAGCATTATGTTTATTGCAAATGGTTCTTCAGGTATTTCCTTTATGCATTTGTATCTTCGACCTGTCATTGTCACCCTGAACTCCATTGGTTCTTCATCATTTGGAAAATATGTGACCGCATCAACTGCCGGAACAAATGGTTGTGCTGCCTTTAGAGCATCAGTGGACAGTGGACACTCTAAGCCGGACTACTTTTGGAGGGTTAAAGCAGATGACAACCAAACTAGGGCGACTTTATCTTAATATTGCTTCTATTTTGAGGCCTTTACAAGCAGTTATGTTTCTTAAGAAGCGAACTTCCAAGATGTACAGTTTGTGTTTTCCTGGCTGCAAATCGTCTTATCTATCAACAGTGAGATTACTGAACACCCGAGACGGATTTGGGTTGTTTTTGAACATGTTGAGAAGTTACTAACCCTTGCAGCTTCTCTTCATTGTAAGTTCTTGCAAGTACCATGCCTGTGGAAGCAATTTTTGGTGACCACCACAATGTTTACCTTCCAAAAATGGGAACAGCTTCAGTCGGAGGTGATGCTGATCGAAATGGCAAATTCCAAGTGCCATGGCATTTGTTTGGTATAGCAATCTATTGGATAACATCCTCATGTCTATTAGGTCTGTCTATTAGGTGTAAAGGAAGCATTCTCCAAATCTCAATCGTGCAAGAGTACAACCGGAGCCCTTGCCTGAGAGATCTTGTCATTGTGGCCAGGGTTTTAGATAATATTATGAATTTAGCATTGGAATTACTCCACACTGACGAAAAAACTCATTTTGGCTTCGATCCAAGCAAAGGCCCAGCATCTTCTGAGATTTTAATCATCTGATCTATCGCCATTGCTTGGATCAAAGCCATCTGATATTAGCCTTTGTGCTTAGCCATCTAGGTGTAAACACTGTGAATTGTTATAAATTGGGTATACCCTCTATGCTAATATTTACTTTCTTTTTTGGCTGAGGAGTTTGACAAGAAGCAACAAGGATACATGAGAGAGATCAGTGCAAATATGTTTACTCATCTAGTTTTAAAAGCACGGGCAATCTGCTGCATGGTTTCCATGCGTGACAGAGTGAACTGCAGTTACTATGCAGCCTCTACTTCTAGAGGTTATAAAAAAGAAATAGATACATATTGCATGTTTATCTGTGGTACTTCAAATGATCATCCAGTAGCACTTTCAGTCACCTCTCGCGACAATGCAACTAATCTCCTCTTAAACCATGTAAGTATTACTATTATTGTTTTGCATGGATTCGATTTCATTCGTTCCTTCAGACAGATACTGATGAAAGATCATTGTATTTGTCCAGACCTTTATATGGCATTGGGTACATTGAACATCCAATTCAAATGAATTGATGCCATTGTGTTTTACATTACTGCATATTGATTATCATTGCAAGGATTGTGATACCCATCATTTGAAGCCATGTAACATCTTGCAAAATCTAGGGATGGGTTTAGGCCCTCAAATCTCAAATGCTGTCAAGAACAAATTTGTCTTTCCATTTGCGCCATACATATATGAAGGATCTGAACTCACAAAACCTTCAAATTTCAAGATTATCAACACAAGATTCACATAAAAATAGTGTTTCTGAGGAAGTGATCAGTGTTGTAGGGTTGGCATGAATGTGGTTTCAGAAGTTTTTGGACACTACGTACTGTGAAAATGTCTATAATGCTTTATTGTGTAATTATTGAATGTGAGATCTATTTAAATCAACGTACGGTGGTTCTAACAGTAGGATGAATGACCATAAATAGATCATTCGTAAAAGGTATACTATATATACATCTTTATTGTTTTACTCATTTTCAAATTAATCTTCTATAAATAAAATATGTTCTTGACATATGAAGAAGTGTATTTGATTTAAATTACTTTTTTTATAACTGTATTTGTTATAAATTAAAAAAAAAAATCAAGTGAAAACATGTGAAATTAAGTTGGATCGGTACGTCGCCGTCTGTTTAAACAGATAGACATCCTGTTAAAATCATCTCAATAAGGTTTTTTTTCTTTGTAATTTATATGTTTTGTAATTATGGCTATGCATAGCAGAAGTTGATGTTCTTAAACATCCAATGAATGGGACCGCTTGAAAGTCCGTGGTGGCAAATTAGCTACAAGATGTAGATAGCTAACGATTCAGAACAATGACGTCTGACTAACTTGCTAAGAGGGTAATTATAGGGGTGGCCAAGTAAGCTATAGATAATAATTAAGAGATTTGTCTTTTGAGAACTTTTTCTTAAGGTCAGTGTATACAGAACACTGCTTCAGTTTTAATTGGACCTTCTGCTAATAGATAGTAGAAATTGATCCTCTAAATTAATCAGCTCGAAAAATTAAATACCGAATTATTAAAAAACTTACTAAGAACGTGATGCCAAGATTCCGGTCACACTCGCAATTTTGTCAACGGACAAATAACGGCATTGCCAAAATTAGGGTTCTCACTCGCTCTACCAAACGGGCCTAACGGTTAGCATATCATTAGATGCCATGATCTTTTCACTTCGAACCTTCTAGCAAACATTTTTAACCCCTTTCTTTAGTAATGCAACTATTTGACTGAAATTTCGTAGGTATCTCCAGTTCAAAAGCAATCTTTGAGTCTCCTATTGCAATAGCATTAGAAATTAATAAAGCTAATCATTTTATGCAGCTAAATATTTTCTATTTTTAAAAATAATAATAATCTTCAAGTGTTTCATATATACAAAATTTTAGAAGAAATAAAACTACTATAGCATACAAAACTTTAGTGGCTTATGGGTTATCTTCTCTTCATTTTTTCCATTACACACCTTAGAGCTCGTACAATCAAAGATACTTGTGACTAAACATATATTCAATTGTGAATTTAAGAATTATAATTAGAACACAAAAATATAAATATTAAGATTTAAAAAGTGACTTTTATGAAAATACAACAAAAAAAAAAAGGTGTGTGAACTTCTAATTGTCAAAGAATTCTAATAAAAATGATAGAAGAAGTATTAAGATTTAAAAGTGACTTTTATGAAAATACAAAGAAAAAAGGGGCGTGAACTTCTAAGTTTTAAAGAATTCTAATAAAAATGATAGAAGAAGTATAGATTTTTTGAAATTTTAGAGGCCATGGCACCCTTGGCCCTCGTCTGGTCACAGGTGGAAACATAAAGGGATTACACATACCTCTTCTCGTTCTTGTGATAACGAACAATTATTGAAATATTTTTGTAATTTTTAATATTATATTAACCTTTCATATTAGAATTGTCAGCAAATAAACGTTAATTGAAAATATAAATTTACTATTTTACTTTTATGAATTATTACACTGATCTTTTCTGTGATATTCGATAGATTAAATTACACTCACATTTTCTGATATTTTTAACAATTACACTAATCTTTCAAGAAATTTCTAAAATTACACTGACTTCTGCTACTTTACCTGACAATATACAAATACCCACCTTTAGTTAATATTTTTCTTCAAAATGACAAAACTACTCATTTTATTATTTTTTTTTTCAATTTTTAAAATTTTGACCCTTTTATTATTATTTTTTTCATTTTTCAAATAAATAATGATTAAAACCTTAAATTTATTGTTATATAAAATAAAAATAAGTTATTTTATCTTAAATTTATTTTATATAAAATTAAAAAAATTATTTTAAAAAAGTTAGTCATTTTGATTAAAAATATTAACTGGAGAGGGATATTTATATATTGTCAAGTAAAATAGAGGAGGTCAATCTAATTTCAAAAATCTCAAGAGAGATGAGTGTAATTGTTAGAAATTTCAAGGGAAGTTATTGTAATTTATCCTATTTGATAATTACAAAGACTATTCCTATGATATTTGATAGTTATAAAGATTTTCTTTACGATTTCTTAAAAAATATGAAAAATCAATGTAATATATAATAATTCTTTAATCATATAAAAATTTGATTAAAACTTTAACATCGTCAATGACGAATTTTGTACGGATAGAGAACATATATATTATCAATATAACAAATGGGAGGTTGGTGTAATTTCAAAAAACATAACAAAATTTCTTGTAATTGTCAAATAATTCGGGAAAGATCAATATAATTATCCCAAATATAAATTATATTCTTATACATCCATATGTGTACATATATGAACCTACATACATGCATGTATTCTCTCGATGGTCCAAATCTAACTTAGAGATGAAGAAATTAAATAAATTATAGATCTCTCTTGAATGGAAAAGAGTGAAAGTAAAATTCATAGTTACCAATCAGGTTAGTCTCACTTGGCCTTTAAAACTAAAAGTAGATTATTTTAATGTCATGAAATTATGTTTATTTATTGACTTTTTGTTTCTTAAAAATCTTCTCGGATCAAATTAGGGTATTAGGTCAAAATTTCAGTTCGGATTCGGTTAACAATACATTGGCTCATCAGAATAGGCATATAAATGGGCCGAGTATAGATCTATCAAACAAGATCCATTAAAGACCTGGCCCGCTAAATCATTAACAAACTCTCTCTCTCTTTCTCTCTAATACAATATTGAAGTTAAAAAATTTAACCCCCCCAACAAAGTTACTATATATATAGATACGCACATAAAAGTTAGAGAGAGAGTCTCATCAATCTTCAAATGTCGTCTTGTGCTATAAAAATATTTTAAAAATCACTTTATGAAATTATTTCATGAATCTAGTTATCAATACCATAAACCGGTGATTGGGACTCTTGTATCCTATAATAGTTTGTGAAATTTACAACTAAGAAAGGGAGGGGAAAAAAAAAAGACTACTTGCACAGCTTGTCATATCAAGAAAAACCTAAGAGTTATCCGTGCATTAGCCAAACTCATAATTTTTTAACTTTAGAAATATTTTAGAAAGGCTCATTTTGTATAGTAAGTTTATAATTTGTTCGTGTAACCAAAGTCATTAATTTCAGGACTCGATTATGTACGAGGAAAGTGTCAGCATCCCGAATTATTCATATAAATGATTATAACATTTTTTAACAGTCATTTCCAAAATATTTTTAAAATGAAATTTTAGAAATTTTGAAATTTAAAATAATATCTAGGAACAAAAATAAAAATAAAAAATCTAACTAAGACTCATCTCAAATCTTAATCACTTCAAGACATAAAATAGGCCATTGGGTCACAAGAATCAAAAATACAAATCAAGGAAAGAAGAGATATTAGATATAGCATAAGACATGAGACATAAAAGTGGAGAAGGAATGAATGAGTCTAAGTATATTAGTTTAGGATCTTTCTCTTTTAGCATTTTAAAAAGAGAGTTAAGAGGGAATGACATAATTTGTTGTAATTTTTTTTTTTTGGCAAATGGGTTGGATTTTTGAATTAGATACCCGAATCTATCGAATTTGAGTCCGAATTTAATTAAGATGGGTCTTAACATATTTAAATTTGAACTCATTTCAACTTAACAAATCTGAGTCCAAATCTTAGAAACTTTGTACAGACTCAGCCGGTTGACGAGGCTACATCATATCCGACTTGTCCAACAAACAAGAATGTTTAATGCCATGTGACACAGGATATGGTATAATGATGGTCAGGTTATTCTGATGAGGTGGTTGCTGTGAGGCCCGTCAATTGAGGATGGGTCCAAATTAACTCCACCAGGCCCCACATTTATGGCTATAGAGTTGTGGAGCCACAGCATCGCTTGATCGCTTGATTGAGATTAGACTACTTTTACTTTGAGATGGATAGTCATGACGGAGACAGAAGAAAAACCAAGTCCTGCACATTCATGAAAAATTATACCTCTGCTCTCTTACCTCATATATATATATATATATATATATATATATAATGTTAGAAAAATTAGATCATTTGGGGTTGGCAAATCTTGTCAGAAAGATATAATTTTTTAGATATAAAACCGTTGCGTCATGTGAATTATTATCAGTCAAAGTTTTCAAATTACGTATAAACAGAATACAATTTTAAATTTTATGATCTAAAATAAGTTGAATCGGTCTTTGTTATGAGTTTTGAATACTATTTTTTTCTATAAACAATAGTTAGCATCATGATCTACATCAAAAGATATTCAAGAAAGACTACTATTATTGATATCATTATCCCTATGCAGATGGTTTTGGTTCCTCCATGTAAAGGAGGTGGTCTTTTTACTACCATTGAATATTCTTCATTAATTTTCTAATTGTATTATCAACTTTCTTTTAGCTATGGTATTTTGTTAGGTTTTCAAGAAATTCAAATTAAAACAATTGTTATGATTATTTAAAAATAATGTTTTTTCTATTAGGGTGAAAAAAATAATAATAATAACGGGTTGAATTCGGGTTAACCCGACTCATTTTCAATCCACCTATTTTGCCAAGCCTAATTGCACTGTCCAAACAGAGTGAGAAGCTTGTTCAAATGAAATATCGTCAAAAACATAGAAGTCTTGTTCATTTGAACATGTGTATATAAAGTTGCGCACTGATTGGCTGTAACTTGTTATTTTTGTACATAAACTTATTCCAACTAGGATTAGAGGTTTTCACATGTTTTTTTATTATTATTAAAAATAAGATGATGTGTGATGCACACCAAAAAAAAGACTTTCTTTTGGAGAAATGAGAATGTGATTTTTTTTTTAAAGAAAATTAGAAATTGATATACCATAAAGTGACAAATATATTCAACACATGACACGTATATGTACAAAGTTCTTCAAGATACAGATTAAAAAGGATTGTATTATCCAGAATAAACAAGCACGGGGAGTTCAGAGGTATATGATTCAGAACATAGCACCACCTTTCATATCCTACCGACTTCAGAATAAGGAAACAGAGTTTAATATAGAAACTATTATCTTCGGATATCTTCAAATCCCTACTTTCATGGCTCTTAATACTACTCAACTTAGAAAATCTACAACTTATAAATAAGATCACAAGGTAAGCTTTTGATTTATGTTTAATTCTTCTTTTCAATTATAACTTTCTTTTTTTTACTAACTTTATCATAGAGCGATTACCACCGGAACCTTCCCGGTGATCCTCTGATCCCGAATTCTTGACAAGTAACGAAGGACAGGAGACCCTTCTGATTATAAAAGAGCAACATCATAAATAGAGATAGAAAAGTAACTATAAGACTATGTTTGGAAGTTTTTTAAGCAAAAAAAGATCATAATGTAATAATTCGTGCCCTTATTTGGGGGTTTTGGAGGGAAAAAAATGTGACTTCGTACCCTTATTTGGGGGTTTTGGAGACATTTTTTCCCCTGATGTAAGAGTCCTAGGAACAAAAGAAAATAACAAATTCTATTATGTTAGTAGGAATGGTAGAATAAAAAAATTAGTTTTTATAAAAAAATTATGAGCAAAATGTATGATTACTAACTTATTTTCCTTTTCATCATCTTTTCTCCCCTTTGAAAAAGAAAAAGGAAAAGGAGAAAGTAGATTAGGTCTAATTTCCTTCCATTGTTTTCTTTTATCCCAATAAGAAAACTCAATGTGCTTGTCTTTCCTCTTTCATAATTATAAAAAATAAACGGAATAAGGAAGCCATTTTTCTCCACTCCTCATACTTTTGCGAAAAAACAATTTAAAGGGAAGAGAAGTCTTCCCTCCCCTAGTTTCTCACTTATTTTCTGTTTATAAAATAATAAAAACTCCATTTTTCCTTTTCTTTTTTTGTTAGCCTTTATTGTGCCCTTTCATCATCTCCTTTACACCTGGAGTCCATTTGAGGGAGTTTTTATATTCATTATTTTGGTTTGTGTTTGTAAAAATTGTTTCGAAAAATATATTTGATTGTTTAACTAAATTTTTAACATCAATTTTGTATTGATTTAGCTCTTCATAACACACAAAAGTGCCTTCATGAAAAAGAAAATTGATGTACTTTTTTTGGTACGCATTTTTATATTTTTGAAAAACTTCTTAAATACGAGTAAACATTGGATACTCTCGGTAAGTCGTCACATGTGTACTTCTTGTACATGTAATTACTGATTTTACTATTGAAAATATTAATAAAATACCCAATATTTTTTTCCTAAAACACCCCAATATATACATTGAATTGGACTACTAGACAAAGGAGGACAATAAAGGTTGTCTTTTCTCTTCACCCTTACCCTCCTGTCACTCTTTCTCCCCCAAGTAAACAAGTCATAACAGTTAACTGAGGGTATTCAGCTGCATTGATACATACTTGTCATCTAAGAATAACAAATTATTTGTAATTTTTTTCCTTTTTGTTTACTTCTTGTGGGGTCTATCCAATCAGTCATACTAAGTTTTCATTACTTTTGGGTCACCATCTCTAGGTAATAGATCCGACATCAGAATGGGAACACCAGAAATTAATGGTGGGTGGGAGATAATAAATTGAACAATGACACGTGTACTACATATACCCCTCAGATACCCAATTACTCATTACTTTGTGTGTGTGTGTTTTTAATAATGGAAGACTTTGAGCCCAAAAGATACAGAATTTTGTTGATTTGGTAAAAGCACCAAAAGTGAAAAGACCCAAAAAAATATATTATATAGCCCCAATTATTTTGTACCTTTCAAGAATCCAAATCTGGGATTTTAGTGCTTGGATTTTAATAAAAATATATATATTTTATTAAATAGGTTGTTTATTATTACATTTATAATATTCATATATTGGGCATGAGTTAAAACATATATATGTTTTTTTGACTAAGTTAATGCGCTTCATAAATTATTATGACAATTGAAGGATTATTCTATGCCTCTATATATGAGAGATCCTTTGGCCCACTTGGGAGAGATTAGATGAAAAGTTAAAATCTAACTGTTTTCTTTTTCTTTTTCTTTTTCTTTTTTTCAATTTTGTTTTCTATCTAATATTTATCCCTCATGTGTTTTGGGTCTAATTCATACTAATTCTATTTTTAATTTTAGATTTTGATTAACAGATTGATATTGTGAATTAGGTTGTTATTACATTGTTTTAGAAAAAATAATTTATGAAATTTCTTAAAATTTCCCAACATTTATCTTTCTACTGAATTTCAAACATGCAATCATGAATGTATGATATGCAATTAACTCAGTGGTTTGGTTTATTTTTTATTGATAGCATAGTCAATTACTGGCGTCCAAAGTATTTATATCCTGCTAACCCGCTCCCCCTAGTTTGTCCCTACAAAAACTAGAACTCTGCCCTCTGTGAGAATAAATATATAAATATCATTGAATCATTACCCTTTTAATCCCAAGTGATTGGTTGAGTGTAATAAGTGCCGTTTATAAGGGGCTTACTTTCTAAGTTTAAAAGTTTGACTCTCATTTGTCTGTATCTCTAAAATCAAAGTTAATAATCCGAACGTTATATGACCTTGAGCAGACGGTAATCCTATGTAGAGAGAGAAAGATTAGTCGGGTTCTAACTGTTTGAATATCTCTTTTGTTTGGACAAAAAAAAAAATTATTATCCCTTTCTGCACTAATTTAACATTTGGTAGTAATATTTCTTTGTATGCTTGTAATGGGATGAATTGAGTTGCTCGAGTTATTCTCCGGAGGGAGCTTGGTAAGAATAAATAATTCAACATTACACTTCAAACTTCCTTCTTATGAAAAAAAAATTATTTATTTTTTCATATTGCATTTGAATCAATAAATATCAAACATATTAGTAAAATAGTGAGCCACACCTTACTTTTGTTAACGTGTCTAACACTTGTTCACCTGAGTCCAATAAACCTAGAATCAATTGATATATATTTTCCTTCTCCCACCAAATGGTAATAATTAAAATGGTATCTATTGACAAGGATCAAAATATCGTTTCAATATATAGTTTCAGTTTGTCCGGAAATAGAAACGTTTCGGAAACATAATGAAAACATGTGGAAACATAATTTAAAATTTTTTTTTATACCAAAATCCTATTTATTGAATATTTGTGCATGTTTAAGGCATATACATCATATTCATAATAAATGACACTAATTCATGATAAATGACATAATAGATATATACTATGTAATATCAACAAATTAGATAATTTGACACAAGTTACATATAAAATAAAAAGTAAAACAAATAGTGATTTAAATTTATTATAATTAGTAACTTAATATTAAAATAGTTGTTTCTCTATACTTTATTTTTCTTACTACTTTTTTATTATTTTAGGAAAAATAATAGAAATATCTTCTTGTAATTTTGAGTTTTAATCCTTGAAAAATAAATGAATATTATTTTTTACTAACTTCTAAAATTATTGTTGATATAAAAGAAATGTTTCCTCTGATTCGGTATGTTTCCACTAGTTTCGGTATGTTTTCAAAGAAACAATTTTATTTTCATGAAAACATGTGAATTTTCATATTCCACTAGTGTTTCGTTTCGGTTCCCTGAGAAACGGAAACATTGCGACCGTTTCGATGGAAAAGAAACGAAATTTTGATCATTGTCCATTGGTCTAGAAGAAGGATGGAATGGGGGTGGTGTTTAATTTTGAGTTAAGTACTAATTATTAGTTGTGATTTTTTTTATAAGTTAATATTCATTTTTAAAAAACTTATATTCATTTTACAAATAATAAATTTCAATCGTATGATCATACTTCAATCTGGAACATAAGTAAACTCTCTTTAAATGTGGGAGATCGAGGTGGCCTAAGAATATTTTTGCAATCATTAGCTGAGATTATCTACAACACTCTCTTTAAATCTTATGAAATAGGTCACAATCCGAACCCAAACTTTATATATATATATAAGGGTCTTGATAGTCAAGTGTAAATTTATCCTGGCCCTCTCAGGATATCCTGTGTGTTGGGGGGGTTTCATTTTCCAATCTAACTTTTTGATTGCTTGAGATGATGAATGATTAAATAGAATCGTTTGTAGTGGGACACAGTTGGCTATGAAAGATATATATTGGTTTTTATTAAATTACTACTTCTTTTTTTTTGTGGGGTTGTGAAATTGACATCCTTTGTCTTCCATTTTCAGGTTTTTAAAATTAATGGTGGCAGGAGAACGCATTGGATGCGCTTTTTGCTTCATTTTTTACATTAAAATAAAAAAAAAAAAAAATTGCTTCATTTTGGATCAAGAAACCACTTTCTGAGAAAAGTCTTTTTCTCTTCAGTAAATTTTTTTTTTTTTGAATAATGTCAATAATATTTGATAAATTAACATAGATAAAAATAAATAAATACGGACGGGTCTCACTGTTTTTTCAAGGAAGCTTTTACGTGATGGTCCGTGATTTCAAACTCCACACGGAACACCAAACGTATACGCATTGTTGTCAAAATTCTGGTGGACCAAAATGAAAGAGTTCACGATTGCAGGTTCAGTGGAAGACCGAAGAGGTGGCACAAATAGGTTTTCCTATCCAAACACAATCGGGACCATTTACCGTACTAAAGTTTACTGTGTTCTGGAACTTATCCTGGCTAAATTTGGATGAAAAAGACAAGCTGAGGTTGAATTGTACTGGTTCAATTATATCCATTCGACCATAATTCGTCCAAGTTTGATCAAACTAATAACATACACAAAAAGTGATCATCTTTAGCACTATCATTTACGTATTTCAACTTCTCTTTCTGTTTTCTTTTTCTCTATTATTAACACTAATATCATTTTCAGAACTGTCACTTTATGACTTAAAATTTTTCAGTTAGGATCTATTTGCTTGTCTGACTCAACTTAAACCTAATAAATATAGAGTCATATTTTTAAATGATTTGTTTTTTTGAGTCAATTGACTCGACTTTAATTGAATCTTTCATTAATAAATGGTATGATTGGTCTCTTAAATTAATCGATCCAAAAAATAGAATACTAAGTTATAAAATAAAATATATTTTAAAACAATTTGTCAAAATAAAAATGATTATGACTATCCATTTCTCTCACAAAAAAGTTTACTAATTGTGTTATGATCAAAAAATGAGTTGTCCAATCTTGAGATTATTGGATTGTCCTACATCGTCCGTCTCTAACTCCTCTAGTCTATTTATATGGTTGGTTGTCTATCTCCTTAATACCTGGGTTTTAAGGAACTGAATGGGCTGAGCCTCCAATTTTCAACATGGTATCAGAGTTAGGCCAGAGCCCAACCTTAGGCTAGATGCACGAGGCCGCTCCCTAGCTTCCCTCTGCTGACAATGTAGTCCAGGGGGCGTGTTAGATTGTCCCACATCACCCGTCTCTCGTTCCTCTGGTTTATTTATATGATTGGTTGCCCCTCTCTTTAACACCTGGGTTTTAAGGAGCTAAATGGGATGTAGTCCAGGGGGCGTGTTAGATTGTCTCACATCGCCCGTCTTTAGCTCCTCTAGTCTATTTATATGGCTGCCCCTCTCCTTAACACCTGGGTTTTAAGGAGCTGAATGGGTTGAGCCTCTAATTTTCAACATGGTATAATGTAGTCTAGGGGGCATGTTGAATTGTCTCACATCGTCCGTCTCTAGTTCCTCTGGTTTATCTATATGATTGTTTGTCTCTCTCCTTATCATCTAAGTTTTAAGGAGCTGAATGGATTGGGTCTCTAATTTTTAACATGGTATCAGAGCCAAGACAGAGCCCAACCTTGGGCTAGATGCACGGGGCCGCTCCCTGACTTCCCTCGATGCACGAGGTTGCTCCCTGGCTTCCCTTTGCGAGTAATGTAGTTCAAGGGGCGTGTTGAATTGTCTCACATCGCCCATCTCTAACTCCTCTGGTCTATTTATATAGCTGCTTGTCCCTCTCCTTAACACTTAGGTTTTAAAGAGCTGAATGGGCTGAGCCTCCAATTTTTAACAGAAATAGGTTTTAACTTCTATTTTAATGACATATAAGCGATAAGAAAAAATTTTGAAAGTATGCATGAGCGATAAAAATATTAAAAATAAAATACAAATATTTTAAATTCAAATATCCTTTACACTCATGACAACTAGAGTTTATCAAAGAAAAAAAGTGACAAAAATGTTAAAATTCCAACTAACCTTAATTTCTTTATTATATCATATCATTTTATTTTTTAAAATTTTAGGAAATCATTAAGATGGATGTATTAAATTCTTATTAATACATATTAAACTTGAATTGCCATCACTACAATAAAAATAAAAATAAAAGAAACAAATGAAATCAAATGCACATCTTCAAGTTCAAACAACAAATGAGCCTGTCAACTGGCATGACATTAATGTCATGGATGTATGTATTTATATGGGTGGATGGGCAACATATTTAATCCCATCAGATATCTATGTGGACCCCAAATTTAAGCATGATCGGTGGAGAATGACAATTGCATATCCATATCAGAAGTCCTCATTTTCGAGGGTCGTAAATTAATCAACACATTTGACTTTTATCGTTTGGCCCGGAGTTGGAATAAATGGAGTAGGACGGACGGATTTGAGGCGGAGGGTCCTTCTCAGTCGGGTTATCCGAGTTTTTATTTATTTTTAAAATTTTAAATTTTAAGTTTATTTTATTAAATTAGTTATAATTAACATATTTTAAATAAAATAATACATTATTAAAATAAAATATATATATTAATAAAAAATTAAAATATTATTATTATTTTTTAAACATATAATTCTATTAAATTTGTATAAATTTTTAATAAGTGACCAAAAAATATTATTATAATTATTAGTTATGTAGTATAAAAATTTATTATGATTTTATTTTATATAATCAGAGAGGACGCGATGAGATATTTTCTTATTAAATTCTAACAAGATAAAAATATTTTTTTCTAAACCTGTCTTATTAAAAATGAGGTTGACGAGTTCTTAAAAAAATGAATTAAATTATTATTAGTAGCCCCAAGAACTTTGTACATCCATCGAATCCCAAGGTACAGGATCGCACTTGTATTCCTCGTGTATTTTCATTTACTAGGAAAATATAGACTACTTTGGATCATGGGTAAAAAAGTATAATATGATAAAAGTGTAATTTAAAAAGATATAATTTAAATTAAATTGTAAATATTTAAATAAATATATTTTAAATAATATTATAATATTTAAAAGTATTGAATATTATATATATATATAAATTAAATATTTTAAAATGAGAGCATAGAAAAAAATATGCACCGACATTTTTTTAAAATGAGTCTTTAAATTTAAAAATATTTAAACAGATATTTTGAAAATATAAAAACAAACATTCAATACAAAAAATTTAATTTAAATTTCAAAACGTCCTATGTAAAATCACAGTCGTTTGTACGAACATGTCTCTTATGAAAGAGAGAGAGTAAAGAGGGGCTTTAATCAGAATCACAGGGAACGACTCCTCACTGATCAGTTCACACTTTGCACCTTTACTTTTCTGACATTTGGAATCCCACTGCCAAAAATCCACCGGTCCTCGTGACCCCACAATTTTAGCCAATCAACAAACCCGTAGGCCGCTAAGCAATGCTATTCTTACCCGGCTATGCATCCTATTTTTCTTTTCTTTAATTCTTCCCTTTTTCCCATTTCTACCTAAAAAATAACACGTGAAACTGTTCGGAATTCATCCGATCGCCTGTGTATATTTTACTTGGACACGTAACGCGAAAACCTGAAATATACGAACTGTAACACATCCCTCTCTAACTAGATAAACAGCACATTTTCTATTTTAAAATGACATTATATTATTTCCTTTTTTTTTAAATACCACATAGATGGAAAATAATTAATAGAAAATTAGTATAATTTTAAAATTGAAAAAAATGTTATCGAAAATTGTCAAATTATATATGAAGACTAGGGCTGAAAACGGATCGGATCGGATTCGGACCGGACCAGATAAGATTCGATCCGAATCCGATCCATTTAATAAAAAATCTGATCTGATCCGTTAATCTGACGGATCAGGCGAATGTTAATCCGTATTCGAATCCGTTAATAATTGGATATCCGATCCGTTTAGTAATCAGGTAGCTAAACGTTTGAGACTAGATGACTAAAATTTGTATTACTAAAAATACTTTTTCACATTGAAAGTAATGAAATAATGTGATAATTTGTATTCAAAATGAAAATGAAATGGGAGTTCATTTCATTCATGATGTTCATGAAGAGGGTTTTGCAAGGAGAATCTACAATCTAATTTCAAATGTATTTTCTTTATTATAATGGATATGATTTTTCCTTAAAAGAAAAAAAAAATTGTGAATAATAAGAGCTTTAAAGTTTTGAGGGTGGACCAAAGTCCTACTTGGATACTCTATATAGGACAACTTTATGTCTCAGACTCTTGTACCTCTTTAGGACTCCTAGTTTGGATGAGACATATCAATAACAACGTTTTTGTAATTTTTTATGAGCAAAGTACATTCACCACTTTATTATTGAAGCATTGATAATGGAACTTTGGACCAGTGCTAAGATATGGTCCCAATTTCACATCACCAATTTGCAAGCTCACAATTAAGTTGGTACAAAATCTTCTTTGTTGGTCACAAGA